>CM040927.1:36566211-36883711 GCA_023029165.1 Gobiocypris rarus | reverse complement strand
CTATCCTTATAATAATAGTAAGTCATTAGGACACACAAGGCACAATTGGGAGTGTTTCCTGAAAATGACCTGCCATCATTTAATCTGACCATTGGTCCTGGTCAGTGGGAAAAAATAGCCTGATCTGATTGGCTAATGAACTATTCTGGTTTCATGGTGTGTGTGTGTGTGTGTGTGTGTGTGTGTGTGTGTGTGTGTGTGTGTGTGTGTGTGTGTGTCTGCTGGCTGATTGGCGTCCTGCTGTCAGCTGAACACCTGAAACCAGTGATGAGCCGCACACTGACCAAGTTATCTTTGTAGAATAATGACTAGTTGAAGGAGTTTTATGGTTTCATGGTGTGTGTGTGTGTGTGTGTGTGTGTGTGTGTGTGTGTGTGTGTGTGTGTGTGTGTGTGTGTGTGTGTGTGTGTGTGTGTGTACATTCATGAGTATCTAGGATATTTAGGTGTTCCTAAGTCCTTTTCAGTGTGACTAGTCATTTGATAATAGTGTTGAAAACATTTGCTAACATCTGTCTTCACCAAAACATGTTTCTATCAAGAGTCCATCAGACAGATGCTCTATTGATCCCAGATGGAACGTTTAGTGCAAAACAACAGGAACTAATAAATGAACACATTTGCTGCTGCCCAAACACTGTACAGTACAATTCACTAATGTACAGCATTGCAAATATTGCAAAAATAACTGAATAACCAGATAAAACACTTTTTGAGAGAGACAAACTTTGATGTTTGCTTGAGAAAGCCAATGAGAGTGCATGTGGTTTTAAAAAAGTGGTTTTAAAAGCTTGAAATTTAACGTTTTAAGGCTGTGCAGTCTATTAGACAAGAGATTGGATGTGCTTGGGTGTTCTGGGTGGTTACTAGAGTGTTTCTATGTGGTTGCCGGGGGTGTTCTATGTGGTCGCTAGGTTGTTGCTATGGCTTTTTACATCATTGCTTTGGTGTTCTGGGTTGTAGCTCTCTACTGTTTATTACTAACTTTTAGTTAAGCTTAACTACTTCAACTGCTTGCTATAGGGTGTTGATATGCAGTTGCTATGGTGTTCTGGGTGGTTGCTAGGGTGTTGCTATGTGGTTACTAGAGTGTTCTGGGATATTGCTTTCTACTTTTCATAACTAGCTTTTATTGAAGCTAACTTCAACAGCTTGTTAGGCAGTTGCTATGTAGTTGCTATGGTGTTCATGGTGATTGCTAGGGTGTTGCTATGTGGTTACTAGGGTGTTATGAGTGGTTGTTAGGGTGTCCTGGAATGTTGTTTGCTATTTTTTTGTAACATTATTGAAGCTAACTACTTCAACTTTTTTGCTATAGTGTTGTTATGGTGTTTTTAGGGTTTGCTAGGGTGTTGCTATGTGTTTGCCATTGTATTATGGGTGGATGCTGGTGTGTTCTTGGTCCTTGTTAGGGTGTTGCTATCTGGATGTCCTGGGATGCTGTTTGCTACTATTTGTTAACTTGTAGTTAAGCTCAGCTGCATGCTAAGATGTCGCTATGCTATTGCTATGGTGTTCTGGGGGATACTAAGCAGTTGCTAGGGTGTTCTTCATCATTGCTTGCGTGTTCTGAGTTGTCACTTGCTACTGTTTGTTAATAACTTTTAGTTAAGCTAACTACTGCAACAGCTTGCTATGGTGTTGCTATGCAGTTGCTATGGTGCTCTGGGTGGTTGCTAAGGTGGATATATGCAGTTGTTCGGATGTTCTGAGTGGTTGCTAGGGTGTCTTGGAATGTTGTTTGCTCTTTTTTAGTAACTTTAGTGAACTTTAGTGTCTTTTTTTCTATGTTTTGCTATAGTTTTCTGGATGGTTGCCAGGGTGTTATGGGTGGTTGCTAGGTGTTTCCTGGTGTGTTCTGGGTTGTTGCTAGGGTGTTGCTATGTGGATGGGTCATACACAGTCATGGGTTGCTGTTTGCTACTCTTTGTTAGTAACTTGCATTGAAGCTCAGCTTCATTGCTAGGGTGTTGCTATGGCGTTCTGGGTGGTTGCTAGGCAGTTGCTAAGGTGCTCTGGGTAATTGCAAGGGTGTTGCTATGCAGTTTGTTAGAGTGTTCTGGGTGGTTGCTAGGGTGTCCTGGGATGTTGTTTGCTGTTACTTCAACCAGTTTAAACTGTAGTTTGTCAAGCTACAAGCTGCTCATAATTTAAAGTGGAAATAATCCCTCTGTGAAAGGCATTTCCCTCCAGTGAAGATGAGTCAAGTGCAGATGATCTATGTGTCATTTCTGCATTGTCTCTATAGCACTTTCTCTTTTGTTTTTGACAGCCCACAGGACGACTTTCCATTTCAATACGCTGACACAAATCTTTCTCTTACTGGAATGAAGGGAAACACATTTAAATCTGTAGCACTAGTGATGTTTTCAATGACCTTATGCACTAGAAAGAGTTATTTCTCATCTTGTTTTTGTTTTGCCTTGGGAATTATTCGGAAATACAATAAAAAAAGATGCTTTGTGGAGCCTCTGGAAACATTTATTGGATTTTAAGCAATAAAGATGCTCTCACACATACAGATTAGAGACTAAGAGAAGGACTGTGCCGTCACTGATAGATGAGAGTGAGTGATGCTGACAGATGACAGAATCCTTCAGATTCAGTGATGACGTGTGAGAAAAGGTGAAACATGTGTGAGAAAAGGTCAAAGGATAACACTCACCCTTCTTGTTTGTCATAGGTAAGCTTAACCAGATGTGATGTGTTTGTGTAGCTGTTCTGGGGACTAGTCATTAACTGATCGAAATATTACAGTGATAAGATTACAGCGGGAGATCTAACAATAAGAGTAAAATGCAGTGTGCGAAAGCTTGTGCTGTTCCTTTCTGAGTGTCTTCTGAGGAAAAACCTGACGAGATCCCTCATCATTTCTGATCTGAACCGCTTAAGCAACAGTAAATGATTTATGAAGCTAAAACTTTTACTTTGTGAACTAGTGGATCCAAAAGCATGTATTATTTGCTTCTCATTTCACATGCACAGATGTTGCTTGCATTTACATGTTTCAAAGGCACAGCAGACATATTGACCTGAAGGTCGGCAGAGGGAACAGAAAGGTCATGCAGAACTAATTATTATGATGTTTTTAGTGCAAAACTTACTTAACAATAATGCAGTGACCTCATGGAGAAAAATAAAATGCATTATATGACATGACCCCTGTAATACAAATAGCCAGCCAATACTTTTGAACCCTTTAAAGCTGTTGAATATGTTTCTGGACTGTATTGACTGGTTCTGACTTAATTGGGATCATCACAGGGCATCGGTGAAAATGCAAAGTCCAGTCACTGATGTTTAATAGATGGTTCAAGCCATCTGACACACTCAATGCAATGCACTGACAGTTGTATGTGATTTTAAGTGTGTGTGGTTTTCTCCAAGTTACGCACACTCATCTATGGCTTGAATACATGCGAGCCCTCCACAGCTTTCAAGCAGAACATAACAATTTGCGTCTCAACTCTGGGGGCAGGACTAAGCCACGGCTGTCAATAATTCCCAACTTACCAATAAAGAATCAACTTAATGAGCCTTTTTTAACAAAAGCCATAGACATAATTGTCTGATATATGAAAACGGAACAGCTCATTTAAAGGGTTCATGAACTGCATCATTTTATTGTTTTTGGAGGCCTTTGCATATCAAATATAATACGGTAGGCTTTATAGGGTTAATCATGCATGCACAAAGCTGGGGTTGAAACTGTATACATGATGAAGAGAACCTGAGGCTTTAGCCTTTCAATAATAAACAGAACAATATTGTGCATTAGTGTGAACACTAATATACACTTACCTAAAGGATTATTAGGAACACCATACTAATACTTTTGACCCCCTTTTGCCTTAATTCTACGTGGCATTGATTCAACAAGGTGCTGAAAGCATTCTTTAGAAATGTTGGCCCATATTGGATATATAGGATATAGGATAGCATCTTGCAGTTGATGGAGATTTGTGGGATGCACATCCAGGACACAAAGCTCCCTTCCACCACATCCCAAAGATGCTCTATTGGGTTGAGATCTGTTGACTGTGGGGCCATTTTAGTACAGTGAATTAATTGTCATGTTCAAGAAACCAATTTGAAATGATTCAAGCTTTGTGACATGGTGCATTATCCTGCTGGAAGTAGCCATCAGAGGATGGGTGCATGGTGGTCATAAAGGGATGGACATGGACAGAAACAATGCTCAGGTAGGCCGTGGTATTTAAACGATTCCCAATTGGCACTAAGGGGCCTAAAGTGTGCCAAGAAAACATCCCCCACACCATTACACCACCGCCACCACCAGCCTGCACAGTGGTAACGAGGCATGATGGATCCATGTTCTCATTCTGTTTACGCCAAATTCTGACTCTACCATCTGGATATCTCAACAGAAATCCAGACTCATTAGACTAGGCAACATTTTTCCAGTCTTCAACTGTCCAATTTTGGTGAGCTTGTGCAAATTGTAGCCTCTTTTACCTATTTGTAGTGGAGATGAGTAGTACCCGGTGGGGTCTTCTGCTGTTGTAGCCCATCCGCCTCAAGCGTGTTGTGGCTTCACAAATGCTTTGCTGCATAACTCGGTTGTAACGAGTGGTTATTTCAGTCAAAGTTGCTCTTCTATCAGCTTGAATCAGTCGGCCCATTCTCCTCTGACCTCTAGCATCAACAAGGCATTTTCTCCCACAGGACTGCCGCATACTGGATGTTTTTCCCTTTTCACACCATTCTTTGTAAACCCTAGAAATGGTTGTGCGTGAAAATCCCAGTAACTGAGCAGATTGTGAAATACTCCGACCGGCCCGTCTGGCACCAACAACCATGCCACGCTCAAAATTGCTTAAATCCCCTTTCTTTCCCATTCTGACATTCAGTTTGGAGTTCAGGAGATTGTCTTGACCAGGACCACACCCCTAAATGCATTGAAGCAACTACCATGTGATTGGTTGATTAGATAATTGCATTAATGAGAAACTGAACAGGTGTTTCTAATAATCCTTTAGGTGAGTGTAGATATCATTATTGGTGTGAACAGGCCTTTCATTTTAGTTAATGATAATAAACCTGTTCATTCTCTCTGAAGGAGGAACCCGAGCCATGCAGTATCTAGAGACCAGAAGATCACAGATAAATATGTCATTATGTGTGATATCTTTTGAGAAGTGTTTTCCAACATTATACATCACTTTATTGTCCTGTGTTCCCTGAATGTTCCTGCTTTCTCGTCCATTATATTATCTTCTCTTCTGGATGAACTCTGTGTTGTATTGCTGAGAATGCATGAGGTTTGAATGATGGGGCTTTTGTGCCGCAGGCCACTGGAAACAAACAGCCTTTGTCACAAGAGATACACACAAATAAACAAAAGCATGGCAGAGTTTTTATTTCTCTCCACCGATGAAGAGAACCCCCTTGTTTTATTTCTTTTACTTAGAGTTTCCCCCCAATGCATCAGTCGAGTTACTGTGATGTACTTTGAGTGACGGCAGAGTTGTAACATTCACTTTTATTGTTCTAAAGCCTTTTGAACAAACATAATGCTTTTTTTTTTCCAGCTGTGTATCTGCTTTACAAAGAACCTTCTCACATGCCATCTCACTACATGCGCATGGATTATTCAAGAGATATATTTAGTGTTGTTTTTGCAGGCATTTTTTCATGCACTGGTCAATATTTAGATTTTGGGTTTTCATAACATGTTGTCCACTCTAAAAAGTAATTGAGCTGACCTGTTAAGACAACTTAAATAAATGCATGGTTGCAAGTTAAAATTCTAATTTATTGTTTTAATTAAACATTTTAAGTTGCAAACATTATTTTGTAGAGTTCTGTTGACATAATAATGTTGATCAACTTAATATCATCTAGTAATTTTTTTTAATTAGGTTGTAGTAACTTAATGAAATTGTCTTGATAACTTCTGAATTTAGGCAGTGGATTTGTAGTTCCCAGCATGCTTTGACTGGGTAAGGAGGTTAAATGTTTAAATGAAGTGTTAATTTATTTGTTTTTAGGGAGGGGAAAGACCTGTTAGTATTTAATGTTGTTATTTTTGACATTTAAAAGAGTTTCTGTAATGCTGAAGTTTTTATTGTGATAAAGAAACATGAAAACATTTACATTTATGCATTTAGCAGTCGCTTTTATCCAAAGCGACTTACAACTGAGGAGTACAGGAAGACACTACATTGACTCTAAGTCCTATAATGCCAGTGACAAGTAATATCTTACTTGTTCATTAAATATACATGTTAAATAAGTTATGTTATGATGTGCTATGATAGCTGTTGATTTGAACTGAAATAGATAAGATTAACTGGTTCCAGGGCTACTCTTTTGAGTAATCAACTTAAAAATGTTTGTGTATGCTACAAATTATTAAGTTTCTCTTACTCAGTGTAGCTTGTTGGTTGAACATAAATTCACTCAAAGGTGTCCTAACTCAAACTGTTGCGTAATATTTTTTTGTTGTTGTTGTTGAGACACATTTTTTCCACTAGAGTGGAAAGAAAACAAGCAAAATACACTTTATTATTTGTGTCTGTAGATTTCACAATGCATATCTTTAAAGGCTGTTTCCTCAGTATTTGATTCATGGTCACACTTTAGTGTCAGCCATGCAAGGCGCCATGCAGCTCGTTGGGATTAGCTGGGGTTAGGTGTCTTGCTCATGGACACTTGGTCAGTGGAACCGGCGATCGAACAACCAACCTTCCGGTTTGTAGACAATCTACACAAAGCACTGAGCCACTGTTTAAGGTCTAATTCTCACTATTAACTATGACTTTTGCCTCAAATAAACTCATAATTTACTGCTTATTAATAGTAAGGTAGTTGTTAAGTTTAGGAATTAGTAGGAATAAAGGATGTAGAATATGGTCATGCAGAATAGAGTATTAATGCTTTATAAGTGCTAATAAACAGCCATTATCTGAGTAATATAAATGCTAATAAACAACTAGTACATAGTGAGAAATGTCCACTTCAGCACTTACATACAACAAACTTTACAGTTTTATTCCTATCTATATTCTGAAGGTTTTTACAGAGGAGTTGGTTCATATATCATTTGTCTGATTTTATTCAACATTTTGAAAAATGTATTTGTTTCTGGCTGTTGACAGTTTTTTTATGATTAATGGACTGATAAAAAGAAATCTCTAAAAGAAAACCTCTCCTGTAAAAATCTTTGACTTTAATATGCTTTATCCAATGTTTAGATTTCTGTTGTGTAAAAGTATGCAAATCAGTGCATATTTAATTAGATAATGCATTATTTGCATATTGAAAACTAACATTTTGGAAAACTTGTAATTACATTTTTTATGTAATTGATTAAATGGGGATGGTGATATCTTCCATTTTTTTATTTATTTTTTTATTTTTTGTGAAATTTCCTCACTACTAAATATTCCACGCTCAACTGTTAGTGATATTATAACAAAGTGGAAGCAATGTGGAACAACAGCCACGAAGTGGTAGGCCACAGTGCGGAGAGAGCTTCATGGAATGGGTTTCCATGGCCAAGCAGCTCATCCAAGCCTTACATCACCAAGTGCAATGCAAAGCATCTGATGCAGTGGTGTGAAGCACGCCGTCACTGGACTCTAGAGCAGTGGAGACGTGTTCTCTGGAGTGACCAATCACGCTTCTCTGTCTGGCAATCCCATGGACGAGTCTGGGTTTGGCGGTTGCCAGGAGAACGGGACTTTCCTGACTGCATTGTGCCATGTGTAAAGTTTGGTGGAGGGGGGATTATGGTGTGGGGTTGTTTTCCAGGGGTTGGGCTTGGCCCCTTAGTTCCAGTGAAAGGAACTCTTAATGCATCATCATACCAAGACATTTTGGACAATTTCATGCTCACAACATTGTGGGAACAGATTGGGGATGGCCCCTTCCTGTCCCAACATGACTGCGCTCCAGTGCACAAAGCGTCGGTCCATAAAGACATGGATGAGTGAGTTTGGTGTGGAGGAACTTGACTGGCCTGCACAGAGTCCTGACCTCATCCCGATTGAACACTTTTGGGATGTATTAGAGCGGAGACGGCGAGCCAGGCCTTCTCGTCCAACATCATCAGTCTGACCTCACAAATGCGTTTCTTGAAGAATGGTCAAAAATTCCCATAAACACACTCGTAAACCTTGTGGAAAGCCTTCCCAGAAGAGTTGAAGCTGTTAGCTGCAAAGGGTGGGCCAACTCCATATTAAACCCTACGGAATTAAGAATGGGATGTCATTAAAGTTCATGTGCATGTAAAGGCAGGCGTCCCAAAACTTTTGGCAATATAGTGTATTTTGGCTTTTATTTGTATTGTGTGGTAACTGTTTTATAAAAGCAATAAGCCCCATTAAGCCGTGGTTTACAGTGAAATTTATAACAGCTTAAGTTGCATTGTTAGGCACGTTGCAGAGCATAAACCATGGCTTCACAGGGCTTATTGCTTTACTTATTCACCTGGGGTGTCTTTGCCTAAGGCATGGATATCTCTAGAATATGGTAGAGAATTGGGGGTGAGCTCTTTTTACTATAGTAAAAAACCACATAGAACACTCTTGCAATCACCTAACAAACACCTTATAGCTGCATAAGCTGCATGATTTAGTTTCTGCAGCACTTGCATTTTCAAAACAATATCTAGCTGTTATATTAGGAATTATCTTCTTATCTTCTCGGATTCCAGTGTTCTCATTAATCAAGCCGAGTGTTTCAGCTGTGCCAGTATGCGGGGATGAATGTGTTTGTTAATTACTTACAAGTTACAGCCCTTCATTAGTGTAACTATTCTCATGCATTTCTGGTCTATCCACGTCATTCTTTTAATATAAACGCAAACATTAAATATGAAGTAAATATTCACCATGAAAAAAAAGAAGAAACGGAAATGTTAGGGCTGCTACTTCAGCATCAAAGAGATTGAAAAACTAATGTAAACTGTCATTTTGGGGTGAACAATCCCTTTTAATCAAACAGACACGTTTATGCAGTTACACTTCAAGTCAAACTACCATTGATTTATATTTGACTCTGAATGTTAAACTTTAGAGAAAGTATTTTAAAATCTCATTTGAATGCCCCTCAGATTTTGAGGTCCTCAAAAGCTTGCAATTATGACTGACTGTTTAATTACTTATCAGATTCAAAAGCTTTTCACAAGCATAAGTATGTTAAAAATAACTTCTTACATTCCAGCAGGTCTTAAGATTCTCATTCATCTGTTGTTGTAGTTGAAACAAAAGCAGATGGACATTATTTCAGCACATGTGAGATGTAGTTTCTGAAATATTGATGGAGTCTGTGTGGGCGGTGAGAGGCATGAAGCAGGTATTGATCAGTGTGTGTGTGTGTGTGTGTGTGTGTTAATGCTTTAATGAGAAGACATGCTGCATGACTTTTATCTCTTGTATTGAACGCTTAATAGAATTGAGTTCAGTGTTCAAACAATCACACTACAGACAGCTGAATTACAGATTCAATTTAGGTTTATCAATTATAATCTCAGACTAAAAATTAATAAACAAACATATTATGGTATTTATAGCCTCAGCTCCTGTCCAGAGACACGATAGCACAGAGCGGATCATGTAGTCGGCGCAGACCAGAAAACGCTTCGGATCTGTTTGAATTCTGCACAGAATTCAAAAGCTTTTCATGTAAGCATAAGTATGTTCAAAATAACTTCTTACATCCAGCAGGTCTTAAGATTCTCATTCATCTGTTGTTGTAAAGGAAACAAAAGAGATGGACATTATTTCAGCACATGAGATGAAGTTTCTGAAATATTGATGGAGTCTGTGTGGGCGTGTGAGAGGCATGAAGCAGGCATTGATCAGTGTGTGTGTGTGTGTGTGTGTGAGTTAATGTATTACTAATGGTGAACTAACCCATTTATTAATGATTACTGCATCAGCAACTAATGAAGATTCGACATTAATAGATTAAGTAATCATTACTTTGTTATTAGTTAAATGTGTAATAATGCATTAATTCCTTAATAACATATTTTATGAACTAATAATGTAAATTAATGTGTTAATTACCACAACAGGTCATTTCAGCTTCCAGTTGTCTGCTTTAATTAATCATTAGCTAATGATTTACAAATGTGTCATTATGTTATGACTTTACTTGTTGGGGCTCATGACTATTAACTAATATATAAACTCATAACCAACTATAAACTATAAACTCATAACCACAATTATATATTACTTAATCAATTAGTTAATAGTAACCCATTTATTAATGCAGTAATCATTACAACTCATCATTATCTGTTTCAGTCATGAATTAATGCATCAACACAAAGTGTTACCAATAATTCTGTGCATTTCAATGCACTTCAGTGCGCCGTTAAGCCTTTGGTTTTCCTCAGTTGGTCCTCTGTTAACATTATGCGTATAGTGTGCTTTGTTTAGTCCTATATTAAAAGTATCTTGAATCGTCTTCCTGTGTCATGCATCTATTCAATTCAATTCAATTCTCATTTATTTGTATAGCGCTTTTCACAACACATATCGTTTCAAAGCAGCTTCACAGAAAATGCATGTGGCTACATTACAATTTAAAGTGATTTGTCCACGTTATGCATTTCAGAAATGTACAAAGGACACCGATCAGCTATCAATGTATTTGGCAGTATAATAATGAATTAAATTATAGGGCACAATTAAGTGAAATAGGAATACAAGTAGCAATGATTAGGCTCATTGCTACATGTCTTTTGTTGGATAATCTACACGTGCCATCAAGTCCTCAGAAAGACCAGTGTGAAAGAAATTAAAATAATGAGTTAAAGCATATCCATTCCACATTTACAGCAGTAATAATGGAAAAGAGATGCTTTGTGAAAGGTCTCAGATAACAATAGCTTTGGCAAGAGTATGTGCTTGTTTTTATTCCTCTAATGCTAATATCTGCTTGTGTATGAAAAACTCACCCGCTCTGTTCTTCCTGAGCACGTTACTATGCATGAGATCTCGCCATAGGTCAGCTCTAAAAGGCTTTTTATTATGATAATGTGTGTGTGTGTGTGTGTGTGTGTGTGTGTGTGTGTGTGTGTGTGTGTGTGTGTGTGTGTGGACTGGTAATCTTACGGTATGGGGACAAAATGTCCCCACAAAGATGGCAATATCCAAAGTCCTTGTCCTTGTGGGGACATTTTTGGTCCCCATGAGGAAAACAGGTCATAAATCACACTAAGTGATGTTTTTTGAAAATGTAAAAATGAAGCATGCCTCCTGTGATGGGTAGGTTTAGGGGCAGTGTGTGTGTGTGTGTGTGTGTGTGTGTGTGTGTGTGTGTGTGTGTGTGTGTGTGTGTGTGTGTGTGTGTGTGTGTGTGTGTGTGTGTGTGTGTGTGTGTGTGTGGACTGGTAATCTACGTTATGGGGACAAAATGTCCCCACAAAGATGGCAATATCCAAATTTTTGTCCTTGTGGGGACATTTTTGGTCCCCATGAGGAAAACATCTTATAAATCACACTAAGTGATGTTTTTTGAAAATGTAAAAATGCAGCATGTCTCCTGTGATGGGTAGGTTTAGGGGCAGTGTGTGTGTGTGTGTGTGTGTGTGTGTGTGTGTGTGTGTGTGTGTGTGTGTGTGTGTGTGTGTGTGTGTGTGTGTGTGTGTACAGTATAAAAGTGTGTGTGTGTGTGTGTGTGTGTGTGTGTGGAAACACAACATGTGTGTGTGTGTGTGTGTGTGTGTGTGTGTGTGTGATGGTAAACCCTACATTACTAAAATCCATTTTTTTGGTCCCCATGAGGAAACCAACATGAAAATATGGTTTTTGAAAATGTAAAAATACCTGCAGTTTTGTGTGATGGGAATGTTTAGGGGTATAGGTTTAGGGTAAGGGGAGAGAATATACAGTTTGTCCAGTATAAAAATCATTATGTCTATGGAAAATCTCCATAAAACATGAAAACACAGAAAACACAACGTGTGAATAAGGCAACAGTATATCCAGCCTGTGATTCAGGCAGAGTGGTCAATGCGTGACCCATCATGCATCTTTCAGAGGGACTTGTTGAGATGCAGAGGAGTTTATTTATGGTGTTACTATAGTGTTGCCATGCAACTGTCCTACATTTAAATGAAAAGGCTGAAATATTACAGAGCTGACAACAACTATGCAATAAACAAAATGGCAACAATGTGATTTTGTGCTTGAGTTTAGGTTTCAAAATTTCACTGTGGCTGCATGGGTTAAAAACAATGTATTGACTTTACTCTGTATACTTCATAAAGTTTGCATTTTCCAGTTTAAATTATGCATATATAATAACTTTATTGAATGCATTCATGAATTAAAAATTACCATTGCCTTTCTAAATCAAGTTCTTAATCTATAATTTTGTCTTTTTTCCAGTAAAAACTAAAAAGTAAAGTCCTTAAAGTAAGAAAAAGTATTAAGATTTGTTGTCATGTTAAATATATATGTTGCATATATATATACAATTACAAAAAACATACCACTCTGAAACATCCTGTGAAACTGTGAACTCGCAGTTATTGAGGGGTGGGACATTTCCCGAACACACGCTTACCAGTGCCAATTACAACCAATCACAACACATGTCATATTTCGGAAGGAGGGGCTTCATTGAAACAGGACCTAAATGGCACGTTCAAGCCAGACTGGAGAGACAGGTGCTGTAATAATGTAAAATATGTGACAATATATATATATTTTTTACAGTCAAGCATGAAAACATTAGTACACCCCAAAAACAAAATCAAAACTAAAAGTGTAAAAACTATGAGTGTAAATTTAATGATTTCAATCAACTAACCTAAGCAAATCTGTATATAATTCATGGAAATACTGAATAATATCCCCCATTAATTAAAATATTTATTACATTTAAAAATAATAACACCAGTAGCATGCCATTTCTGTGTCAATTCTGGTGTCTCATCTTACCCCAAAGGTCTGATTTTATCCTTTTTTTAACAGTCAAGCATGAAAACATATTCTAGTACACCCCAAAAACTAAAAAGGCATAATAGTACCCCTTTAAGAGTTTCAGGCCCTAAGCCTTTTCTAGTCAAGTCCAGTGCTTTAATACGCCAGACTAAAATGTTTTCATGAAAACTCTTTTGCATTGCAGATGCATGAGGAGACGAGTGTTTTCTGAATGTCTAATGCAGTTGTGTAATGTAGGTCTGGATGGGTTGCAGAGGGTAAAGATGGATCTCCATCATACATCCGTCCCTCTAGAGTCTCCCGCACATCTCTGACTCAATGGAGGGAAAATGCTAATGCTAGCTAGGAACCTTTCCTCAGTCCGGGGCTGAAGAGAGAGTGTGTAGGTGTTTAAAGATATTCTGTGTAAAATTAGAGGTTGAGAAGCCAGCGGAAAGCATGGATCACTTTTTCAGCGAGACTTCAGCCGAGAGAGTATCTACCATTTATTCATGCACAACTTTACCACACCTACACTGAAAAAATTGGAAATGACTTTCATTACTTTGAAATGACGTTTGAAATTTCACAAATAATGTTAAGTAGCACATTCACTGTCAAAAGTGATCAGTCAACTTAACATAAAAAAGTGAGGAAACCTGTTGCCTTAAAATTGAGTAATAAACTTCATGCATAATAGAAAAAAAAAGTTATGTGTACTTGACAACTCCACATAACTAAATTTTTTCAATAATGCAAAAAGTTTATTTGATCATTTGAAACATGAATTTTTGAAATAGAAGCACTAAAATAGTACATTCTTGTAAAACATAGCAACTTAACTTTGTTACTTAAAAATCTTATTTTTTTATGTTTTATTGGAAAAATCTTTTTATTTGGAAAAACGTCTTTACACTGTAAAGAAATACTACCTTAAATTTGTAAGTACAATCAACTTGCATGTTTAAGTAATTTGAACTTAAATGACATTAAACCGATTTTTAAAAAAGTTGAAACTTGTATTACTTATTTTAAAAAAATTAAGCAATGTAAAATTTTTAATAACTTTTCACGCATATCTCATTTCCATATAAAATCTCCATATTTTATGCTCATTCAAATTTTGTTTTTCCAATCAAATTCCAAGCATGTATGTTTCCTTTCAGTTTTTGAATTCAATTAATTATAATTCAATTAAAATAATTTCTTATATGGAGTTTGATAGCATAACTGCTGGACAGATCAATAACCTCCAACATATAATAAACTAGATTTTTGCACTTAACATATTATAAATGAGAAGTGGTGCTCATGCTAAATGTTGTTAGGGTGCTGTGGGTGGTTGCTAGGGTGTTGCTATGCAACTTTGTTCTATGTGTTCTAAGTATTTCTGTGGTAAAAATGATTCAAAAGCACTCAGGTCTTTAAAATGTTGCTCTGTCTTGGGTTTGGGGTTTAATCAGATCACTAACCCTGAGTATAAACTTGCTTTAGTAAGTAACAAAAGATTCTCATTGTGCTTGAGGTCTGGCCTGTTTTCTCTCCATATGCAGTGACAGTCACCACGGGATCATCCGCCTGACAGCGGGACGATCGATTCACCTCAGAATAACGAGTCACCTCGCAGCTCGCTCGAGATTTTCCCTGCTGCTGAAACTGACACTTTGTATTGGATGAATATTTCATGGGCACAGAAGAGAAGGTGATGAAAACAATGAATAATGTGAAAGGCCGTTTCCTTGAGGACACACGGAAGATCTTTTTTTTAAAAGAGAGGAGGAAATTAAAGTGTTTTTTGCTTCCAGATCAGGCTAACGATGCACGTCTACTGGCGCGGAGAGGAGCAGACGCTTACAGTTCCTTCTCTATGGGAGGCTCGTGCTGGGGATTGTGGGATTGATAGCTTGGGGAGAATGTCAAAAAAAGTTCACAATTGTTCGACTTTATGCGGTTGAGAGGCTGACGTCTGTCATGAGTGTTTCGAAATCTGCTGATGATGCTGGATTACTTAAATCACAGATCATCCAGATTTAACATGGGGGAAGATGCCCCCCCTTAAGCACAAAGTGCATTCACTTTTAAATTGTAAAATATTTAGATAAAAGTTCAGCATGTGCAGGAAGGATGATCAGCCAATGTGTTATTATAGGAAATAAACAGAAACATTTGCTAATTTAGTTGTTATAGAATTTTTTTTATTATATTTATATTATAAAATTATTCAAAGAGGCCATTCTACCACACAAATGGGATAATTTGGCCACCTACCTGGAGTAAATTGACCCCCCTGGCTAAACTTTCACAGGATGTATAAATTACTTTTGATACAATTCTTATTAATATTTATATATTTTTTTAAAGTGTCACTAATAATTTAATTTTGACAATTTAGTTGAATAATTGAATAACCAATGACAGACGAAGCAGAATCCTACTAAAAAAGATTAATCTGAAGGGTAAAATTATTCTGTGATTTATGTACAGGCATATTAATATTTACATATTTAATTGCCCATATTTTAATCGAAGATATGTCATAATTAATGCTGTCAATTTGATTAATCGTGATTAATCGCATCTAGCATAAAAGTGTTTATATATGGGTGTTTTTATATAAATGTGTGTGTGTGTGTGTGTGTGTGTGTGTGTGTGTGTGTGTAGTATGTATGTGTATATATATATATATATATATATATATATATATATATATATATATATATATATATATATATATATATATATATATATATATATATATATATATATATATATGCATGCATACATGTACACTCACACACACACATTACATAAACACAAACTTTTATGTTAGATGCAATTAATCACGATTAATCGATTTGACAGCACTAGATGCAACACTATTATCTTTTTACTTCAAAATAAAAATAACTTTTAATCCAAAAACAATGATTTGTCCTCCAATCCCTCATTAACAAATAGACTCAACAAACTTTGATATTTAGCATAATACAATGTCATCACTATTTTCCAGAGACTTAAAAATAGATCAATTTAACTCAAAACTGCTTTGACAGACTAAATCTCACAAATGTTGATATTAAGAGGAAATTACCAAAATTAAAAAATAGCAGCATTCATCAAAAGTGCTGAGGTGAAATTTTGTAGCTACAATGTGGCTGGGTTAGCTAAATTGTATTGAAATTGCAATGTATATTTGGGCATCTTTGGGCATAAAGTTTGAATATTTCCTGCCTATTAAATAAATATGAAATATGAAAACTGTATTGGCTGTATTGAATGTAATTATAATTTACAGCTGCCTTTCCTCGCTGACTGGACGTTATGCAAACATTGCATTGATTGTGGCCATGACCTTTGTAATCTGCCTGTGAATGCTGCATTCATCAGATTTCTGACACAAATCAGCAGGAAATATGATTTAACGAACCTGTGTGTTATTAGACCCAGTGCAAGAGCCAATAGCACAGCTGTGGCACCTCAGAGAAGGTCTGATGTCACATGATCACATCACAAGGCTCAGTGAGGCTTATACGGCATGTCACTCACAGAAATCACAGCGTGTACAGTTGCCTATGCTGCAGTGGAGATGCATGGATGCCCTGCGGTTTCCTGAGGATGGATGATATTTGGCATGATGATTTCATTCTTTGAATAGGGTACAAAGGGTCAAATAGAAGGGTAGAGGGTTGAATTAAGCAAAGCTGACATATCGATGTGCAGTTAATGCAGTAACACATACAGTATAGGGGACACGAGTTTGAGGCTGGCTTGTGCCATTTTTCAATCCCATTCCTCATTCTTTCCTTCAAATGTCCTTTCCTGTCCAATAAGAAATAAAAAAAGATTAATTTCATAGATCACTAAAACAATATAATATGATATAAGCTGTTTAGAAGTTTAAGATGAAAATATGACTAGGGTAAATGACGATTGCCAGTTTGGTTGAACAATTGTTAGTTTATATACTGAACAGGCATAACATTGGGACCACTGAAGGTGAAGTGAATAACACTGATTATCTCTTCATCACGGCTCCTGTTAGTGGGTGGGATATATTAGGCAGCAAGTGAACATTATGTCCTCAAAGTTGATGTGTTAGAAGCAGGAAAAATGGGCAAGCATAAGGATTTGAATACGATTGACAAGGGCCAAACTGTGGTGGCTAGACGACTGGATCAGAGCATCTCCAAAACTGCAGCTCTTGTGGGGTGTAGCTCTTATTAGGAAGGTAAATTGTTATGCCTGATCGGTATATATATATACACTATATTGCCAAAAGTTTTGGGACGCCTGCCTTTACATGCACTTGAGCTTTAATGACATCCCATTCTTAATCCGTAGGGTTTAATATGGAGTTGGCCCACCCTTTGCAGCTATAACAGTTTCAACTCTTCTGGGAAGGCTTTCCACAAGGTTTACGAGTGTGTTTATGGGAATTTTTGACCATTCTTCTAGAAGTGCATTTGTGAGGTCAGACTGATGATGTTGGACGAGAAGGCCTGGCTCGCAGTCTCCGCTCTAATTCATCCCAAAGGTGTTCTATCGGGATGAGGTCAGGACTCTGTGCAGGCCAGTCAAGTTCCTCCACACCAAACTTCGCTCATCCATGTCTTTATGGGCGCTTTGTGCACTGGAGCGCAGTCATGTTGGGTCCATCCCAAACTGTTCCCACAAAGTTGGGAGCATGAAATTGTCCAAAATGCCTTGGTATGCTGATGCATTAAGAGTTCCTTTCACTGGAACTAAAGGGCCACGCCCAACCCCTGAAAAACAACCCCACACCATAATCCCCCCTCCACCAAACTTTACACTTGGCACAATGCAGTCAGGCAAGTCCCGTTCTCCTGGCAACCGCCAAACCCAGACTCGTCCATGGGATTGCCAAAGAAGCGTGATTGGTCACTCCAGAGAACACGTCTCCACTGCTCTAGAGTCCAGTGACGGCGTGCTTCACACCACTGCATTCAACACTCTGCATTGCACTTGGTGATGTAAGGCTTGGATGAGCTGCTTGGCCATGGAAACCCATTCCATGAAGCTCTCTATGCTCTGCTCTTGAGCTAATCTGAAGGCCACATGAAGTTTGGAGATCTGTAGCTATTGACTCTGCAGGAAGTTGCCGACTTCTGCGCACTGTGACCCTCAGCATGCGCTGACCCCACTCTATGATTTTACCACTTTGTGGCTGAGTTGCTTTTGTTCCCAATTGCTTCCACTTTGTTATAATCCCACTAACAGTTGAGCGTGGAATATTTAGTAGTGAGGACATTTCACGAATGGACTTATTACACAAGTGGCAACCTATCATGGCACCACGCTTGAATTCACTGAGCTCCATTCTGAACTTCTCTTTCAACAGCTTTCAACTTCTATAATATGATGTATTTACGATAAACTTGACATGCTACAAAAATACATTAAAACGATAACATGATAATCTTTTGTCATAACATCTGATACATAGAAAATAACCACATTATGCAAGATATTGAATCTAACCTTGTGTTCCTGGATACAGCATCCTGAACATGCTGACTTCAGACGTTGATGGATTGTTTTCCGTATATGGCCAGTGATGAAGGATGCACACAGACCTGCAACCTGGCAGAAACCTGATCAATGATCGCAATGATGCTGGGCTGGCACAGATCTCCACACTGATGCTCATGTGCTTCAGTATGACTAATCAAACCCAGGTTATCTATGCAAAACACTCTACTGTACTTGTGGAACAAGACTGTTTTCTTGTAATATAATACAGGGCTGTAACCACCATCAGAATCAGAAAGATTTTCACTGGCTCATGCACCAATTAAATTTGGTTTGGTAACAGATGCTTCCAGTCTTCATAGAAACACAGACAAAAAGTAAATGCAATGAGGTATCAGCCTGTACAGGATGTGTGGGAAGGATTACACAAGATGTGTATTTAAATATGAACATCAAATAAGATATAAACATTGTGCATTGAATATCACAGGAGCATTTTGATATTGCACGGAAGGTTTATACTGTATATCATACATATATTGAGGGAGAAACTTCCCTATATAGTGATTGATCAAAATGGGTTTATAACAGAATCTATAGCCTGTTATAGGCGATATCCTTATAGCCTAATGTATAATTATTGTGTTTCCTTTGACTTGATCACAGATGCTACAGCTTTATGGTTACAGTGAGCGCCCTCTAGAGCTTCTCAAGATTATGTGCAACACTGAGTTGTGAGCCATAAAGAAAGACAAATCAGTTTAGATCTCTTTAATATCTCAATTGATTCGCCTAGAAAACTGATGCTTTAAAGCACAAGAAACAATGACTGAACAGATCATGTGTGAATATTCAATACTTCTCATCCGTAAATAATGTGTTGTTTTTAATCATACAGCCCACACAGTATAATCAAATATGTATGGCTCATTAGGCGGATGCTTGTTATCTGAAGTGAATTATACAACGCAGTTTCTACAGTGGCAGTGCCTTGCTCAAGGTTGTAAGAGTAAACTCCAGTAACTTCCCTTAATTCTGGGGTTTGATCACCAGCCCAGATATTTAATGTTAATTCACTGTGACCTTTGACCCCTGATACATGTAGAAGAACACAGCCTGAGTACATAAAGAATGAGAAGAAGACAGACTCTTATACTTTGGAAAATACTTAAAAGACATTTAAAAGGCTATTTTTGATCATAAAAAGTGTATAATTAAGGTTAAATGTCCTGCCAGGTTCAGTTTGTTTATGCAGTGAGTGGGTTTACATGACAAATACACACAAGCATCGCATCATTCATACAAAATAATACAAAACACACTTTTATTTTGCTAAGAGGATTATATGCACATCATTTTTGTATAAAAGGTTTTTTGTCAAAGTTTGGCTGTTTTATCATGTGATTAAGTTTTACAAACCCTAGACAACATTTAATGCTATAAATACTTGTAAAAATGTTAATAAATCATAATCAAAGGTGACATTTTTATGATGTTAATGATAAATTATATGATAATTATTATTTTTTTATTAACATTTTATTATATTTTGATCATAAGACCTCTTCAGAAATTGCTAAATGCTAAAATTATATAATATAATAATAATAATACAATTTTAATTGACTATAGTTTTATTATTTTTATTTAATAACTATATATGCATAATATGCATGATATTGTATCTACATACAAAAAAGTAACTACTTATGAAAATTAGCCATGGTTTTACTGCAAAAAAAAAAAACAAAACAAAAAAAACGATGAACTACATTTAATGCTAAATACTTGTAAAAAGGTTAATAAAATATAATCAACATTGACATTTTAACAACGATATGTATGGCGAATCAACGTAATAATGTCCTCAATAACATACAACTGAAAAATCTGCCTTTTAAATTATAAATTATATGATAATTATTATTTTATTATTTTATAATAAAATAAAAATAAATTATACAAATAAAACCAAAAACGCCATTGTAGTTAAACCACGGTAACCACAAATTAACCATGGTTTTGCTACACTAACCATAGTTTAACCATGGTATTTGAAGTAACAAGCCAAAATCAAAACAAAACATGGTTACTACACTTTTAATAAAACCATGGTTCATTTTAATACTAAAATGATTTAGTACCATGGCATTATTGAAAATACCCTGGGGTATCACATAAATACCCTGGTATTTGAATTTTATTAGCATTTTTATATATCAAAGTACATGTGATGTTACCTATTTGTTTAAAAAGTGTCACACTGTGTGTGTTATTCTAGTGACATTGAAATATGCGAGTGTTCAATAACTCACAATCGTCCTTTCTGAGCCTCCCGAGGACCCGTAGCTGTTCAGTTTTCCTCCACGTCAGCTGCATCTGCGCACTGCTCTCATCCACACATACATCAAGTTTCTTAAACTGGAAATCGGACAGTAAAATCTTCCCCTGGCGTGACAATTATCGCATGGAGTGATGTTTAAGAAACTGAAGCAGAAGGTGATAGAGGAGCAGTCGCCTCAGCGGAGCAGCGCGCAGGCGCAGGTCAGTGCACTTTGCTCATGTAGCATGAATGCTAACAAAACAAAACACAACAGCAAGTATATACTACAAGGATGCATTCTAACACACTTATTACCGTGTTATAGATTAAAAGTACAACATGAGCTCTTTAAATAACTAGTGTATTAGCGTATTGGTTCACGGTTGTATGTTGTAATACTATGGTATGATGATACTATGGTGGTAGTATGAATTATATATGGTACTGAAATTAATGATTAATAATTACTTCTAAGAATACGATGGGACTACTGTGGTACATGTCCTAAAAGTTGGACTAAATGGGTGACACAGGTGTACCTGTACCATGATATTGGCAGTGTATTTGCATAGTATTACTATTATTAATATTAGTCATATAGGTAATGTAATGACATTTCAGAGATTTTAGAGCCCATCAGAAGGTTTAGGTCATTAGATCAGTCGTTTAGGGATTTTAGGTGTTGATCTGTCAACTACTTAATGACCCACAAACCAACCTGACCTGTTAACCAGACCCGAGAGCACGTTTCCCTCAACAGACAAAAGGTTAAACTGATACTTCAGTCGAAATTCAGGTCTGTTTGGTTGAATTAAGCAAAGTTTTAAATAACATTTTTATTACAATAAAAATATTACAATAAGTCTTTGTCATATTTCACCCCCCAAACTAAAGGTACAAATATTAAAATCTGTTTATATGTATCAATTTATTTTTTCAAATCTATTTTACACGGTTTATTTGTATTTATTACAATTAAGCACATTTAAATTTGAAAAATGTGATTTGTATTAATCTGTTGTTGTGAAACTGTTATTAATCTGTTGTTGTGAAACTATATATATATATATATATATATATATATATATATATATATATATATATATATATATATATATATAATATACACAGTACTGGGCAAAAGTTTGGAAACATTAACATTTTTAATGTTTTTGAAAGAAGTCTTGTCTTCTCATCAAGCCTTCATTTATTTGATCAAAAATACAGAAAAAAACTGTAATATTGTGAAATATTATTACAATTTAAAATATATATTTTTTCTATTTTTAAATACTTTGAAATATGATTTATTCCTGTGATCAAAGCTGAATTTTCAGCATCATTACTCCAGTCTTCAGTGTTTGCTGGTTTGATACTCAGTTATTAGCATTATTGGAAAGCAGTTGTGCTGTTTAATAGGATTCATTGATGAATAAAAGTAAAAAAAAAACAGAAATATTTTATAACAACATAAATCTTTATCATCACTTTTATCAATTTAACTGATTGCTGAATAAAAGTATTAATTCCTTAAAAAAGACTGACTTTTTAGATTATAGATTTAAATATATTATACAGTATATATATATAATGAACAATAATGAACATTTGAGAGGGAAATGCTTTATAAATAATGTCATAATGCAAAATATCTCAGTATTCCTTAAAATAACCTATTTTTTGACATTTTCTACATGCAGACTTACATTTTTAATTATATTATTTAACTATGCCATGTCTTTTGTGTTTGGCCTCTTGTGTCCATGTTGAAATCAGTTCAGTAAAACACGAGGTTAAAGTCGGCATGAAACAGAAGTTACAATAGTCGTTTCTTACGGCTTTTGGAACAAGAACAAATGTAGGGCGGTGCTTGATTTTGTCCATTGGGAGTTGATTGGATGGTTGTGGTTTGCTATTGGTCGATCTCATGTGAGTGACAGGTTGCCCCGCCCTCGTCATCAGAGAAGAGATGTCACTGCAAGAGGCAGAGGAAGTCATTTTGATTCAAGATTATGAGGGCATATGATTTTATAAAAAATAATGTGCACATATAAATCATTTATAGTAAATACTGAAGAATCATAAATTTTTGATTTCATCGGTGACTTTAAAGAGCAGTAGTTTTGATGTATTCAGTGCACTGCCAGTGATTATTGTGTCTGGAACAGTAGCGTGCACAGACCTCCGCGAAGGCAGGGTCAGTACCGATCGTGTTCGGGGGGGTGGGGGTCTGGATGTATAACGTGATAGTCTGGATGTATAACGCACATGTCCGTGTCCAGCAGGTGAGTTCAGGAGAGAGGCGTACTCAACCCCCTTTCCTGCACCAAGATGCCCCGGCCTCCCCCAACGACAGAGAGGTGAGCACAGTCCTTCTTCTCATTGGTCTTGATTGCATGTAAATGAGCAGCAAATGCTTCCATGTGCCAGATATGCCCTTTAACTCTTCTAGAATATCTGAACTGTTATGCATAAGAATACACAATACTGTCATAACACAGGCTTTTCACAAGATTACAGACACAGTGCCTTTAATGAATGCCTTCAGGTCACATCTGCTAATTGCTTTACTTTCTGTGGAAGGTGTGGGATATGCAATATGTCCCATACTAGAATTATTAGAAGTATTTACTTTACAGTAAATGTATACAGTATAATTTAAACCCAAGAAACGCCAAACGTTCAGCTTGAAAAGTGTGCTTGTGCTATTTTCCTTTAAAATAAATTATACTTGGTTTCAGATTTTAATATAAAGTGTCACTTAAGTGTCTAAATACTGGTATAAGTTAATACATTTTAAATGAGATATAATAATAATAATCTGTGAAATTAAAAGTTAAATGATCTACCTGCTGAGATATAAAATCAGTTTAATAATCTCCAGCTGGTTGGTTAACACATGACATGCTATTATTGTACTAATGCAAGCTAATAATAGTCCGTTCAGTTTTGTCATTTCTGGACCGTGACATTAGACCCCCTTTGAAGCATGAACCTTTAAACATGGTAAATAATGACTTATGAATACACCTTATGGACTTTCAGACACTCTGCTTGGTCTATCTTTGGGAGTTTCATCAAAGTGGCATGAAACGAGTTACTATTTTTTGTTTTATTGATGTTTTTTGTCCTCTTTTATGAATCATAGCTCAAACAGAATGCAGCTTAGAATGAAGTGTATCACCACTGCGGGTGAACCGTTTGACTGACCAGTGAGCCGAGGTGTTGATTGCACTTTTGTCTGTCACATTTTCTGTTTGCATTTCTTTTTGAAATTTCCACCAGATCTCAGAATGAATTTCACATCATCTCAGCATTTCCAGGGCTCAACAATAAGGATTTTTTTGTTTAGTTTTTTTACTGGCCCTGCCACAATTAATATATGCAAAAACCTAAATTGATTTCTTTCAGAATTTTACTTTCTAATATATATTATTTATTTATTTAATTAAATATATATCAAGTGTTTATATAAATAAATAAATAAATATATATAAATATTCACAATACACATTGTTTCAAAGCAGCTTTACAGAAAGTGCATTTTATAAATGTACATTGAAAAATGTTAGAAAAAGTTAATCAATCATGTATTATTTTAGGCGCTATAACAGCGCTGGCGTTGAGTGGTCTCTTCACAGGCGTCGAGTCGTCTCATCACAGGTGTTGGGGCATCTATATATATATATAAAACACTTGATGTTTTAAATTATTAAATTAAATAAAGTATTAGTATATATATATATATATATATATATATATATATATATATATATATATATATATATATATATATATAAGTGAAATCAAAGTATTAGTACTATGCTAGTATTTATAAAGATTTATATTTATTTATAGATTTTTATCATACATTTTATTCTATTTTTTATTATATTACACTATGATATTATGATTTGATGTTTTAATTAAAAAAATGGTTTAGAGTTTTGATTCTAAGATTCTACTTTACCTTGGTGACACATTTAATTTGAGACAAGGAATAGACACACAAAAACTTGTGTACATCATAAAAACTGTAAGCTAAAGTGACAACGCAGCTTTGTCAACTCACTGACCCATCCTTATTTTTGAGCCCTAATTTCTTCTGTGCCAAGACGGCTAGAATTACCTTTTTGATGTCTCTACTAATGACATATCATGCTTTGATGCCAATCATGGACCTCTACACATTCAAGACACAAAATCAGCTTTGGTAGTGACATCAAATAGTGTAAGCCTCAGTGTGGATCCGCTGTCTCAATTCTCTTTCTGTTTCCACAGATGTCATTCTCTCATCCTCTGGCTCTTTTTCTGTCGTTTCACTCATTGTGTTGTTTTCTCATTGCTCTTCACTCCTTGGTCCCGTCATTAATGCGTTGACTCGTATGGGGGGGTCGTTCAGCTGCTGGCTGGGATGATAGCAGAACCTGCTTTTCTCTCTGAGTATACTATCTTTGCTCTGGACCACTCAAAACGACCCAAAGCGGCCCAGGTGCCCAGTGCGGTGAGTCTGTCCTCACACATCGCCTCCTCTTCCTCACCCCTCGAGAAATACTACAAACCCTCCTCCTCCTCCTCCGTCCCTCTGTGATGCCTTTGGAGGTTATGGGCTAGAGGAGGCC
Organism: Gobiocypris rarus; assembly: GCA_023029165.1. NCBI lineage: Eukaryota > Metazoa > Chordata > Actinopteri > Cypriniformes > Gobionidae > Gobiocypris > Gobiocypris rarus. The sequence goes on along the minus strand of CM040927.1, from coordinate 36,858,369 downwards.
GAGTAACACCTGCTTGCAGCTTTTCTCACTGAGCGCTTCACTAGCCGCTCTGCATAACTCAAAGGCATCTCGCTCCTAACCCCTGCATCTAACATCTTGCGTTCCTCGATAGGCCTGATTTGTGGGATGGCAGTTGCTTTTTTCCGTTTTTGTACCTCGGAATGGTTCCTCTTAGGGGTGGGCGATATGACAAAATGTTTTTCACAATAACGATATACATCGCAATTTAGTAATTTAGTCTTATTTTATCTATATTATATTGACACATCACTCATGTCTATATCAAGGGAATTTGGCTTTTGTGTTTTGTGTTTCATGTGGAACAGGAAGTCATGGCTGGACAATTTCATGCTCCTAGTCACCCTGGTGTACTAAAAAAACGTAAATATGAATGGGAATATACATTAGAGATATTTACTCATAAGAATTTCTAGGGGTGCCAATAATTGTGGCTGACATGCATTGGAGAAAAACATTTATTTCATAATGTGAGACCCCCTCCAACTTTGACTTGTTTGAATTTTAAAGATAAACAATGCAGATTTATTTTCACAGCCGTCTTTGCTCATATTTACCAAGGGTGGCTATAATTCTGGAGTTGACTGTATATTAGGCTGCTGTCACTTTAAGACCAGGTGCACGGATCCATTATACTAATGCACATCCGGTTTACACCCAGCTATTTACTTTCTCTTAAGACATAACCGGCTGTTTTTACATGAATACTCTACACACGATGGCCATTTGTTTGTCATAATTGCATGTGTATTCGGCCATTCAAGCGCAGTAAGACTTGGAAAAGATCACATGCTGAGAGACGTGACTTTCTGTGTGCACGCTTTACACTCAGTGCATGCACCGCATTGAGCTTTTTTCACTGCTTATTGTGCTTGATAACATTGAGCACGTCCCAAATTCTTGCTCGCCTTCTGAGGTTCTTTTCAGGATATATTGTGTTTATAACACTTTAAGCACACCCCGCTCTTTATATTCTCATTCATGCTTTGCATCACTCTGAAGTGCCAATAGTGCACGATATAGCGAAATCTCCAATGATAGACATTTCATACCGTGGTAAGTAACGATCGTCATACCGCCCATCCCTAGATCCTCTAATTTGGCACTTCCAGGAATGAATGTTATTCCCATAGTGTTAGAAATTGCCATGGATTCCCTGTCCCTTTCCCTAAGTAGTATCCTCATAGTTTCCCCTCGGTTATACAGTGTTGAATGTTCGCTTGCTGTTCCCTGAGAGTTCTTGTGATTTCCTTACAAAAACGTTCAGATTCTTTGTTTAAAGGTTTTGTGCTTCTAAACTTGGATTACTGAAGGTCTTTCGCATGAATGGTGCCAATATTTCCCAGTGCACGCTTTAGTTATTTTACACTTAATTACTTTTGACATTTATTTTGAAACTTACACAAGGGGGATCTAATGGTAAATTGGTAATCTAATATAAAATACTGAAGTGTTAACATAATATAAAATAATAATGTAATATATTGATAATAACAAAAAAGTTTAAATCATAATAATATGTTTTTACCCCAAGCTTTATTTACTTGAGGCACATTTTTAAAGTAAAGCCGTGTTACCTCTTTTCACTACAGTTATATTGTGTTTGTGGAGACGGTAGAGGCTCAGCTCTGACAGAAGGATTTGCTCATTATCTCTAGATACGGATAATCCCTCCACATGCACCTGAGCACATTACACACACATCAGCTGACACACAGCCCCGCCAATCAGATCAAACACACTGCTCATGTGATCTTGTGTGTTATTGGCCACATCATGTTCATTTGGTAGAAATGGACAAAAGGATGATGCAAATCTGTGGATATATTTATTTTTAAAATGAAATTTACAAGAACATTCTGATGTGTAAAGTGGGCTTGATTTAGTTTTTCAGCAAAATGGGATTAGTTTGGAATGCATATATATGTTTAAGGGTTTATTTTTATTTAATAAACATACTTTGTATCTGCATTCAGCACCAAATTAATTATAAATCTCGATTGACCCTAATCTGATAATCAGATACTCTGGGGTTTGTTAGAAAGCTTTGCATTGTTTTTTCCCTTCAGCATTGCATCAAACTGTTATTATTATATGATTAGAGAAAAAAATGACATAATAAAAGTTCAAATGCCCCTGCAAATCAATTCTAGGGACAAGTATTGTGTTAATAAAAAGTCAATTTCTGATGCTGCTATTTGTAGTATTGTTCATTTAATTGAGTCTTGAATTGATACTGTAATAGTAGATCAATATTATAGACGGATGCAATGATAACTGCGTAAATACACTTCTGGTGTTGCATAGTCAAAGTCTTCCTGGCCTTCAATGGCATTTGCAAATGTGTTTAGTTCCTCCCTCAGTAAATAAAGAGTATTTATTGCTAAACCTACTTGTGTATAATGTTCTGAAGGACACTTGCGGTTTGAGTGTCCTTGTTTTAGGTTATCAAAGTGAAAAATGTCTGATTATTACTTTGGCCTGAAGTGACTAGAGATTGCCTTCGGCACAGCAAACAGGAAGTGAGCTTCAGTTGTTGATTTTGATGTAAATACGACTAGCTTTGGCCGTTTCCAGCATATTGCATTTTGACAGGAAATTTAACCCATCTTTTTGAGGTCAGCGAGGTCCAGATTTCAGTCAAATATTTCATATTATTATGATTTATGCATCATTTTTAAATGCATTCATTTTTTTCTTCCATTTTTAATTTTATGCAATCTTACTATGTTTAATGTCAAACTATATGATATGCATCTTCGCTAAAACTGGGTCAACATTGAGCACAAGTTCTCGTTTACATGCAAAAATGAAACTTTAATGTTGCCAATGTTATGCCTGCAAAAGAAATAGTTATACAGATTTTGTTAACCTGTTCATATTAAAAACACATTCAATTCTGACGTACATTCGGGTGAGATTTGTATACATTCTCATGTCCATGAACACAAACAGAGTAACATTACCCTTGACTTCTTTCATCTACCTTAGGGAGAACGCTGTGGCCATCTAACTCCTGCAGATCTCCTCAATGCCAAATGCACACGCTCTCAGTAACCAGCTCCTCTAGTGGGTTTGGACTGTTTGCAGTTGAAAAAGCTGCTAGTGTAGTGCTGCTGTGTTTAACTCCTTGTTTGTTTAACGCAGTAGTTATGCTGTCTATGTTTGTATTTAACCCCTGTGTTCCTCTTCGAGTTGCATGAGGTTAGGGTGTGTGTAACCAGAAGCCCCTGCATTTCTCGTAGCAAAAACTAATATTGCTCCCAGAGTAATCGGGGTGCAGCACGATGGCTGGAGGAATACTAAACGGGCCTGAAGTTGACCGGCGAGACTGTTTTACTCATGTTTGTTGGTTTTGTTCTGATGCAGAGCATTGCTAAAGCAGCCGGCAGCTCTCCGAGAGGCAGTGTCAACGGGGATGGAATCGCTTCTCCTCAGGCAAGTGACCCAAAAATTTAAATTATCCCATACTTTACTCACCCTCAAGTCATCCTAGGTGTAAATAGACTTTCTTCTTTCAGCAAAACACAATCTGAGTTATATTAAAAAATATCCTGGCTCTTCTGAGCTTTATAATGGGAGTGAATAGTACCTGCGATTTGAAGCCCATCCATCATAAATATAATCCCTACGACTCCAGGGGGTTAATAAAGACCTTCTGAATATCCATATTTATAACTTCATAAACTATAATCACTGGCGTTTGTTAACGGCCGCACGCAAGACTATATTTCTGGTGGAAGAGTGACTTCTGATGCCGAGAGTCTCCTCTCATGGTTCGAACAAATAGGACTGGGCTTGCACTTGTGCTTCAAAATCTATGGCATTCACTCCCATTATAAAGCTCGGAAGAGGCAGGATATTTTTTAATATAACTCTGATTGTGTTTGGCTGATACACCTATGATGGCTTGAGGGTGAGTGAGTAATGTTTGGTTGATTTAACCCTTTAATGTGTAATGTTCATGAACTGATTTGAAGCAACAAAAAAAAACATTCGTAGTGTTTGATGCAGATTTTTCTGAAGTTTGACTGCAAAGTCATTTTATAATGAAAGTAATTCTTCTATTCCGTAAGGATGCATTAAATTGATCAAAAGTGAGCAGTGAAGACATTTATAATTTTACAAAAGGTTTCTATTTCAAGTAAATGCTGTTTTTCTGAAAGATTCTTCCTGAGATTTTTGAGATTCTTTCTATTCACCAAAGAATCCTGAAAAAATGATCATGGTTTCCACGAAAATAAGAAGCAGCACGACTGTTTTTCAATAATAATAATATTAATGTTTTTTGAGCATATCATCATATTAGAATGATTTCTGAAGGATCATGTGACTCCCAAGTCTGGAGCAATGATGTTGAAAAATCAGCTTTGATCAAAGGAATGAATACAAATTTTAAATATATTCGAATAAAAAAGTTATTTTAAATGATATTTTTTCACAATATTACAGTTTATACTGCTTTATAATATTTTTGTAAAGCATGACTTTTGCACAGAGTTGTATAGCTGATGATACACAGGCAACTTTTTTGAGCAATTTTGCTGAAAGATGTTGCTGTGGGCTTTTTCCCATTGGGAATGGGCCACACATTTCTCTTTGGATATCCATTCTCAATGGGAAAAAGCCCACAGCAACATCTTTCAGCAAAATTGCTCAAAAAGTTGCCCTGTGTATCATCAGCTTAAGTGTCATGGACATCTCCCTTTTCAGCACTTCACATTTTAAATGAAGTCAACTTGCTTTGGATTTCAGTTGGTGTGAAACTTTTTCATTGCAAGGTGTCATTTTAGAGTTGTTTTAATTTTTCTGAAATGTTTGTATACTCATAGTGTTCATTTTCCTCCAGAAAGAGGAGCCTCAGTCTCTGGCCCAGAAGCTGCAGCAGAAGGTATCTTCCGTGGAGTCTTTGCTCCGGGGTTCGGGTCGCAGTGAAGGGCTCTTCCGCTCCAGCTCGCGGGACAGTCTGGTTAGAAGCTCCTCCAGAGACTCCCTCACTCTCATCGGAGAGAATGACGCCCAGTCGTCCCCGGCGTACGACCCTCCTTCAGACATCGAGAGTGAGGCGGAAGACTCGCCGGGCAGCGTCGAGAGTCTGTCCAAAGAGCAGCTCTTAAACCGCCTGCACAGGGTGGAGAGAAGCCTCGGCAATTACAGAGGGAAGTACTCGGAGGTGAGCGGCCTTGGTGTAAACATTTCGGGTGATCCAATCGCTCGTGGGCAGACCAGATCCAATCATAATCAGTTTTGCAGGGATTTTATAGGGGAGTGTATCAGAATCACATATATAACTTCTGCAAGTAGTCAAATGCTTAATTTTTAATAAAGTTTAAAACTCTTGTTTTGGCACAATTTTTACTTGTTAGACTAGTAGGTGGTCACATCAGATACTGATTACACTAAATTTGATTATTAACACTAACACCTCTGGTCACAAAATGCAAAAAAAAGTAATTTAATGTCAAAACTTTGACTTATTGATGCATTTTTTAAATTTAAAAGTAACTACTTCTGATTAATATTTTTACTTATTGCATTTATGATCGTCCTTCATGTTCACGTTACATTCACTCACCTAAGAAAAGTCATTGTTCATGATTTTGGAAACATGGCTGATATTATTGTCTTATGGAATGTTTAATGTTATTATTATATTGTTAATTATATAAGCGTGAACCAAAGCGAGCAGTGCATAATGTCTGCGTGTGTTTCTGTCAGGTGTTGCAGGGCTCAACGCTAAGGATTTTTCTACTGGCCCCACCACAAAAAAAGTAATAAATAAAATAAAATAGTTATTGTTTTTGTTGTTTTTGATCCATGTAACCTTAAGGGTTGACTCCAACTCCAAAAAGCCTAACACAACAGAACAAACATACAAATGACAAATGAGAAAACAGTTATTTTCTGTTTTTTCATGTAGGTCTAAACTAGTGTTGTCCCGATACCAAAATTATGACTTCGATACAATACCAGACTAAAATACCTCGATACCGATACTGAATCGATACCATGGCAAAAAAACAAACAAACATTAAAAGTAACTGAATAATATGCCAGAACTTACTATTCATTGTTTTATTTATGTAACAAAAAAACAAACAAAAAAAACTCACTTGGCCAGAATGTTCCTAACTTGCTTTTTGACCACTCCCTCGTCTTATTGCAATAATAATTACATCCCAGTGTGAACATCCTTACAGAAATGTTTACAAACATCACATTGTTGTCATGTTGTCATTCACTAACCTTTTACTATTCTGAACAGGTTGGGATGACCAAAATCTTATTTCATAATTTCACATTTAATATTTTTTTAATGTAATTTATACATTATATTTATAATTACAATATAGATATTTATTTTTAATTTTATCTTTAAAAACAAAAAAGGAAAAATGCAAATTTCATACAATATGACAAACAGTGCTTTATTTTTCAGCTACAGTCTATTTAACAGTAGCAATCAAGATAGAAATTAAATAATCGAAATAAAACAAAAAACAGCTTTGTCTTCACTCTATAAATTAATTGTACACAGATTCTTAATACATATATTAAAGTTATTCAGTCAATCATGTGGTGATTTTCTATTTGTATTTTGTTGTTTGATAAACATTAATCACAAAGAATATTAGGTCTGGCCCTTTAAGAGCTGCACGGACCAAATTAATTGGAACACCTCTGATTTCCTACTCAACTCTTTATACTTTCATCCGTAAAGAAATGTCTTTCTGTGTCTTACCCTCTCGCTTGAGGGTGTCAATGATGGCCTTCTGGACAGCAGTCAGGTCGGCAGTCTTACCCATGATTGCGGTTTTGAGTAATGAACCAGGCTGGGAGTTTTTAAAAGCCTCAGGAATCTTTTGCAGGTGTTTAGAGTTAATTAGTTGATTCAGATGATTAGGTTGAATAGTCGTTTAGGAACCTTTTTAATGATATGCTAATTTTTTGAGATAGGAATTTTGGGTTTTCATGAGCTTTATGCCAAAATCATCAGTATTAAAACAATAAAAGACCTGAAATATTTCAGTTGGTGTGCAATGACTCTAAAATATATGAAATTTTAATTTTATCATTACATTATGGAAAATAATGAACTTTTATCACAATATGCAAATTTATTGAGAAGGACCTGTATTTCAGAGTGTGTGTGCGCGCTTCAGATGTGAGCACGAAATCTGCGGGATTAGTAGAATTACGTGCAATCCCGCACAAAATTCATACCGATCACACACTAACACTAACACACTGTCATGAGGAAAAACCCAGCAGAACCCAGCAGCCTTGGGTTGTCTTGACTGTCTGTGATCTGTATAACAGATCTGCTCCAGGCATTTTTAATAAGGTTTTATGATATACTGTATGTAGACTGATATGTCAAATGCTACTGTATTGTTGTTACAACACAATTTTGACTGTTGCTGCTTCTTGTATTGTTGAGCATCAAATTCAACAGATTTGTTTCTAAATTATTTGGCATATAGCAGATTGTGTTCATTCAAAGTGGCATATAGTACACTTTTTTCCAGGGATAATTCCCCTAAATCATGTTTACTTGAGATTGAAGCAATATTTGTTAGCCTTCATGGCCTTAGTCATTTTTTCCAGAAGTATTATTATTGCTCATTAGGTATTTGAATAAACCGCTGGCCAGTTGCAATACTCTTAAAATGGCCAAATATTGTCTGATTTATTGGTCTGGTATCCAAATCTAAGGTTCTCCTATTCCTGATGCATTTTGTTAAATGTAAATCAAAGCACAAGCTCGCATGTTAAATATATAACAGGTTTCGTGTTTCAAGGAAAGGTCTTTGGCTCATTTGTAATCCCTGCCTTTTCTCTGCTGCAGGATGTGTCCCGAGATAATAGCGAAGTAATAGATCGATAAACCTTGCGGCATGAACATGCGTTGCATATGGTTAAGCTCTCATTAAGAGATTATTTGAACAAGTCTGTTTTGTTCAAGAAGAGCTCAGCCCTCTAGTACAGACTGTGCATACTAAACATGACAGCGCTTCCTCAGTTGAACAGATATCTGAGATAATGCACTGACACTGCGAGGATTATTCACGGTTTACACTAGTATTTATTTACACTGATCCAGTCACTCAAACCAAAGTAGTCAGGCATGCTTGATGCCATATTGTCTTTGCAGTGTAATTTTTAATTTGCTGAAAAAGGTTTTAAATAAGTTTAAAAAAATAAAATGACTGATTTATTTATTTTAAACTTTTTTTATTTAGGCTATGTATTTTTTTATACACATACTGTATGTATTTATTTATTTATATGAATGAATTGAATTAATTCATATTTATTTATACATCTCAAGCTGTTTTAGAATTAGTTTTCAATACAATACAATTAAAAGAAAATCATATTTTTTTATCAATATCCTTATTGCCCACAGCTGGATAGAGGAATAGTCCTCATGCTGCGGTCACATGACTTACAACTAGTCGAGTCCATAGACTGTAAAAAAAAAAAAGATGGATGATGCCCCTTCACTATCTTCAGTTGTAGAGAAGTGAAGCCACCAATGTCCGATTTGGGACCTCCTTCTGCGCGGTAGTGACCTCGGGACCGGAGTCTGCACAGTAGAGAGCAGGAAGTAGAGCCGGGATATCAAAACCCCGCCCGCGATATCAAAACACTCCTACTATGTCTGTTAGTACATTTTACAGCAGAACAACTCATTGTGCCGATATGTAATAAACAGTTATGAAAAAGTAGAAAATTTGAAATTAAAGCTAAAGCTCCAATCTCCTCCCGAAAATCCCCAAAAAAGTCTGTTGGTGCCTCTGGGACTTCTTCGCTCAGAGAAGCTGTCGATCATGACGTCACACCCCTGTTTTTATAGCATCAAATAACTAACTACAACCAAACTTAGTAGGTCTCTAGTTAGGTTCATTTGGTCCGAACCAAGAGCAAACAATTATACAGTGTTGCATTTTTCATCTTTTTTGGTTCCTTTTCACACTACACTGATTGCTTTGGTCCGAACCAGTTGAAACAAACCAAAATGCAGGCACATGACAACATCCACATCACTCATTGGCCATGGCGTCTTTCCTAAACCGCTTTTCGATTGGTCAGAATTTACGTGTGGGAAAATTCCAATAGAAGAGGAAAAGCCAGCAAACAACACGGAGACAACAGGTTTTGTCTCTGGCCATAATCTATTATATTGTGTGTATTAACCACAATATGCAAACAATACATTTCTATAATGAAGCGCGGATGCGGCTTGAAAACAACGTTCTAATGCACTGCAAGCGGAGACGTGCATTAATTATTCTTAACTCTGACATGCTCATCTTCCAGAAATATTGCCAACGACCTATCAGGTAATGTCATCATGCACGTAATGTCAGCGCAGCTGGTTTAGTCCAAAAATGATCAGTACTTTTGAAGTTGGTTATGTTCGAGGTCGGATCACGTTCTCACCACAAAAAAAACGCTTTAAGGAGGTCTCGGTATGCTTGTTTGGTCCGCTTTTGGTGCGCACCTGAGTGCGATTGCTGCTTTCACACCTGACCAAACGAACCGCACAAAAGAGGGAAATGAACTCTAGTACGATTCAACCGGACTAAATGAGGCAGGTGTGAAAGCACCCTTATTTAATAAAACGAACACTTACCAGCCTGTTAAAAACGACCTAAAATGACAGAAACCATCTTTGGAAAAAATGTATTTGAAGCGTAATTGTTTAGTTTCTCTCGCGTCCCATTAGAATACATGGAGGGGGCGGGGTTTATGAGCTATACTGGGATCAACCACCTGGGGGCGATCGAGACGCTTTGTCTTCACTTTTCAGGATGTGTGCGGCAGGCTTGGTCGAGACAGACCCAAAGCATTGACTAGTGGCAGAACTAATCGACTAGTCAAAAGTGTACATTGGATCGCTGTGTTATTGAGATGATTCTGATCCCATTTCTGATCGAATGTGATGCTACACAGAATTCCTGATTTGGGAATGGGACAGTTTGTTTTGTGAAATGAGTTGATCATTATTCTCTTTTTTCTTCTCTCAGTTGGTAACAGCCTACAGAACCGTACAGCGAGATAAAGAGAAAACTCAGGTAATTTCATATTCAGTCAATGCAGTAGAATCAATGAATATGGTTTCCTGGCAGCTCGGGGGATGTTTTCCTAATGTTTTTCCTTTAATGTGTTGCTGTATTTGTGCTGTGAGGTTTGGCACTGATATTAGTCTGTCATTCATCTCTGTCTGTCTGTCTCCCAGGCCATCCTCAGCCAGAGTCAAGATAAAGCCCTGAGACGAATAGGAGAGCTCAGGGAGGTTCGTCTTTTGCTATTCACTTCCTCTGTTCATCTGGCACACACATTAAAACTTCATCACAGGCTCTACCGTTAATGATCTACCTCTGATATCTCTATTACTCCTCGCTTCACACTGTGTACTCAAAGGCAGCATGAAACAGCATTCGCAATGCAGCTAAAGTCTGTAATGTGCCGTGTTTCAGAGACATTTCATGATTTTGTCTCTCTGGGTTTGATTAGATCGGATTAGGCGTAATATATCAAATATTTAAAATACACTATTGCTCAAATATTAATCACTCTTTAAAGAAATTAATACTTTTATTCAGCAAGGATGCATTATTTTGATCAAAAGTGACATTAAAGAAAATGTATAATGTTACAAAATAATTATATTTCAAATAAATGCTGTTCTTTTGAACTTTTTATTCATTAAAGAATCCTGGAAAAAAAATATGTCTCAGTTTCGACTAAACTATTAAGCTGCTTTTATAACTGTTTTCAACATTGATGATAATAATAACGGAGTGTCTATTCACACTAAGTGCAAATAGCGTGCCTTGTTGGCAAGTGCTACTCGCACTTGCTCCGCCTACCAATGCCTGGTTGGGCCAAACAAGATTAAAAAAAGCGCTTAAATTTCAACATCCTCAGTGGTGTAATCAGTAAAGCGTATGCCTTAAGCATTTTGATTTTGACGTGATTGACTGGGTTCGAATCCGCCTTGTGCAGAGTTTGTTCTTTTCTCCTTTTTTATCACAAATCACACCAGGCAATATCATGGCAATATCACGCGAGACCGCTTTTCACCTCAACGAGAAATCCAGTCACATTATTATCTCCCGACACGAGATCTCGTCACACCCTAAATCATGTGACAGACTGGAGTAATAATGCTGAACATTTAGTTTTGATCACAGGAAATTGTATTATTAAATATATAAGTTATTTTAAATTGCATTAATATTTCACAACATTACTGATTTTATTGTATTTCTGATCAAATAAATGCATCCTTTGTGAGCAGAAATGATGTTAAAAACATTATAAAATGTAATTTTTTTCAGTAACAGTTTATTTTAGAGTTCAATTCTCACTATGAACTTGTTGCTTATTAGCATGCATATTACTAGGATATTGGCTGTTTATTAGTATAACGCACATACTGTATTAGCATGACCTTGTTCTACATGCCTTAATCCAATCCAACACCTACACTTAAACGCTACAAAAACTACCTTACTGACTATTAATACGCAGTAAATTAGGAGTTTATTGAGGCAAAAGTCATAGTTAAGAGTGAATATGTGTTCCCCGTACTACAGTCCCTGACAAAAGTCTTGTCGCTTGTGTACAAATTGACCTGAAGTGCCGCTGAAATATATTTCTTATCAAGATTTTTTTTACAAGAAATGGCTCATTTTAATCCCAACAGCTTTTGTATAATGTTTCAGTGCAAAATATAAATATTCTAATATTCACAGCTTGGTAAAGCCCATTGAGTCAATATTTGCAAAGACATAAGTGTTGTCACCTTGTCATATGAGCTTCACCTGTGACTAATAATGGATCAATTAGATCTCAGGTGTGTATAAAAAGAACCCCAGTGCACTAGACCTTCACATCAACTGCAACTAGACCTCTGCAAACATGCCTAAGATTCACCCTGAGACTAAAGTTTTGATTATCAAGAGGCTGAAGACCAGATCCAGACACCTTCAAAAGTGTCTCAGTGTCAAGTACAGAGGATAAAAAAAAGATTTGAAGAGACTGGAGACGTTTATGACAAACCCAGGTCAGGTAGACCCCGCAAGACAACTGCTCGAGAGGACCGTTTGTTGGCTGGAAAATCCAAGGCCAGCCCATTTTCCACAGCAGCAGAGCTCCACGAGACCTGGTCACCTGAAGTCCCTGTGCCAACCAGAACAGCTTGTCGGATTCTGTCTCGAAATGGCCTCCATGGTCGAATCAGTGCCCAGAAGCCAGCACTAAACAAAAGACAATTGAAAAACCGTGTGGCATTTGCCAAAGCCCACAGCCTGCTAAAAGAATGGACGCTGGAAAAGTGGCAGAAGGATTTTTCAGATGAATCTTCTGTTGAATTACACCACAGTCGCCGCAAATATTGCAGGAGAACTACTGGAGCCCGCATGGATCCGAGATTCACCCAGAAAACAGTGAAGTTTGGTGGGGAAAAATCATGGTCTGGGGTTACATCCAGTATGGGGGTGTGCGAGAGATCTGCAGGGTGGAAGGCAACTTCATTAGTCTAAAATTCCCTAGACATCTTAGCTACCTCTTATATTCCCAACCATAAAAGAGGCCAAATGCAGGATGGTGCTCTATCGCATTCTTCCATCTCCACATCAAAGTTCCTCAAGGCGAAGAAGATCAAGATGCTCCAGGATTGGCCAGCCCAGTCACCAGACATGAACATCATTGAGCATATGTGGGGTAGGATGAAAGAGGAAGCATGGAGGACGAAACCAAAGAATATTGATGAAATCTGGGAGGCATGCAAGACTGCTTTCTTTGCTATTCCTGATGACTTCATCAATACATTGTATGAATCCTTGCCAAACCGCATGGATGCAGTCCTTCAAGCTCATTGAAGTCATACAAGATATTACATTTGGATCTCACAGCACCATTACTTAATTTGCTGACATATTTTTGTATTTGCAGTAAATTTGTTCAATTTCTGTATAGCCGACAAAACTTTTGTTTTGCCAAAATTTGACCTTTCTGTCTAGATTAAATGATAAATCTTTTTTCGGTGAAACTAATTTATTTCAGTGCATTAAACGACATTTGGGAGGGTTTTAGCTTTTCATATGAGCTATTTCTAACACCAATTGATGAATTAAAAATCAGGTTAATAGCAGGTGTTTCTACAAAATAGATAAGCGACACGACTTTTGTCAGGGACTGTAAAGTGGTACCATTTTTTCTATATTGAAATGTTTTAATGTGCCTTTAATTTATCCTTAAACCGCCAGTAGGTTATTTTTGCGTCGGGATCGTGTCAAAGTTCCCAAGTATGAGATTACCAAAACTCAGAAGCGAAAATGCCAGTAGAATTGGGAAGCTGCTGTAAAACTCCTGAAATGATCATGATGGCGAGCCTCATATCTCGTCCTCAGGAGCTCCAGATGGACCAGCAGACCAAGAAACACCTGCAGGAGGAGTTTGATGCTGCTCTCGAGGAGAAGGACCAGATGATCACTGTGCTTCAGACTCAAGTACGTGTTTATTGTGTATTGCTCGTTTCCCATGTTAGCGGAGGTGGTACTGAAGCTTTTTGTCTTCAGGTGTCTCTCTTGAAGAAACGACTACAGGCGCCTGGAGGTATGGTATCACCAGAGCTCGAGACCTCTCAGTCCACGGATACGGTTGACGCGACCTCTGACATTCAGAGCCCCTCGAAAGACGACAGCTCGACATTTAACACAGGTGTGTGTGCAGGCTCTCTAGTGCACACGTAACATGTTTCTACACAAAAGTTGTCTTGACTCTTTAACCTGTCTGTCTGTCTGTCTGTCTGTCTTTTGTGTGTGTGGCCAGCAGAGGGCAGTGGAGAGCCGGGCGACACGGTGGACCTTGAGTTGCTCCAGAAGCGAATCAAAAGGCAAGAGAGTCTCCTGCAGAGATGTAAAGAGATGATTCGCTCCAGTAAAGAGCGCTCCGCTCAGCTGGGCAGTGAGAACGAGGTTTTACAGCAGCAGCTGCAGGAGAGGCTGCAAGAGCTTGAGAAAATGAAGGTATAGAAAAACAAAATAACACACAAACTGAAGAACATCTAGTTTTTGCTTAGCTGAGTTTGGTCAGGGATTTATTAGTTAGTGTGTTTTTAATTTTAATTTGATTTCATTCAAACATGGTTTATTTTATTTTTGATTTAATTTCATTCAAACGTGGGTTATTTAATTTATTTTCTTATTTTATGCATACATTATTTGTTTAAATTTGTTTTATTTTATTCATATGTGGTTTATTTTATTAATGTTTTATTTTATTCATATGTGGTTTATTTTATTAATTTTTTATTTTATTCATATGTTATTTGTTTAATTGGTATTATTTTTATTTTATTTATACATGATTTATTTTATTTTTGATTTTATTAATATGTGGATTATTTTTTATTTTATTTTATGCATATGTTTTTATTTTTTTATTAATACATTGGTTTGGTTTATTTTATTTATTTTTGATTTTATTCATACCTACTTTTATATTTTATATATATATATATATATATATATATATATATATATATATATATATATATATATATATATATATATATATATATATATATATATATAATTTAATTTTAGGTTTTATTTTAAAGTTTTTTATTTAATTTTTTTATGCATCATTAATTAATGGTCCTGTCTTTGGGAGCCTGTTTGGTGCTGTGTGTGTAATGATGTTTATGTTGCTCTGGTGTGCGTGTGTGTGTGTTGGAGTGGTAGCGGGTGGAGTCCCGTGTGTGTTTCCTATGGATGTGATGCATGCGTGCTGTGTGTGGGAACAGTGCTCAGCGGAGACAGTGAGAGCAGAGGTTAACAGCCCACCCCTCCCTGCCTCAAACAGCGTACGGACACACATTACAGCCCCTCTGAACCCACCGTCACACTCACTCACACTAAAACACACCAGCTGACGCTCTGCTCAGTGATTTACTCTTCTTTGCTTTGCTTGACCACTAAATCATTTTAGATTTTTATGAAAAACTGAAGTTCTGCATTAAATTAAAGTGGTAGTGTAAAACTAGATTTGAAATTAAGTGAGATTTGAACTAGAAACACAATTCTAGGGGGGTTCTTTTTTCGTTGCTAGGTGGTTAAGTCTCTACCTTCAGGTCTGTTCACGTCAAATATTTTCATTAACAACGCTCTACAATGTGAGTAAAACACTTCCATATGCGAGTATATTTCACTCTGGGCGACTAAACAATATCTACCATTAGCCATTGGCTAATAAATGCTTAGATTTTACTCGCCAGTGTGTGTGTGTTAGAGGCTAAGAATAAGTTTTGCATAGATATATTTTCACTCACTGAACACTAGTTCAGCTCAACGGATGCGTGAGTACCTGTATCTGACGTACCGTAAACTCTAGTGTGAAAGCGCACAACTCACCGCCACACACACACACACGCAAAGAGAGAGAGTTTTACATACGCAGAAATCGACATGCTACATATAAACAATATTCTTTGTTGTATTTTCCTGTCAAAACAACGGAGTTTATTCAGAATTATTCAGCTTTTAAGAAGCAGAAGATATGCGGTAGTGGGTGGGACTAATGCGCAAGTGGCAATCTCATTGGCTGGCGCTCATCTATTACCTTCACTGTTTTGATTTCAGCAAATCAGTTTGAGTAACGCTGACAACGTGATTAATATTCATGACCCAGTAGCTCATCAGTATTTAGTGCAAGTAGTAGTATTAACTTATTAATAATATATACATTTTTTGATACGTTAGATCACTTTGTAAAACCTCTTCTCAATATGCCGTGAAGTTTAGAGGTATCATTATTTATGAAGCACTAAGTTATGCACTAAAGTTTATTAGAAGTTTACTCAGATTTCAGCAAACAGCTAAAATTAATTTTTAAAAAAGCATTAAAAAAAATAAAGTTATAAAAAATTATTTGATCATATTTTTCCCATTTATTCTGTACTGTTTATTTATTTTGTTAGTTGTTAGTGTCAAACTCTCCAGTTCAGGGAAACCAGCAGGAAACAGGAAGTGTTCCCTAACAGAGTGCCGTTCTGCGTTCGAGGCGACGCCGCCACAACCATTGGCTGCTGTCCTGGGCTGTAATTGAGGTTTGATTGTCGGTCTGGTGCGGAGTCTCCAAGTGCTGCTGTGATGTGGATGTGGCCTGGTGTGTGTGTGTGTGTGTGTTTATCTGTGGCGCTTGTTCAGCGCAGCCGGTGGAGACATTGAAAATTATTCACAGCTTCTTGGTTGCTGTTTTAATTTAAACGCCTGGTCATTAAATACATGTCATAGTAATCTGGAAGATCAGTGTGATGGTATTGCATTACAGTGTTTTTTCCACAGTTTAGGTCACATTGCAACAGAAATCTGATGTAAGACTGCAAGTATCATAGTTTATTTGCTTAACTGTATGGTTGCTGATACCATTTTGTGCAGCCATTTATTTATTGGATGTGCAAAAAGTGCTGAAAAAATGTTCCATATTGCGGGAATCAAAGTTTCAGGCCAGTACGTTTCCAAGTGACTCTAATCCAGGTCGTCTAGACCAGCCGGCTCTGGGGTCTTTATGATAGATGCTCAATAAGTGTTGATTATTATTCTGAGAATAATGTATTAAGATCCATCGTCACACACTCATCGTGATCTGTTTACCAGGAACTCCACACTACAGAGAAGACCAAGTTGATCACACAGCTGGGAGACGCCAAGAACCTCATCGAGCAGCTGGAGCAGGACAAGGTGAGAGAGACGCTAACAGGACACGCTTCATTTCACTCCTCAGAAGGGTTCAGCTATGTTGTGCGTCTGCCACAGGACTGTTTATGAGCCAGCATGAACAGAAGATTACAAATTCCACTGGCCCTCTTAGGAAAAAACAAAGATGAATTTATCCCGGGAAGGCTTTTTAAAATGATCGCAGTTCATACTTCCTGTGGGTCACTCACTTTGTCACGTTTGCATATAAAATTAAGCCTGGATATATTCTCTTTTTGAATGTGATATATAACTTTTTGCAACATCTGCCAATGGTGAATGTATTGACCAAATTTTTATGTACAGAATATTTCAAGAATTATTTCAAAATATTTTTACAAGCCATGGATGGATGAATGATGATGGGTGGGTTATATTAGGCAGCAAGTGAACATTTGTCCTCAAAGTTGATGAATGGGGGAAAAATGGGGGAGCGTAAAGATTTGAGTGAGTTTGACAAGGGCCAGATTGTGATGGCTAGACGACTGGGTCAGAGCATCTCCAAAACTGCAGCTCTTGTGGGGTGTTCCCGGTCTGCAGTGGTCAGGATCTATCAAAAGTGCTCCAAGGAAGGAACAGTGGAGAACCGGCGACAGGGTCATGGGCGGCCAAGGCTCATTGATGAACGTGTGGAGCAAAGGCTGGCCCGTGTGGTCCGATCAAACAGACGAGCTACTGGAGCTCAAATTGCTCAAAAAGTTAATGCTGGTTCTGATGGAAAGGTGGCAGAATACACAGTGCATTTGCTGTTTGCGAATGGGGCTGCAAAAGGAGGACCAACACAAT
The DNA here is from genome assembly GCA_023029165.1 of Gobiocypris rarus. Classification (NCBI taxonomy): domain Eukaryota; kingdom Metazoa; phylum Chordata; class Actinopteri; order Cypriniformes; family Gobionidae; genus Gobiocypris; species Gobiocypris rarus. The sequence continues at coordinate 36,840,790 of CM040927.1, read as the reverse complement.
ATTAGGTCATAATGTTATGCCTGATCTGTGTGTGTGTGTGTGTGTGTGTATATATATATATATAAACGTTCTTATATAATATTCTTGAAATTATTCAAATAAAATATTTTCTATTTTTATATAGATATATAAATGTATATTATACCTGTAATATTAATGTTTATGAATATATAAATTACATTTTCAATAAAAATATATAATATTACACAAATGAAAATATAATTTATCAGTTTCAGCGTTATATTTTGGTGTAATTTGGTCTTGGTAGAGTGTTTATTTTGCACCCTGTGATCAAGAGATGTCTTTGAGATGTCATCTAGGTTGGATTCATTTGGAATATGGAGCACTGTCTGTCAGCTACTGAGTTTTGATCTAATCAGTCGTGCTGTGTTTAGCATTTGACCTTCACCCTGCAGGATAGAGATGATTTCCTCTTGGGTCACTTGTATGGAATGTGAAAGAATGCAAACATATGTCAGAAACGATTAGCGGTGCGTCCTCAAACTGAGCACAGAACCTGCTGTAGAGGAGCAGGACGTTTGTGCTGTACTATTTGGACATAATCCGTAATGGATTAGCTGTATATCTGAGGGTTTATTTTGCAGGGTCTTTTTAAAAAATCGCCAACCTCACTGACGTCATATAATGAACTTTTCATGACAATCAGGACAAAATGTCTTTTATTAATTGAAAATCTATCCATTAAAAAACAAGGAAGAGTACATTTAATTTGTGTGTATATTACTACCTTTAATGCCCACCTATGGCATTATTTTAAAGGGAATGGTTATTGCTGAAACAAAGCGCCAGATGCATGAGACTTTGGAGATGAAGGAAGATGAGATCGCTCAGCTGCGCTCCAGACTGCAGCAGACCCTCGCACAGAAAGACGAGCTGCAGGAACAGAAAGAGAAATCGGAGAAAGCAGGTGAGTGAGACTATCTCCTTTCTCTTTTTCCCACCTCTGTTTCTACTTGCCTTAACAAGCGTGACTATTTCCCAGCGTTTGAAGAGCTGGAGAGAGCCCTGGGTGTGGCTCAGCGGACGGAGGAGGCACGCCGTCAACTACAGGTGAGCATGGAGGAGCAGGTGAAGCAGGTGGAGAAGGCCAGCGAGGAAGAGAGGAGAAGCCTGCAACAGGAGCTGACCAGGGTCAAGCAAGAAGTGGTCACCATTATGAAGGTGCGCATGCTTGTCACATTTTATTTGATCATTTATTTTATCACAGAGTGCTTGTTAAAGGGATAGTTCGCCCAAAAATGAAAATGAACCTATGATTTACGTGTATATGACGAATACAATCGGAGTTATATTAAAAAATATCCTGACTAATCCAAGCTTTTATAATGGCAGCTCAAAATTTGAAGCCCAAAAATGTTCATCCATCGATTATGAAAGTAATCCACACGGCTCCGGGGGGTTAATAAAGGTCTTCTGAAGCGAATCGATGGGTTTGTGTAAGAAAAATATCAATTTTTTTAACTTTATTAAGTAAAATATCTAGCTTCTGTCAGACGCCTTCAGTATTCAACTTAAGCAGAAAGTGTAATGCCTCTCGCAGTTTACGCTACGTCCATCATCATATGTCACACCAGTTATGCTTCTTTTGGGTGAACTATCCCTTTAAGGGGGTGTTTCAGAAGAATTTTTTTTTTTTATGGTCATAGAGAGTGTAAAAGGAGACTAAATGTTGTCACAAAAAAATAGACAATTTCAGTGTTAAGCCCCGTTTCCACCGAAATTACCCTGAACAATTTGTCCCAGGAACTTTTTTCCCAGGAACTATTTTTCCTGCTGTCTGCAAAAGCGCCCAAGTCCCACCGTCGAAAGCTATGAAAAAGTACTACCTCACAAGCAGGGCCGTTTTGAGGGGGAAATCTTTACTCTTAACTTTATTTAGACCCCGTTTTCTGCGGTCGAAACACACCGAGTACCACCCCTAAGTCCCTAGTTCCTGGGGAAAGTTCCCGCTGTTGAAACGCAGCTTTAGTAAATCATGCAACTGTTTTTCACACACCAGTATTGTTTGAGATGAGTTTAGACTCTAGCATCATGAATGAACATTTTGCATTTCCTTTAGCCTTTTCTGTGTCCTCATTTGTACTCGAGCTGTTTAAAGTTATTTTGCCTGGAAAAGCCATCAATCCACTCACAGTGTCACATTCATCCTGAGAATTGTCTGGATGAGCGTTTTAACGTCCATGACTGCAAAATTCCCACGAAGGCTGTGTGTTTTTATAGATATGCACACCTTTAGTCTCTTCCTTTGTGTATTGGATTATGATTCATTAACTAAATGGCAGTAGTAAATCAAAATTGACCAAATTGATGCCACATTTACAGCCCACCATTCTTTTGGCATGTATCTGAGAGAGGCTTCATTTTTCAGAAATTCAGACATTCAGTTCTGTTTCATTCATCAGGACCATAATCCATGCCATAACAGGGACAAATACCTTTCGCTTGCCAATTATTCATTGAAGAGTGAGTTGATTATTTCACCAAATCATGATGCTTTGGGGACTATTCAACTGAGATATTTCAAATTCTTATGGTGAACCCATTGAGTTTATTCATGAGAAGATTTTAAAGACACTCTGTTTGAATGTAAATTCATGCAATGTGGGATCATCAATGATTTTATTATATTTATTATAATTATTATTTTCTATATAGCCCACTTTCTGTTAAAGTCAGTTGTCATTTATCATATAACTTTTCACCATAAATTGCATTAATATATATTTTTAGAAATGTTGCATGTTGAAATATTTTACATTCATATAGGAATTTGTTTTTATTAAACTGAGAGATTTGGTATAGTTGTTTAATTGTTAACTGTATTTTGTAATTTTGTATTACTTTTATTAAATATATATAATACAAATATTGGCCATGAATATAGCCATTGATGCTTATGTCAATAAAAAACTAATAAAATGGTGATAATTCCCTGACTTTTATGATTAAGCAGCCTGTTTGTGCAACCATAGTTCCAATACATGGTCTAGATCAGGGATGGGCCACTGTCCTGCAGAATTTAGCCCCAGCCCTGATAAAACTTACCTCCTGTAGCTTTCTAGTAGTCTCAAAGCCCTTGAGTAGCTTGTTCAGGTGTGTTTTAAACTCTGTAGGACAGTGGCCCTCTAAGACTAAAGTTGCCCATCCCTGGTCTAGATGGATTAGGAAAAGAGTTTTTCATTGTGGATGTGAGGCGACAAAGGACAATATAATGCTGCATTCACACCAAACGCGAATTGAGCGTCAAAATCGCATCTACCGTCTAGTTTGATGCGTGAACATTTTTAATCCATTCGAACATTTAGAAATCGAGCATTTGAAGAGAAATAGACGGGCGTTCAAGGCGTTCCAGGAGAAATATGTCATAAAACACCTCTCTGCCTCTTTTCATTTTCATAAAAAAATATTAAGCTTTAACAACCACACAAATGTGGCTCAGCCAACGCAGTACCTTGAGTAACTTCACTGCATGTATATTTTTATATCTTTAAAAAATATATGAAACTTCACTTTGCCCTCAGTCAAAATTATTTGGTAGGCAACAATAGATTCATTAGACCGAAGATCACCCATTAGATGTACACAAGACGAATTATATGTCACCAGCAATTTTATTTAACCACTACAGAGACATCCGAGCCAGCGGCAAATGCCAGAAGGACTGGCTGAGGAAAGGCTGCTCTCGCCGGGGTTAACAAGTGCTGAGCGCCCGGTAATCTCCTGGATCTCACAACTCCAAAAACGCAAGATAATATTTTTTTAAATAGGTGCTCTCTTTAAAAATAAACCACAGATTTTGGCTTTAAACAACTACATTATCAACTGAATAGCATTTAAACTACATTTAGTGACAAAATAACAGTATTTTTAAATTATGCAGTGTTTCTCATCACGTCACTTTACCATGTGACAGCAGCAAGCAGGCTCCTGATTGGTTTACGTGGCACGAATTGACGCCAAAGTTCAGATTTTTCAACTTTGCCGTCAGACACAAATTCGCTTCAAACTCGTGAATCCACAAAACACACCACTCGCGCAATACACTCAATTCACATCCAATTTGCGTCATTCGAATGAGGCGGAATCGCGTCCATCACGCCGCAGGACCTCCAGACGCGCGTCAACGCGCCTTTCCATTGACTTAACATGGAAATCACTATCTATTTGCGTTTGATGTGAACGCAGCATAACCCATTTTAATCAGTGATGTTGTCTACACTGGATGTGGCACGTCATGACTGATGCCTCGTTCTATTTATGACGTATGTAGGCAGCTTCTAGCTGTTGCTGGGTGACCCGTCCGGTGTATACACAGTGTTAGAGTAGTTTTTAAATTCTTCCTCAAACTTGACAAATGTTAATATTTTGCCATATTTTCTTTCGTTTCAGAAGTCCAACGAGGAAAGGATAGCAGAAATTGAACGGTTACACTCAGAGGCTATGGCTAGCAAAGAACATGAACTGAGTGCCCAGATCAAACAGGCAGTGGTATGCCCTGATTTTCATTTCTGTGGTAACCTGTGAACTGATCATTTAAATATTAGCTATTTGGATGTAGACAATTCCCAAGCTATTTGCACTAATACTCTTTTCTTTTTTTGACCTCAGGAGCAGTGTCGTGAGGAGCTGTTGCAGTCAGCACAGGAAAGAGAACAGCAGGCATCTCTCGCTCTAGAGGAAGCAGAGCTGCAGAAAGCTGCAATTCAGTCTGAGGGGGAGAACAAAGCCAAGGAACTACAGCTAGATTTGGAGTCAGCCAGAACGGTGAGTTTATATGCCACTGTATCTGAGGATAGATCAACAGGATATCCTTATTGCAGTTTCATGGCCAAATTAAGCCATAGAACCACAGAGCCAGCATGTATGAGGATGTGATTAAAAGCAATACCATATTTTTGATGCATATTCCTTTTAAAATTGTTGTTTCTTGTGTTTTATAGAGAATTCAAGAACTTGAGAGTTGTCTGGGTAGCTTGGAGAAGGATGATGCCAAGTCAGATGAACTTGAGCAGAGAAAGAAACATGAGGCTGAAATAGCTGCTCTAGAAGAGGCACATAAGCAAGAATTGGAAAGGATAAAGACAGAGCAAATAACAGACCTCAAACTGCAGCATGATGTTGTTATGGAAGACCTCATTAAGAAACACAAGGCAGAGATTGAATCTATTCTGAAAGACAAGGAGGAACAGTTCCATTTTCATGTGGAAGACATGAACAAAAAGATACTTGATAAACTGAGTGATAAACAGACAGAGATTGAGACCTTATCTGCTGATCTCAGTGAAGTACTGAATAGTAAACAACAGTTAGAAAAGAGTTTGTCCTCTGTGGAGGCCACCAATGAAACCGCAAGACAAGAGTTTGAGGAAAGACTCAAGGAAGAACAAGCAAAATATCAGGCTGAGATTGAAGCTATGAATCAGAATCAACAGTTGTTTGCAGGGATGGAGAAAATGCTGAAAGAAGAGTTAAATCAGCTGAAGACTGTGTTGGAAGAGAAGGAAAAAGCACTAGATGAGCATGTGCTCAGGGAAAAGACATTACATGAAAATGGAAGTGCTCAGTTGGAGGACCTTCGTCTCAGGGCAGAGTCGCATAAAGAGGCCCTTGAGGAATCAAGATCTCAGATTAGCACACTTACAGAAGAACTCCAGCTAACCAAGAATCAAGTGAAAGATCTTGAGCAAACCCTTGAGGCAGTGCGTAACGATTGTCAGGAGAAAGGATTGTGTCTTGAACAGAAGACAAATGAACTTCAGGAACTAGTGCAGAAGATGGAGCAAGTCAAGAGGGACCTATCTGAAAAAGAGAATTTGCATTTGCAGGAGCAAAACCGGTTGAGGAAGCAGATGGATGACCAGAAGAGTTCTCACGAGAAGAAACTTGAGAACATTAGGAAAGACATGGATTGCAAGCTGAAATCCCAGGAAAACAAAATGGAGAAATTCAGGCAGAAAGCCAAAGAAGCACATGACAAGTTGAAGAAGAAGCTTCAGGATCAAGAGGAGAATGCCAAAGCAGAGTTATCAAAGAAAGTTAAAGAGTTAGAACTGAAAGACCAGCAACTGAAGGAGAAGATCCTTGAGATGGCACAAGCAAGCTCTGAGGGCCTCGGCACCGCCATGTCTGATTTGGAGGCCAATTACAAGGAGCAATTAGGCAAGCTTCAGGTAACCCATAAGCAGGAACAGGAAGAGCTTGAGCGACATTGGCAGGAGAAACTCAACCAGCATGAGGAGGAGATGCAAGAAAAACATGCCCAGTCTTTGCAAGAGAAAGCCCAGGAGTTGGAGGAGATCTCTCAGCTGCTTACGGCCAGCAGAGAAGAAAAGGAACAGATCATGAAAGACATCCAGAACCTCAGGGAGGAGCTTGCCATGAGGGAAACCACTGTGCAGAAACTACAGACAGAGCTCAGGGAAGCAGCAAGCAAGTTGGAAAGTTTGTCTGAAGGGGAAGGTATCCTTAAAAGACAAGTCGAAACTATGGAGAAGAATCTAAACCAGGCCTTGAATGAACAAAACCTTCTGCAGGACGAACTGAGAAAGGCTGAGGATACTAATAAAGAGAAATTGCAGGGCATATCTGAAGAGTTGATAAACACCCAGCAAAAATTGAGTTTGCTTGAAACATCTAAGTGTAAAGAGGGTGAAGATCTCCAGAGGAAACTTACTGAAAAAATGGATGAACTTAAAAATAAAGAAAACGAATTCCAGACACAATTGTGTACCATCACAAAAGAGTTTGAGCAGTGTTGTCAGACAGCCCATGATAAGTTAGATGTTTTCTCTGTTGTGCTGTGTAAGAAAGTTGAGGAACAAGTTAGGCAATTACAAAACCGGGTTGCAGATAATCAGAATAAGGTTACACATCTAAAAAATATTATCATGACGAAGGACAACAGAATCAGCACTTTAGAGAAAGAACTTCAGCGGACTTTGGATGAGAGCCATAATCTTAAGAGCTCACTTGATGAGATCACTCTTCAGTTTAGTGCAAGTTCAGAGACTCTTAAAGCCTTACAAACCGAAATGGAGTCTCTGCAAACCGATGCAGAGAATCGCTCCCAAGTACTTTCTGAGAAAGACCTTAACATTGAGCAGATTCGTGAGGAGAACAAAAACATATCAGAAAATCTCAAAGCAAATGTTTTGCAAATCAGCAATCTAGAATCTGTCATAAATGACTTGAAGACCCAGTTATCAGGTTGCATAACTGAAAAAGAGGAAGCCATATCTCTGCTGAATCAGCAGCACAGTGAGGACAAGGAGAGGGTAGTATGCCAAATGGGGGAGAAGGTGGAAAGGCTAGAAAAAGAAAAGACCTTGCTTCAAGAGCAGGTAGACTCACTCAGGAAGAAGTTCTCTGAGCTGAAAAAGAAGTTCAGTCAGAGTCACAGCACTGTTAAGTCTCTTCAAGATAAAGTTGCGGACATGGAGAGGCAAATTGCGGAGAAGGACGAACAACTTAAGATGCTCACTGCCAGCGTTGACAATCACTCCGTTAGTAAGTCTGAGATGGACCAGGCGCTTAGTGAGAAAGAACAGAGGGTGCATGCCTTGACCTCAGAGCTGGAAAGCTGCTCAAAGAAAGTTTGTGATCTGGAGGAGCAGCTGGAATTGCGGAAAAAAGAGCGCGAACAACTTGCAGCTGATTTGCAGCAGCACCTTACCATTAGGGAGAGCGAAAAGATGGAGTTGATGAAACAGGTGCAGGAAGCTCAAAACCAAAGCTCCCAAAGTGGTGCCCTAATAGAAAAAACTGAGGAAAATCTTCAGTCTTTACAGAAAGATGTTGAAACAGCCAAGCAGGAACTGGAAGTCCAGAGGAATGACTTTGAGAGGGAGAAGGCAGAGATTCTGAATGCAAAAGAAGAGGCTGTGAAGGCAGCTCAGGAAAAGGCATCCTCCGAGACGGCTGGTAAAGTAGCTGAGTTGAAGAAGAAGGCGGAGCAGAAGATTGGCATGATTCGAAAACAGTTGACTTCTCAAATTGAAGAAAAGGAGCAGGCTATCAAAGACCTGCAGATGCAGTTGGAAGGTATTAAGCAAACCCAGACTGAAAAAGAAGAGCGTATAAAGTCTCTAGAGGAAATTGAGAAGACAATGGAGGAGGCCACCGCAAAATTAAAGGAAGAGCATGCAAAACATCTACAAGAATTGCAGCAGAAAGAAAATGAGGAAAGGCAGGACTCTCTGCAAAACTTAAAAGATATGTATGAAGAGAAGCTTGCTGTTCTTCACAAAGATGCGTCTGCGAAGGAGGAGCAATCTGCTTTTGCTAGGAGAGAAACTTCTTCCAGACTCGAGGGGCTTGAGACCAAACTTTCCGAATCGACTGAACAGATTACAAACTACCAAACCGAGGTAAGTCGCCTTAAAGCAGACCTGCTTGAACAGACAGTTCGAGTGCAAGATCTTCAACAGACATGCCTGGATCTTCAAGAACAGATTAAGGATAAACAGATTGATGAAGTAGAGAATGAACATGCTTCTGAAGTGCAAATGAGCTTTAGTAGATTAGGAATGGAGCCTGCAATGTTAGTGGCAATGGAAAGCAAGGACACCGTCAGGGACCAAGACGATTGGACAAGTCAAAAGGACTTGTTGGTGAAGGAATATGAGGAGAAGCTCCAAGATTTACAGCAGAGGCTTGAAGAGAAAGAAAATCAGCTAAAAACACAACAGAGTTCACCTCAAGGAAATGGGGAGACTGATAGTGAGTGCCTAATCAACAATGCAAACACCTCAGAGAATGATCTTCAGAGAAAACTAGTTGAGGCTGAGAACGAGAAGCAAAAGCTCCACAAAGATTACACCAGACTACAAAAAGACCTTCGGTCGCTAAGGAAAGAGCATGAGAAGGAGCTGGATTTCCTGAAAAAGGAGATGGCTGAGGAAACCGAGAAGAAGCTCAAGTAAGATTTATGTTTTATTTTAGAAACAGGTGTGATGTATTTTATGTTTCTCCTTGATGTTATGATGCATTTTTTCTGCTACACAGGCTTGAAATGGAAGATATGGAAATGAAACACAACTCTTCTCTTAAGCAGTTAATGAGGGAGTTCAACACCCAAATGGCCCTGAAGGAAAAGGAACTGGAAGGTTCTGTGAAGGAGACCATTGGTAAGAGGGGGATATTACTTTTTTTTTTACAAGTACAAAAGTATTGTTTATTGCTCATGCTTCGGATGCTACTGTGATGGGTATAATACCATGGAGTTCTTTAAAGAACTTGTGGTAAGGTGCAAATATCATGCTATATGAATATGGTAATTTAAATATTTAAAAGGGCAGGTTATTTAGATATTTAAAGTAATAGCTCACCGAAAAAGTGAAAATTTGTTAGCATTTGGTCCTCGTTTAATTAAAAGTGTCATTGTGAACATTCTTTGTGGTCTTTTCTGTTAGATGGACAAAGACATTTTAAATGTTTTTTAAATGATGGGAGTAGTGTTGTCAAAAGTACCAACTTTGGTACCAATTAAAAAAATGTGACGATACCAGCATTTCCCTCTAGCATTTGAACGGATTCATAAACACCTCTGATTGGCCATCGTGTTCAACTACAGTATATGTCTGTGATTGGCTACAATCATCAATGCTTCAAAAACATATTGTAAATATATGTCTTTGATGCTCTTCACCGAGTGCACAGATACACACAGGAAAGTTTGAAAGCAGGTGTCTATCAGCGGATCCGTCTATCAGCGGATATGTTAGGAATAGCAAAAGACATCTGCTTTCAAACACTCCCGTGTGTATCTGCTCATTGTAGCCAATCACAGACATTTATGTTGAGAATGTGAAAACAACAGGCAATCACGGACATATATGTTGAACTTGTGAACACGATTCAGAGGTGTTTATAAATCCGTTTTGAGGAACAGTGCTCAAAATTCAAATGCTGGTACTGTCACATTTTTAAATTTCAGTACCAAATTGGTACCAAAGTTGATACTGTTTACAAAACTAGACAGGAGGAAGTACATGATGGAATTTTAATTTTAAAGGGGAGCATTCCTTTGAGTAAAACAAACATATTGTTAAAAATACTGGGGGAAAAAACAAGTACCAATAGTCTTGGAAAGCATTGTGGAAATGAACAAACTGTGTTATAGTTGGTCACAGTTGCTGATTTACTGGCCTCGGGATATGCAAGATATGAAATTCATAACTGATTTACCATGTGTTTTCAATCCTGACATTTGATCCATCCAGTCTGGAAATGAGTGTTTTACATTCAGTGATGGTAACATTCTTCATGTCTTCTTACTGTACTTTCCTGTTTATTGCTTCCACACAGAGAAAGCTCAAGGTGTTGAATCTGAGCTTATAACTAGCCATCGAGATGAAGTCACACAACTTCAGAAAATAATCGCTCAGAAGGAAGAAGACCTAAACAAAACGGCTCAGCGTTATGAGCAGGTCCTTCAGGTACAGCAAAAAGTGAAACTGTAGCTTTTGTATTTAATTGCGAGTTATTGATAAATGGCCAGCAGATGCGTCAGATAATTCTACTTTGTAGAAAGACATTGGCACAGGAATAATTTTGTGAGGAGTTTATAGCTTTTGCTAATTCGACCACATAAAGTCACTAAGTTCAGGTTTCAGCTAATAGTGTGTATATCATCAGGAAACACTTACCTCAGTCATATAGCACCTCAGACTCCCCCTAGAGCTGTAGTGAATGATGTAGACCTTATGCTGCTTACATCCATCCTAGAAGAGAAGTATGCTAACTATTTATAATAGGATTATTTCCACATCTTATAGATCTAATTGTTTACCCATGCATTTTAAGGCCAAAGTTTATTACCTGAAAATTAATGCAATATGACAGCATTGTAAAATGCTTTACATGGAAATTGCCTCTTTGCTCAGACTTTGCTCAGACTCAGAGTTTGTTCTTCTTGTAGAGTCGTGAGGTGGAGATGGGCGACCGTGTGTGGGAGGTGCAGAAGGAGCTAGAGGAGCTACAGCAGAGGAGTCTCAGTGGCCCACAGGTACAGTTTACACACCATGAGTGTTCGCTTTTAATTAAATGTTAATTTAAAGCTGCAATATGTAACATTTTTGCAGTAAAATATTCAAAAACCACTAGGCCAGTGTTATATTTTGTTCAGCTGAGTACATACAATATCCCAAATGTTTCCAATTATTTGTAAATCGTGAGAAAATTGCTATTTTAACCAATGAACTGGGACCTGTGAAGGAGTCGCCTTTCAAATGCGTCATATCTGCGTTACCCTCAGTTTCCGGTTTTATTTTGCAGAAGCGCTGTACTCTTACTGCAGTGTGAACAAGTGTCACAGCAGCTGCTGAGCGAACGGACAGAGTAATGGAATAACATAATTTTCAATACACTCAAATGTATCTAATATCATTAACAGAGCTGCGTTACCTCATACTCATGACCAGAAAAGTGGAAATGGCGCCGGCGACTGTTGCATAACAAGCTAAAGTCCGCTGCTCGCGGGGCGTGTGTTGCATTCATCTTATTAACAATGGCCCCAGTGGCCTTGCTCAGCTCCCACTTTCTGCTTCATACTACAGTGACGTTAATAATCCCATCCATTAACATGATTTCTGCCCGAGTCCTATCCCGATTCTTTTCCACCGGCTGTGAGGTGAAGACCACATGTCCCAAGATTCTGCGCTCAAACTTGGCGTCATCAAACTACGCCTTTGTTTTGAATAGGTGCCCTCTAGTGGACAGAAAAGTTACATAGTGCACCTTTAATGTAAATTTGTATTTAATAAAAAAAAATAAAAATAATGCAATTAAAAATGCACCGCTTAATTAATTCAATTGGTTAACTCTTTCCCGCCATTGACAGAATTTTCTGGCAATCCATGTTTTCACCGTTGTACGGTAGGGGGCGCTATTACGCTTCCTCTGAAACAGAATCTCCTGTTCAAAAAGGTAAAAAAAGAAGCAGAAAAAACAGATAGAAGCATTGCTATGCGCAGAATAATGCGATCATCAAACATTAAACAGCATATAAATCAAAACTGCCTAATGCCACTGAAAGAAATGTTGACCCAAGACGAGCTATAGGACTGTGAAGCTTTGGGCTGTTGATAGACTCGATCTACTCCATCTGTGTTTTGATCATCATTCTGAATCCCATCTGGACGTTGCCTGTGGCAAAAAACAAAATTTTCACTGCTTTTTGCTCAAAATTTAGATTTTTTTTTTTTTGTGTTGATAAAAAGAAAGCATTATTTTAAAGCAGAGACTCTGTTCTTTCTTTTGTTATTTTGCATGTTCCGATATTCATACTACAAAATATTCTGTGGGCCTTTAAAGTTTTTTGGAAATGCTAAAAAATGCTGGTGGGGAAAGTGTTAAAACTGACAGCCATAAATAAAATATAAAAAATAAAAAATTCCATCATTTTTTCCTTTAGCTGTAATCATCAGTGTTTGCTCATGTTATGTTTTATATTTATTGAGCTTGGACAATAATTCTGACATAAAAATTGACTCCAAATTAATAAAATGACTTTATGGATTTGATTAGTAAATAAATGAATGCTGCCTTCACACACTATTGGAATTATCATAAATAGTTTCCTTTTTGGAATGTGGACATGAACAAGACATATTTACATGCCGCTGTTACTGGTATTCTTTATTCATTCCATAACTGCTAAGGTTCTCTTTAAAGTGATTTTTAAGTTATTTGAAGCATATTGTGTGTATTATGCACAGCAAAAATAGCATGTATTTGACTGAAATTCGAGAATAGCCAACAAGCTGACTATCAAGCTAGTGTGGTTGTTTATAATGTTTAATTGTTTGTTAACAAATGGGATGCTATATTTTATTTTAAATTAAATACCTTCAGTACATTTAGGCTTTAATAGGATTTCCCCAATTATTAGTTCAAAATAAACCTGGTATCTTCCATTCAACATAGCATTTAAACACAATGAGCTGGTAATCATAACCTCCGAAGTGAGAAGTAGGACATTTCCGATAGCATGTGAAGGCAGCATAAGCATTAAAGTCATAGTTTGTAAATATTGCCAGAATGTTCAGATTTGGGTGAACTGTTCCTATAAAGTCATTCTTTACCAGCTTCTCGCTTTCTTTTGTCTTTCTGCGCATCTATGGATGTTCTATGCTCATTATGTGCTGCCACTCATAATGAGACCAATCTTTAGAAGTGTTATTGCTTTCTTATGATGAAATACTTTGTTGTAATCCTAATTTGTAAGATAAATTAATGAATGTAAATCACAGAATCAGAACAGTTGAAATGTCAAATCAAATGGAGTTTACAAGTGTTAAATTGAATGGCATTAAATATTGAATTAACCTCAAAAGTTAACCTTGACCGCCAAGCCTTACAAAAGCTAGTCTTTATTATATAAGACTTTATTCGTGGTTGCAGTGGAATAGTCTCACTCCAGAAAAAGCCATAGGAATGAATTTCCTGAAAAGGTTTGGAATGTATCCCTGAGAAAGAGGTCTTAAACAGTCTCTGTTCTCAATTAACCCCTCGGAGAGCATCCTGAGCTGTTAGATTTATGCCATAGTGCGCTCTCAGGCGAGCAGTGCATGCTTGGAAAGAGGCAAAAAGTTGAGCCTTGTTCAGGATAAAGCGGTCCTTGTGTGTTCGGTGCAGATACAAAGCCCTTGCTCTCAGAGACGTAAAACACGCAGTGCACCTCTGGAGCCCATGCTGCATTTTTGCAGTCTGATGTCACCGGTTTTCTGTGGGCAAACACCACAAATTCCAGTTATAATTGTTTGTTTGTTAATATTTATGTGCAATGATGCAGTCATGTGACCTGCTGTTTCTGTTTTGTGTTTCAGGGTCTTGATGAGTTAAAGGTAGGTTTTATTTTTATCCATTTGTCTGATAAATTCCAATTGCAGATTTTAAAAGTCGGCTTACACAGACAGAGAATGCATCCCTGCTGAATAAAACTTAATTTATTAAAAAAAAAAAAAAATAGCATGATTTCCACAAAAACATGAACATTTTTTACAACATTGACAATAATAAATGTTTCTTGAGCTGTAAATCAGCATATTAGAATGATTTCTGAAGGATCTGGAGTAATGATGCTAAAAAATCAGCTTCTGATTGTAAAAATATTACATTTCTTTCACTATTTTACTTATGTTTTTGTGAACATAGGAGACCACATACGTCTGAATGGTGGTGTTCCTCCACATGTTGCTCTTATTTTGTTTACATTTTGACCTCTATTCTTTTTCTCTTTGTCCAATCAGGTTCAGCTGGCAGAAAAGACGACCATGTTGAGTGAGGCCAGGCTAAAAGAGCAGGAATACCATGACAGGGTAAGTGAAGAGATATACTTACAGAAAGACAGAGAGTTTAGCAGTGTGGGTGTTTGTACCGCTTAACCGGATGTGTAATTTTCCATGTAGCTAGCTATAAACCTTGATGACAGTTCAACTAACTTTAACTAGCTTGCTCAGCAGGATTCTCTTGCAGTAGTTGACCTGAATGAAAAAACTGACCGTAGAAGAAGGCAGCGCTGAGAATGGCGAGCTTGTGTTTGCATGCTTGCAGGCCTAAGAAGTGTTTAGCACACAAAGACAATGTAGAAGGCAAAGAGAAAGAATAAGAGGAGCGTTTAACAACCCGTCACATTCCCAGAGCTCCTGCACCCCTTCAGCTTTGTAAAACCGAAATCAGATTAGATTCATTACACCGCACATCTGTTTACTCTTACTTCAACTTTACAAACAGTTACAGCAATGCTCATGCTGTTTCTCTCGCCCCACACGAATGCAAACTCACACGAGGAGGTGAACACACTGGACATGCCTTTATTTTTATAACCCGGCTTCACCCTGGGCTATACATTGTTGTTAATTTGAGGACTAGAGTAGAGGGAAGTTCCTCCAAAAATGGCACATTTTAAGGCTATGTCTACATTAATCTAGATGCATTTGAAAACAGCATTTTCATTTGAAAGCACTCACCGTCCATATTAGCATTTCTAGCATTTTCCCCCAAAAATGGGCCTTAAATCATCAAACTCTGTATGCATAAAAAAATTATAAAAACTCACTTAGATGATACAGAAAGACCAGACATAATACAGTTTTTCTAATGCTGTTCTTCTGTTGTGATCATTTTATTAGCAAAGTACCCCATCGCTTATAGTTGGTTGGTTAGTTATTTGGCTAGTTAGTTAGTTAGTTAGTTAAAGAGCAATTGCAAAGAAATGTACATCTTTGCTGGAATTCATGAAGGTTGTACAAAGTAGCATTAATCTTTAGCAACACTGTGAAAGTGAATAGCACAGAGCTGGGACACACCGGTATAAACATGGGTACAATATGCATCATTTTAACAATTTTAACATTGCATCACATGACGAAACATGCGTCATTGTTTTTGAATGTCTGATTGCATTTCTCATTTTCTAGTTTTTTAATTTTTAAAACCTATATGGATCTATAGACACTAGCTTAAAAGTGCAGTGTGTACATTTTAGTGGCATCTAGTGGTGAGGTTGTGAATTGCAACCGTCCACCGCTCACCCCTCCCTTTCGACGCACATAGAGAAGCTACGGTGGCTGTCACAGGACAAAGATGTCGTCGTCTGAGAAAGCAGAGAGTGACTAGTGCTCTGTAGAGAAGTTTGTTAGTTTAGAGCTACTGTAGAAACATGGCGGCACAAAATGGCGACTTCACTGTAAGGGGACCCACGGTGTATGTAGATAGAAATGGCTCATTCTAAGGTAATAAAAACATAATGGCTCATTATGTAAGGTCTTTATACACTACTGAAAACATAGTTATGTAGATTATATTGCATTTCTGTCAAAAGGTCCTCATAAATATTACACACTGCACCTTTAAGTTCACTTCAAAGATCACTTTTACACTGTATTTATTTTCAATAATGGTATTTATTCTTAATTTATTAATCAATAATTTATTTTTCAGATTCATGCTCTGGAAGACAAAATAAGACGCTCCCATAAAAACACAGTGGTGACTCACCTGGGAAGCACATATAGAGGTACATAATCATAAACATTTTCTATAAAGTTGGCTATATCATCTGGGGGCAAGCAGAACAATGCTTCTAAAGCCAGCTGTTATCCAGATGTCATTTACTGTCTTATTTATCTGTTTGTAATATGAATTTGGGGCTTTTTAGCCGCCTAGTGACTTTAAAATGCTTGTCAAGTATCTCCTGTAGCTCCCAAAGGTTAATGAATGATGTGGCACACTGACCCTTGGCAGACAAACCTCAGCTTCATTCTCAGTGGCTCAGAGCGATCAGTCACCGCAGGAGAGCCGTGCTTTAACACCCCGCTATCAATCACGCACATATGCAGACCTTAAACATATGGGCAGCTAGAGGCCGGTGTAAAGCTGCCCCTCCACACTCAGCCCTTCCCTGCTGGTGTAATAAAGAGCTCATCTCTGGATCTAATGGTTTTCACAGACCGTGTTTCTCCCCAGTTCCCACAAATGACCCCAGATTCAGACAGTCGTCTCTAAGATCTACAGCGTCTTTTATACTCGCAATAGAAGAGCAGTGTCAACATCAGCACCAAAATAACATACTTTGTGCTACATGGAGAATGTCATATGGGTTTTTTAAAACAATTGAGTAAATGTAGAAGCCAAAAATGTAATTGTAACAATAAGTTAGACCTTTAAATGCATTGTGAACACTGATTCATGTTGTTTGCAGTTACTGTATCTGCAAAATAAACATAAAATGCTGAATTTGTCCCAAAGATGACATTGTCTTAAAACACTGTCTATGAAGCCTAAGAAAGTAAGTTCCTAGGTTTTGAAACTGACTCTCCTCATAAACAACATTAAATATCCAAAATAAATTCCCAAATGAGGCATTCCTTTGATATGCAACTAAAAACTATCTGTTTATACACAAACAATCCCCGTCCATTTATCCTTCAGCTTATCTGTGTGGCCTCTACGTTAAAGGGACAGTAGTTTATGAAGTCTATTTGACCTTCTGACTGCCTCACCCTGCCATAAACGCTCATTCGCAAGACACACACTGCCTCAGAAACTGCCCAGGGACGACATGTTTTCTGTATAACTCTTTGATAGAGTGCTGAAATTATTTATGGTGACTATTCATCGATTTCTATATTATTTTATGGATTTTTGTTGATTATCCAGTCAACAGTTTAAGCATGTGCTAACAGTTGTCGTAAACCAGGCCCTCTGTATTGTTTTGGAGATGCGACCGATGTGGCTCGTGTTTCGTCCCTGTTGGACCGTCTGGGCTGTCCTGAGGTCAGTCAGACAGGTCGGGTTATTTATTAGCCCCTCATTTCTCCATGCTTCCTGATCAAAGGCCTGTTTGGGTTTTAGCGGCACCTTGAGTTCCAGCTCTCTCGATCAAGCTGTCTGTTTCTGGACGTTCAGCCACCCCAGTGTCTTCAGCACTGGTTAAATGTCCTTTCCAGAGAGACGCACGGCTCCTTCTGCTAATTGTCAGTCAATCACAGGTTTAATGAGGCAAGAAGGCTGTCGTAATACAAACAGATCGCTGTGCCTTCTGTGCTGTTTGTACATGCTAGATACTTTAATCTCAAAAATTGGCTTCACTTGCTAATTGCTTAATCCTTACATCACTGCTAAGACATTACTGAAGATTTACTGTACATCTGGGCTGCTTTGAATGCTTGTGATGTTTACCACATGTGCACATTCTATATAGCAAAAACCGTTGAAAAGTCTGGGGTCTGTAAGATATATTTTTTATGTTAAGCAAGCTTGTAGTGACACGTGATTTCTAACGTTGTGGAGTTCTCGTAGGTATTTGACGTCAGGTTTTCCATGGTGTCAACAGGGCAGAAACCTGCCCACCCATCGCCGGCTTTATGACATGCTTTTTAAAAATACCTCAAGTTAGTTTTTGTTCATTCATGGCCTCAGCGTCTCCTGTTACGTTTCTGCTCTCACTTCTTTATCCATTAAAAGCCGGGTGGAAAACGGAAAGGCCCCCACCTAGATTGAGCCAAAGCTTCTTGTATTTAACCACAATGCTGTCATTATAGTGTTTCCAGTGTTGCTGCGAGCTGGCACCCTTAACTACTGTGGCTGGAAGTGAGGCGCGTCTAGCGCTCTGATTTACAGACTGATTATTGCCACGCAGAGGTCGCGGGGGTGTGTTTAATGAATGCATTGAGTGTATGAATGCATGCTTATCTTATTGATGTCAAAGCTGAGGAAAATTGTCCTCAATCACCAGTGCCGGTTCTGAAAGATTAACTCTTACTGATGCTCATTCTTTAGATTTAAAACCATTAAACCATCCTAGAATCAAGGCAAACACGTTTTAAATGTAAAAGTCTAGTTGAATTTGCTTGTTGCAACGCACACATTTTTTGTTTTATCAGAACATGTTATATGGAAGCTTGTTTTCACTACAGAATATAAAAACGAAAAAAGGTAACTGCGACTTTTTATCTTGCAATGCTGACTTTTTTTCTTGTAATTACGAGTTTAAATCTCAAAATTTTGACTTTTTAAAAATGTATAAACTCGCTATTGTCATAAAGTCAGAATTGCGTGATATAAAGTAGCAATGTGTTATAAAGTCAGAATATTAGACTTTATATCTCTCAATTCTTACACAATTGCAAGTTTATATCACAAACTTCTGAGAAGAGAAGTCAGAATTGCGACTATCCTACAATTCGGATTTTATTGCGAGTTTATATCTGCGAGTGAAATTCTGGCTTTTAACTTGCAATTGTCAGTTTATAAAGCAAGCAATGAAAGGGCCCTCTTACCCGGGACATGGCAACATGCATTTAAACGGGTAAATATAGAAGAAAAATGGCAAAGTCACTTCGATATGCCACACTTCCTGCTGCCAGCAGGTGGCGCTTTGACTGTAACTGAATATTGGTGTGTAGATGTCTTCAGGTCAGGACTAATCAAACATGTGAAGTTTCGGGCAGATCAGAAATTGTATGCCCGAGTTACAACAACTTCATGTTTCATGGCGAAACATCGAAATTTGTGAGGCTGCCACGGACACACCCTTCAGGGAAAACTCAAGATCTTCCCAATGTAACATCACTAAGGCCTTTAGATTAGACTGACCAAATATGATGATGATCTGATTAAATCTTTAGGAGGAGTTTGTTAAAGTACGACGTCTGGAAATGGCAAAAACTGCAAACATTTTGCTGAGAAAATTCAAAATATCTCACTTCCTGCTGGGTTTTCATACTTTGCTGTTACGTGTCTGCCGAATTTCATACTCATATGTGAAACGTAGCTCGAACGGCGCATAAGTGAAATGTTGTAGGTGCTGCTATCGAGACATTTTGCCACGCCTAATTCTGAAACCCATATCAGACGTAAATTTTCACCACTTTTGACACGTGTGCAAGGTTTCGTGAGTTTTCGAGCATGTTTAGGGCCCCAAAATATGATTCACTTGGGAGAAGAAGAATCAGCTGAGCAATTACAGTAGGGTCCTCACACCATCAGTGCTCAGGCCCTAATAAAGTCAGAATTGTAGGATATAAAGCCAAAATTCTGACTTCTCTTCTCAGAAGTTTGTGATATATACTTGCAACTGTGTTATAAAGTCGCAATTCTGACTTTTTTCCCTCGCAAATGAGTTTATATCTCCAAAGTCTGGCGTTATAACTGAGTTTATATCTCCAAAGTCTGGCGTTATAACTTGCAATTGTAAGTTTATATGGTCTTTTTTTCCTTATAATTTTACCGTAACGTAAATTGCGTGTTATAAAGTCAAAATTCTGAGAAAAGAAGTCAGAATTTTTAGATAAAAAGTCGCAATTACCTTTTTTCTTTTTATTCAGTGCCGTAAACAAGCTTCCATATGTTACCCCATTCTTTACATTCTCTCTGACTCTGTTGGTTCAACTATTATAAGATGATGGTTGGTGTTGAGTGTTTGGAGGGTTTATAAGTTCGTCATCTGGCTGCTCTGGTTTTAATTACAGGCCTGATGGAGCAGTGCTCAGCAGATCTTGACTGAATAAGGGTTTTGTACAGGCCATGCTTTAAAAACAGAGACTGTTCAATCTTAACACTGAGCTTAAAGCCTCTAGTACTCATAGCGAAGGGTTATGATGAATCTGCTGTTTGTTTGTCCCTACAGATATGTCACACAACAGCACGGACCCCTTCTCCGAGCCCACCGAATACGAGTACCTCAAGAAGGTCATGTTTGAGTACATGATGGGAAGAGAGACAAAGGTACACTTTGGGTGTTACTTTTTACACTTTACGATAATGCAATTTGGGGGAAGCCTAATATTATATTTTTAAATATTAAATTTGTATTAACTTGAGCACGACTTATGAGCTAAAGTTAGGGATTGAGTTCACTTAGATGTTGTTGTTGTTGTTGTTAGCAAAAACAAAGTTGTTAACGTTTTGGTTCATTGAAATAAAGCTAAAACAAATATAAAGATTAAATGAAAAATAACTGCCTTGAAATAAATTTGTTGAAGTACTAAATTAAATTACTAAAACAGAAATGGAAATAAAATAAAGCTATAAAGAAAATATTTTAAAAATAATAGCTAATTCAAAATATTAATAAATACTGTAATAGTATATAATAACTATTAAAATGTTCAATTTTGTGACTAATAGAGTGACCAATATTAATATTTATAAATGGTATTATTCTTTCATTTATTTATTTTGGCATGTGTGTCATCATTTATATACTATCCTTAGTGTTGAGTTTAGTTTCAAATAAACTACAGAAACATGTCACAATATTTTGAAGATTTTCTGTTAAATAACTGTATTTCTATTTCCCTCAGGAAGGCGCATTGTACATCGGTCATGTTAACACTGAATAAACATGTCCAAAAAAATAAATAACAAATCCAGAATCCATTGATATATATTGTTTTAAACATCTTTTGAAATTTTGGTAATATCAAATCATATTTATCCAGTATATTAAGGCATATAATGGGGACTGCATATGTAGGGAGACCCATCTGCTGATTATATGCTTCCATGCTGTAAAACTTACATTTTATCATATTGTTGTTTCCTACAATGCACAAAGTTTTCCACAACATCATAATGCCATTTGTTAGAGGAAGGATGCAGTAAATAAGTGTAACGGGGAGTCCGGATGGAAGCCTATAAAATTATTCATTCCCATGAAAACTCCCAACAGCATAATTTCATGTCCATTTGGCAGGACCCTAATGAGCGAAACTTGTCCGTTTAGCCAGGATTAATTAACAGCCCCGTTGATGCCGCCCTAAAGCCAGCGGGATTCCCCCTCGTTGCTAATAAACAGTCGGGTCCTTATGACATCACAACAGGCCTCCCTGTCAGAGAGGATATCCGGCGGCTGACCCAGTGGCTCGTTCTCATCACATGACCCAGTAGCGCCTGCCATTTTAAGAGAGTTGCTCGGGGTAACCGGCTGCTGGTTTTGATTAGCGCTGTATACGGGCACATGAACCCTGGCAGATCTATCTAGGGCTGATTACCCAGCAGGCTGCAGATAATGAGCTTTTTGTCTTTGCGAGATGTAATTGCTCACAGAACAGCAGCTCCGCTAAAGATGGCTGGCACTTTAGTTATCATTTACTAAAACTAAAAAGTTGTTTTTGTTAACTGAAATAAAGCTTACTTAAAGGGAAAGCTCACTCAGAAGTAAAAATTCTGTCATCATTTACTCGCCCTCAAGTTTCTTTCGTCTGCTGAACACAAAAGTTTGAAAAATTTGGTTAACCAAACAGTTAAAGCCCCACTGAAGAGCCTTAAAACACAGTGTTATTCAAAGTGTTGATGTAATTTCCACTGAAACCGGCATATCGAGCAGCTCCTCCCCCTTTTTTTTAAATAGCCAATAGCGTTTAGTTTATATACAGCTCGGCCAGAGCCGTTGCTCGTTAAAGCCTAAGCCTAATCTTTAACCGTTTCTCCTCGATTATATGTTTTCTGGTCTGCGTCGATTCGATCACATGAATCATTCCCTATCCCCTACATGTAGTGCACTATGTGCAGTTCACCTTGTAGAAAATAGTAAATGTGTGTACAAGTGACCGATTTTAGCCAGAGCTCCAGCGTCTGTTTATAATGTAGGGGGTGGGGCTTCAGATTCTACAGAGCATTTGATTGGACAGAAAATCTGATGAGAAGCCGCAGTGATGTCATCAAAATCATTGATCCTTATTGGCAGAAGTGAGAGACTGAACGCTTATATCTTCTAAATGTGAATGTTGTCATTGTTTTGGAGCACACAAGCTTATAGATAACAGTAAGGCTAACATATTAACACTAAAAGCCAAAAAACTGTTGATTTAATGGGGACTTTAATGGACACCATTGACTTCCATAGTATGGGGTAAACAATTATAATAATATATCCATATGAAACTGCTAAACCCACCCTAATATACGGGACTCATTTATTTATATAAAGACAGGATAGGAAAAAACTGGTAACATGACTGATGAACAAATATAATTTTATGCTGTCATTTCTTGCGCTTAAATAACACAGTGTAACATTAGATGCTTGGATTTGAAGGCCTTTACAGTTTCCTTTTGTTGCATTTTGTTTCTTCAGACAATGGCTAAAGTTATAACATCCATGCTGAAGTTTCCTCCGGACCAGGCGCAGAAGGTTCTGGAGCGTGAGGATTCCCGTGTGATGGTGAGTGTGTCGAGTATGCCGAAGCAGCTGTGAGTTTAAACATAACCTTCAAAGCCTCTCCGTAGCCCTCCATCTGTTAACAAACGGACTGAATCCGGTATCCCAGATGTGTGCGCTGATGTTCTGTCTGCATGTGCAGCTCCTCACGGTTGGTTCATGTGCAGAAAGGGAGCCGATCAAATGCTAAATGAAGCACATATGTGTGTCTTATCGAATACTTTATGGTTTGTTATCAGGTTTCTGCAGCGTGTTCACAGTGTTTCCTTTCCAATGTTCCATTAAATTGATATAGTAGCATTATTTCAGGACATTTATTTCAATTTCTCCAGCTGTTAAGCCATTTGTTAGTGCTTTGCTTCTTGTGAAACCACTCGCTCAGGAACTTACAGCTCTGTAATGATTTCCTAATCGCCAATGGACTTTAGTTTACACTGCCATTCAAAAGAGTTTTTAAAAGTTTTTATCTTTTCCTCACCAAGGCTGCACTTATTTGATAAAAAAAACTGTAATATTGTGGAATATTGCAATTTAAAATAACAGTTTTTTTATGTAAATATATTGTAAAATATAATTTATTCCTGTGATCAAAATTTATCATCATTACTCCAGTCCAGTGTTGCCAAGTCCGCGGTTTTCCCGCGGAGTTGGGCTACTTTAAAACCGTTGCCGCGGGCTGTTTTTCATGGCCGTGGGTTGAAGTGACACCAATAATGTTATATTTAGCGCCGGAAATGCTCGATTTAGCAGGGAACCCTGCCAAAAAACATATATTTTACCCCCCGGAATTCATTTTTTAGACCAGGGAGCCCCTATAAACCCGATTGGGCTTGTTTTGGGCTAGTTTCGAGTTGCAATTGGGCGGGTTTTGTTGTGAAAACCTGGCAACCCTGCTCCAGTCTTCAGTGTCACATGATCCGTCACTAATCATTCTCATATGATGATTTACTGCTCATGAAACATTTATGATTATTATCAATGTTGACACCTGTTGTGCTGCTTCATATATTTGTGGAAACCTTGATACCAGTGAATAGAAACATCTTTTGTAAGATTATAAATGTTTTTACTGTCACTTTTGATCAGCTTAATGTATCCTTGCTGAATAAAAATATTAATTCATCAAAAAATATATATTACTGACCTCAAACTTTTGAATGGCAGTTCATCACAGCCTTGAATCATGATTTTCTTCTTGCAATTTTTTTTTTTTAAATATAAAAGTTTGATTATAGAAGCATAGCAACAACCTGGCAACCACCTACTGTATAAACACAAAAGCACCGGAGCATTTTTTTCCTGTGTTGTAGTTTTTGGCTGTTCATTTTAATGCATGTCCCTGCAGCAAATAGTTGAAGTCACTGTGCTTCTGTTCCCCATGTGTGTGTTTTACAGCCTTGGCTCCGGTAAGGTGGAACCAGAACCGTGCCTGAACCTGCCTGACAAAACCACCGATTCTCCTGCTGCTGCTGCTCCTGCTGACGGACGCTACTGACGTGAAAGAGCCCGGCCTACTGTGTGCGTGCGTGCGTGTCTAGGGTTACTGGTACAAGGGAACTAGGTTAGATTAAGAAACGGAGAGAAAATGGAAAGAATATTCTTAAATTTGTAGCTTGCCAGAAAATAATTTATTACATGAATTTTTCTTGCTTTCTTTGTTTTCATTTCTTAAGGGTAGACATTCTTTTTTTCTTCTTTTTTTTAAAAGCTGCATTTGTATGATTCGAAGACGTGTGCAATAAGTTTGATTGTAAGTTTCAGTTTGGTTGATTTTATTTTTCCTGAATGGTTTAGTTTGTGTTCTCTGTTTTAAGGTGAGATGAAATGACCCTTTAACTGTCTGTCTGCACAGCACATGTACTATATAATGACACAGGCTCATAGTATGCTGATCGTTTACTATGCTTTTTCTGTTTGTTTGTTTTTGTAACTTAATACTGTATTTTCGGGGAAACTGACTAATTAGAACCATGCATCTTATTGTAAATAATCATTGTTGGAAAAAAAGGCTATAAATCTGTCATAGGGCACTTTGAGGTGGTTAATACATTTTAAGACAACTAATAAAGTTTTATTTACACTACACTCAAATGCTCTTTGCTCTTCATACAGAAGGTCTTGGAACAATTGCTATGTTGCGGTGATCAGGTAACCATCGTCTTCATTCTTACTGTAATATTTATAATCACTGTCTTTCAATTTTTTGAAAGTCTTTTATGCATATCAAGCCTGCATTTATTTGATCAAAATATTATTACAATTAAAAATAAAATGTTTTTTTTATTTTAATGATGCAAAGCTGAGTTTTCAGCATTATCACTCCAGTCTTCAGAGTCACATGATCCTTCAGAAATCATTCTAATATGATGATTTGATACTCAGTTATTATTATTATTATTATTGGAAACGGTTGTGCCGCTTAATATTTTTTTTGGAACCTGTGATGCTTTTTAGTTTTTTCAGGATTCATTGATGAATATAAAGTGTAAAAGAACAGCATTTATTCAAAAATAGAATTTTTTTCTTACAATATAAATCTTACTTTTGATCAATTTAACAAATCCTTGCTGAATAAAAGTATTAATTTCTTTCAAAAAAATAAAATAAATAAAAAATAACCCCAAACTTTTGAACGGGCAGTGTATAATGTTACAAAATATTTCTATTTTAAATAAAGTTTTATTTTATTAATTTTTTTACTTTTTATTTATCAAAGAATCCTGAAAAAGTACCACAGGTTAAAAAATATACTAAGCAGCACAACCGTTTCCAACATTGATGATAAATCATATTAGAATGATTTCTGAAGGATTGTGACACTGAAGACTGGAGTGAAAATGCTGAAAATACAGCTTTGCATCATTAAAATACAAAATCATTATTTTAAATTGTAATAATTTTGATCAAATAAATGCAGGCTTGATATGCATAAGAGACTAATTTCAAAACATAAAAAATGCTGTCAAACATCATGGTACAGTAACGGTCAAAGGTTTGTAAACATACTATTTTTAGTCTGCGTTCAGATTTGTGACCCTGGAGCACAAAACCAGTCATAAGTCGCACGGGTAAATGTGTGGCAATAGCCAACAGTACATTGTATGGGTCAAAATTATTAATTTTTCTTTTATGCCAAAAATCATTAGGATATTAAGGAAATGTCATGTTCCATAAATATACTTTGTAAATGTCCTAGCATAAATATATAAAAAATGTATTATTAGTAGTAATATGCAATGCTAAGGACTTAATTTGGACAACTTTACAGGTGATTTGCTCAATGTTTCGATTTTTTTGCTCCCTCAGATTCCAGATCGGGGCAAATATCCTATCCTAACAAACCATACATCAATGCAAAGCTTATTTATTTCAGCTTTAAAAATATATATATATATATATATATATATATATATATATATTGACCCTATGGCTGGTTTTGTGGTCCAGGGTCACATTTGTTCCTGAGAACAAGCTAATTTGCATGTATAAAAAATATATGTAATATGTTATCATGTTGAATACTCTGAGCCTATGCAAAACTTCATTGCGAATGAGTATAGTGTACTTCAGTACTGAGCTGCAGTACTGCGCGCTGCCGGCAGGGGGACGCAGCGCCGCGCGGCGCGCTCTGCCGCAGCTGTAACGTGAGATGTGATGCTCGTGCGCGTCAGCTCGCGACCAACACTCTTTAACTCCAGAGAAACTCTAGAGACGTAACAGAAGGGAAGAGCCGCGCAATGAGACCGCTATTCTAACCCCAACCTCCGATTCACACTCTTCAATCCTGTCCGCATGCGCTTAGTTCCCACGTTAGGAAAAGGAAATAGTCTAAATGTAGTTTTTTCTTTCATTTGTGAGACTCCATACACAGATTTAATTGCTTTTATAAAGTTCTCATGAAATTGGCTTCAGCACTGAGGATGCGAAACAGAATGACGGAACTTTCTACACGGAGAAGAAGCGCTTTGGATGTGTTTGTGTATTTGGGTGTTGTTTCCTTGGCTTATTCCTTCAACATTGACTTGCAACATCCCGTGGTGTTTCGGGGACCAGATGCGACGTTTTTTGGATATTCAGTGCTGGAGCACGTCCATGACAACACACGCTGGTGAGTACATGATCAGAGACCGGACACATCTGTTATTATGGGTCTTTCTTTTAATGTTAGGTGCTTTGCAATATGCGAAATTGTACGATGATTTAAAAGGAACTTTTAAGTCCGTTGAGGTGTGTCAACTTCTACCACAGTAAGCCAAAGGGCAGCTGTTATAAATAGGTCATTAAAAAACAAAATATTAATGTATAATTAAGCAGGCCTGTTATAAACAATCTCAGTACTTTTGCCGTTCATTTCCTAACGGACGCGCTCGAGCGCTCATCAGTTGCCATGGATACCTCCTCAGGCAAACGTCACTCATCAGTTGCGCCAGGTAAAAATAAACGCTTAATAAGTTCCTGTAAAGTGAACTTTTGTGGTCACTGTTTTTAATGTTATATTAAAAGACTATATGTAGGCTTACATTAACAGACCTCTAGCCAGTGTTGTGGATAAATATGTAATAAAATGAGAAATAATAAGTACGTTATGAATTTACGTTAACGTCGTTTTAGCACCAGGTGAAATTCAAATCATGTTCGTTTTCTGTATAAACGGTCTTGTTTATTTTTCTTTATCTTGGTTTTGGGGGTTTTCAATGTGGCTCCAAAATTATGTGGACCCTGAAAAATGAAAATTCTGTATGAATTTCTTTCTTCTGCTGAACACAAAAGGAGATATTTTGAAGATTGTCGGTTACCAAACAGTTGATGGTCCCCCCTTGACTTCCATAGTAATTGTTTCAATGGGGACCATCAACTGTTTGGTTACCGACATTCTTCAAAAGATCTCTGTGTGTGTGTGTGTGTGTGTGTGTGTGTGTGTGTGTGTGTGTGTGTGTGTGTATTCAACAGATGAAAGAAACTCATACTGGTTTGAAACAACTTGAGGAAGAGTAAATAATGACAGAATTTTTAGGTGAACTGTCCCTTTAAGTCACAATGTGTGCATTTCATTGCTTTAGGTGATTTGAACCAACTTCATCAATAAAATTGACTTTCAAAGTGGGTTGATTAAAAGTAAAAATGATGATGCATTTGAGGGAGAATGGATGTTTTGTTGTCATATATTTACTGATCACACGTAGCACCACAAAAAGTGCATTACAATCTTTAGCATTAATAGCTTTTATTGAAAATACACCATAACATGAGCATGTAAAGCACTTTGCATGTTCGCCCTGACTTTTACAACCCACTCTTGCCAATACATTACAATTGTTATCTTGTGACTGTACAGATGTTAAGCCTTTCTTCCAAGATCTGTCCTAAATTTTAAAGGGAAGCGCTGGCCAGTGCCCAGATCATTGCCTTTTGCTTCAGTGGAGATAATGATGTAGTGCTTACATCACTGAATGATAGAGCCAAACCATGACAGAATGACAAGGCGAAACAACCTCCAGTCCTAATTCACTTATTAGGCACTCTTATTATTCATCCATGATGCTTACAGACAGAAAAACACAGACCTACAAAGCATATTCATTTTATATTTTCTTGTACAATGACCAAAAAACAGACTGTTTTATCCTCCTGAAGCTCAGAGGTTGTGTGTAGCTGTGTTTTGTTGACTGTGTGTTTCTCCTCCTGATGTTTGTAGGATTGTGGTTGGGGCTCCCAGAGCAAACTCGTCTTTCAGTAGTTCAGTTCAGTCACCCGGAGCCGTGTACAAGTGCCGGATCCGCAACAACCCAGAGCAACGCTGCACTGAGATGGACCTCGGCAGAGGTGTGTATCCCTCTCACATCATCTCTCACGACCACATCCCAAACTCACACTGACCCGTAGAAGAACAGCAGAATACAGTCACGGAAGAAAGAAAAAAAAACATCAGCTATTAGTATGGATATACAGTATATATATAATACACTTAATATCACCACATAACTTTTAATGACAATTAATTAATGACAAACTACTATATGTTAGTATATCCAACGCTACTCAGATACTTACAGACAGTACAATCACATTGTGTTATATACTATACAGCATATCTCAACTGCTTGAAAAATGTAAACTATATTAGCCAAATGCATACATACAGTATACTTACGTAAAGCAATTGTATAGCAAATCTCGGCTGCATGATTGTTTGCATCATTGCAAAATGTGAACTGTATTATCGCACAGCTCTTTATAAAAGTTGGTTATGTATTGTATCCAGTATTCATGTAAAGTGACATAAAAGATGTTTACATAAAATCCACAAGACAAACAAATAGCTGAATTTCAAAGGTTTACATACCCTTGATTCTCAATACTGTGTGTCATTCCCTGATGACCCATGGCTGTCTGTGTGTGTGTGTGTGTGTGTGTGTGTGTGTGTGTGTGTGTGTGTGTGGGCATGTTTTTGTGAAATATCAGGACACAAATGTGTATAATGACATGGGTATGACACAGGTATTACTATTAAAGAGGGTGAAATATGAGGACGTTCCCCATGTCCTGACTTTTCAAAATGCTTATAAATCACACGGGATGAGGTTTTTCACAGAAAGTAAACTGCACAGTCTCCTGTGATGGGTAGGTTTAGGGGCAGGGGCAGTGTAGGGGATAGAAAATACGGTTTGTACTGTATAAAATGCATTACGCCTATGGAATGTCCCCACATTTCACAAAAACAAACATGTGTGTGTGTGTGTGTGTGTGTGTGTGTGTGTGTGTGTGTGTGTGTGTGTGTGTGTGTGTGTGTGTGTGTGTGTGTGTGTGATGGTTGTTCATGAGTCTCTTGTTTGTCCTGATCCATTAAACTGACCAATGTTCTTCAGAAAAATCCTCCAGGTCCTGCAAACTCTTCAGGTTTCCAGCATCTTTTGCATATTTGAACCCTTTCCAGCAGTGACTGTATGATTTTGAGATCCATCTTTTCACACTGAGGACGATTGAGAGACTATTAAAAAAGGTTGAAACCTTCACTGATGCTCCAGAAGGAAACGCGATGCATTAAGAGCTGGGGGTGAAAACATTTTGAATTTGTAGATCAAGGTAAATTGTGCTTAATTTGTCTTCTGGGAAACATGTAAGCTGGGACGTCGTTAGGCCTATTTTAGGGGGGCTGAAGCTACCCCAAAATGTTCATAAGCCCCTTTAAATGATAATAAGAACAACATACGACGTTCGACGTAGAAAGCAAGTTCGCGAAAGGTTGGTATCTCGTTAACACCTTTACACAATCACACATTAAAAAGTGGTATAAAAATATTTTTAATTCTGAATATAGTTTTGTCAGTGTGTTAATGTCGACCCGAGAAGCGATGGCTACTTTAGAAAGTTAATTAGTCGCAAATTTGAGGTAAAATACACTTGGGTTGTCGATGTAACTTTTCTTTAACAGAGTAGAAATGGAAGGAGAGGATATGTATGTCACGTTTTACTTGTTAACATCTTGGTTTCTTGACTGGTTGTTGACATAATTGTAGCTCTAGATGTGAGTGCAAAGATTTTGCAAACACAAGTTACAAATACCCTGGGGGCTAAGCCCCCCCTGTCTTCCAATCCTAGTGACGTCCCTGCATGTAAGTATCTTCTTTTGCCACTCAAGGGCAGTATAAATGAAAAAAATATATATATTTAAACAAAATAAGAAAAATGTGGACATCTTCATCCTGTTCAAAAGTTTTCACCCCAGCTCTTAATGCATCGCGTTTCCTTCTGGAGCATCAGTGAAGGTTTCAACCTTTCTTAATAGTCTCTCACTCGTCCTCAGTGTGAAAATATGGATCTCATAATCATACATTCACTGCTGGAAAGGGTTCAAAGATGCTGGAAAACTGAAGAGTTTGCAGGACCTGGAGGATTTTTCTGAAGAACATTTAGCAGTTTAACTGATCAGGACACACAAGAGACTCAAGAACAGCCATATGTAAACATCTTTTATGTAAATTATCTTATTCAGGACTAGCCTGACGTGGTCATACTCAATTCTAGTCAGAATATGAGTCTGAAACTGCTCCATTGGGCTTTGATTATGGGGCGTTTCACCCGAACCAGGAAAGACCAATCAGAGCAACGGAGCAACGTGTAACGTTAGTTGTCAAATGTCAACAGAACTGAACTGCACTGTGTTGCCAAGTCCGTGTTTTTCCCGCAGGTTGTTCTCCATGTCCGCGGGTTGGAGCGACCCAAATTATGTGATATATAGCCCCAGGAATGCGAATTTTAACAGGCAACCTTTCCAAAATAACATATTTTGCCAACCAAACGCCATTTTTTTCCGGAGAACCCCCCGGAAAGCTATTGGGATTGTTTTGGGCTATAGTTTTGAGTAGCAATGGCGCGACATTGCAAAAACTTGGCAACCCTGTCTGCACGCGCGCTGGATTAAGTAACGTTAGAAGAAAAAGGTGAGCGTAAACGACCTTTTCCAATGTTGTAAAAAAGGAATTTAAGGATACACAGAGTACTCACCAACACAATCATCATTTCTGAGAGAAATAGTGAAGGTGAATGCATATACGAACAAGTTCTCCGTTTAGTGCCCAAGTAACCCAAGTGCCTTTGATGACGTGGATGATTGCGTTACTGTTGATCATCTGTCCATCATCGTCTAAAGCCCGCCCTGACAATTTCATTGGTCCGAACAGTTTCTGTTCGGGCATAATAACTCCTCTATGGATCGAGTCCAGACCGAATTACCCAAGCAAAAATGTTGTGGGCGGGGTTAAATTCGGCTGGCATCCAGGCTAATTCAGGACAGTACTAGATAAAAAATAACATGCATTTTGTATGATCAAATTATTATTTTGTTAAAATTATTCACATATTCACAAGCACAACTGTACACTATATAGCATATCTCAACTGCTTAATTGCTTGTACCATCACAAAATGTTAACTGTTTTATCACCCAGCTCTAATGAGCTAAATGTGACAATAAGGCATGAAGATATTAAAATCATTAACATCATGATTTTTTTGCAAAGCTGCTTTGAAACAATGTGTATCGTTAAAAAAAGATAATAAATTCGACTTGACTAATACTTTTTCTAGAATGTTGTAGAATTTAGAAGAACGTGTATAATAGAACAATATGCTTTGGAACTTGTAAAAAGGGAAGTGAAACCATGTTTCTGTGTGAGTGTCAAGTGTGCTTGTGTTTGGCAGCACCAGCTCAAAAGAAAAACAGTTAGAAGATGCCATCTGTGCGGTCAAATCACCGAGTACAATGTTTTGCATGGGAAGTTTAACCCGAACTACTATATACCACTGAAATTGCTCATGAAGGTAAACATGGAATTTGGACCCGTCAATATTTGAAAACCTGCCTGGGCGAATGTTTTAGCAGCCTTGTTTTCATCACCTTTAATAACTGTTCACTGTTATAATCAAAAACAGGGCTGTTATTTTACCCTGTTGTTTTCGCACTACCCATGTTATACTAACAGACATTTTCAGCAGTGATAGTGTTAGATTTACACTGTTCCTTCTGTAAGCATCACACTATGAGCTTGTTTATGTGATGGACAGCAGTATCTTAAAAGCTTTTTTTCCTTTTGAACATTATTAATATTACTGTGTGAAATCAGTTAAAATGTCTGTAGCTTTTTCAGTCTGGCTCCTGGAGTATTTTGATAGAAATGATGAATGGTTTGGCTAATATTTTCCGAGCGGCAGTGCCAAGGATCCAATGTGTAGAAATCTCTTGAAGCTCTGAGTTCTTTTCTTGTGGTGGAGAGATGAGAGCGGTTTATGTGGCTGCAATGCGCACACTCCTGCTTACGCTAGGTCTTACTGATAGAACACACATGAGCAAATGAGGCGTGTCAGCGGGCCTGGGGCCCCAGCTTTGAGTTTACATGAATCATATGGGATAAAGACCCCTCAGAGGCCCCCCTCGAGATATATCGCTACTGATATGAGGGAAACTGATGTCAGTTAAAATGGACCTATTATCCATTTTTACAAAGTATTGATTTTGTTATTGTGCTCTACTAGAATAGGTTTTCATGCATGAATGTTAGGGATGTGACTGTAAGGATATTTTCCCACCGGTTAGTTGACTTGTGACAACACCGATAATACCGGTATCATCGGCGGACTAATTTTAAAAGCTGAAGTAAAATGCGCACGTCCACACAGGCTTTGTGTGGAGAGTTTTCAATTAGTTGAAAGGAACTGAAAACACTCGCTCTGCTCGCTCCGTGCCAGTGGACACCCACCACATGTCCAAGCGGCCATGCTCATTTTACTTTCGCTTTCAAATTAGTGATTTAAAAGCCCCTGCTGGTGATACCGGTGTTGTCATAAGTGGTTTAACCGGTGGGAAAATATCCTCACCATCACATCCCTAACATTCATGCATGAAATCTGGCTGATAGTCTGTGCTGCGACTATCGTTTGGCTAACGCTTTATTAAGAAGCTCACGCTTTATTAAGAAGACATGTTCAGTTTTTAATTGTAGTGTCTGTTCTGTAACTGAACTGCATTATTTTATTACTATAAAAAAATCTAAAAGACGGTGGGGCTGGTCCTGCGATGGGCAAGTGATGTAACCGGTGTTGCGGCTGAACACCTTTAACACAGACTATCGCAGCAAGAATGAATGTTCAAAAAACACATTATTTTTCTCATATTTGATAGCACCTCTCATCCCAGTCTGTCAGTAACACTCCGTTTAGTTCCTATCTCTATGAAGCCCCTCCTTCTGAAATGTGCAGTGTGCTCTGATTGGACCAGTACTGGACCAGTATGTTGTGATTGGTCAACTAGGACGAAATGTCACATCCCTTACCATAACCGCGAGTTTCAACACCACTAACTAACTCAACCAGACTCTGCCCCTTTATTTTTCATATACCTTGAGTGGGAATTATT
Organism: Gobiocypris rarus; assembly: GCA_023029165.1. Lineage (NCBI taxonomy): Eukaryota > Metazoa > Chordata > Actinopteri > Cypriniformes > Gobionidae > Gobiocypris > Gobiocypris rarus. The sequence continues at coordinate 36,807,191 of CM040927.1, read as the reverse complement.
TAATTGAGGAATATTGTGACGTGTAGACTAAAATGGAGGCGAGTTCAGAAACAGTGACTCTGATATAGAGAACAATTCCCGCTGAAGGGACGTTGTAATTTTGCAGACCTTTTTCATGTCAATGTAAAAAAGCATCAGGTCTTCTTTAAAAGGAATAGTTCACCTAAAAATTGCTCACTCTCATGGCGTTCTTAGCTTATGTGACTATTACTTCTGTGGAACAAAAACATTCTGCTAAACATAATTGATATACTTTACACAGCCATTGAACAAAACTGAATCAACACTGAACCAACTTCAACTGAATAATGACACTGTCTTTATTTAATGAAATTCTGTTTGCATCACTGATTGCTATTGTAAAGCTGCTTTGAAAAAATCTGTATTGTATAAAGCACTACATAAAAAAGGTGAATAAGTACGTAATTTTTTATGTTCCACAGAAGGAAATTGTGGCAGTCTTATTTTTTATTTTTAGTGAAATATTTCTTTAAAATCTTGTTAAAGGTTTATTATAAATATCTGTTGTCAATTTATGAAGAATGTTTTGTGACTTGTGAACAGGGGTCAGACGATATCGCAGTGCCATGACTAGACATTTACTCATCCGCTTGGAGACACAAAACTATTTATTGGCTCTGAAATGGCCTTGATCTTGATAATTGCAAGCATATTTTGTGCAATTCTTTAGCCGTATACTGAAGATCTTTTCTCCTATTTTTACAGCAATCATTGAAGTTCATTACTGGTAAAGTGAAATACGTTCCAACTGTCCTCAGTTGTTATGGGAGGTAATTCTCCACTTTCCAGAATGTCTATTAGCTTCATCAAATACAGTAATTATGATATTTCCTTCTAAGCAACACAGAGCCCATTCAAAGACATATCCAGGAAGAGCAATTACAATCTTTATTTAGAGTAATGGAGTCAATTGTCTGTGTGATGAGGGTTTATTGCCCTGAACGAGGTAATGTATAGTGTCCTGTGTGCTATAAGAATAGTTCTGACTAAGTTCCAAGCAGCAGATCCTTTAAGTCCTGCAAGTTGCGAGGTGGGGCCTCCATGGATCAGACTTGTTTGTTCAGCACATCCCACAGATGCTCGATTGGATTGAGATCTGGGGAATTTGGAGTCAACACCTCAGACTCGTTGTAGTACTCCTCAAACCATTCCTGAAACATTTTTGCTTTGTGGCAGGAGCATTATCCTGCTGAAAGAGCCACAGCCACCAGGGAATACCGTTTCCATAAAATGGTGCACATGGTCTCCAACAATGCTTAGGTAGGTGGTAACGTGTCAAAGTAACATCCCCATGGATGGCAGGACCCAAGGTTTCCCAGCACAACATTGCCCAGAGCATCACACTGCCTCTGCCCACTTGCCTTCTTCCCATAGTCCCCTGGTGCCATGTGTTCCCCAGGTAAGCGACACACACGCACCCGGCCATCCAAAGAAAAAGTGATTCATCAGACCTGGCCGCCTTCTTCCATTGCTCCGTGGTCCAGTTCTGATGCTCACGTGCCACTGTTGGTGCTTTCGGCGGTGGACAGGGGTCAGCATGGGCACCCTGACTGGTCCTGACGCAGCCCCATACAAACTGCGATGCTCTGTGTATTCTGACACCTTTCTATTAGAACCAGCATTAACTTCTTGAGCAGTTTGAGCTCCAGTAGCTGGTCTGTTTGATCGGACCACACGGGCCAGCCTTCGCTCCCCACGTGCATCAATGAGCCTTGGCTGCCCATGACCCTGTCGCCGGTTCTCCACTGTTCCTTCCTTGGAGCACTTTTGATAGATCCTGACCACTGCAGACCGGGAACACCCCACAAGAGCTGCAGTTTTGGAGATGCTCTGACCCAGTCGTCTAGCCATCTCAATTTGGCCCTTGTCAAACTCGCTCAAATCCTTACAGTTGCCAACTTTGAGGACAAAATGTTCACTTGCTGCCTAATATATCCCACCCACTAACAGGTGCAGTGATGAAGAGATAATCAGTGTTATTCACTTCACCTGTCAGTGAATGTTATGCCTGATTGGTGTATGTATAATGCATTATAAAGATATTCATAATGTACATTGTAATGCATGCATTATATCTTTTCATAAATAATTGTAACCAAAATTAAAATGCATTATAATATTTGCAGATTCCTTATTATGTCTGAAATTGGTTTGTTTAATAATAATAATAATAATGCATTTTATTTAACGGCGCCTTTCAAAACACCCAAGGTCACCTTACAGATAAACAAGCAATAACAATATATATACATTATATATCAACACACCTAAAACACACATTCATCATAGAGACAGTAAAATCAGTAGTAAATCATAAAAAAGCCTGTGTAAAAAGGTAGGTCTTAAGACGGGATTTAAAAGTATGCAGTCAATGTTATGGATATCGAGAGGTAGAGAATTCCATAGGCGAGGGGCCGCATAGCTAAAAATTCTAGCTCCCATGGTAGTTAAACATATACGTGGTAAGACAAGAGAGAGTGGAAGTGAGGATCGTAAAGTGCGTGAAGGGGTGTAAATATGAAGAAGATCAGTAAGATATGGAGCAGCGAGACGGTGAAGTGCCTTAAATGTGAGAAGCAGGATTTTGAAGTCAATTCGATATTTCACTGGTCGCCAGTAGAGTTGCTGGAGAATTTGTGAAATGTGCATGGTAGAACAGGAGCTGCGGAGTTCTGAACCAACTGAAGTTTATAGAGAAGTTTGGAAGGAAGACCAGTAAGAAGAGCATTGCAGTAATCAATACGTGAAGTAACCAGTGCATGGATGAGAAAGCAGTATTGTTCATTGAAAGGGTGAGAGGAAGGGGATTAATATTACACAAATGAAAATATGCAGTACGTGTAATATTATTAATATGGGCTTCAAATGAAAACTCAAAATTCTTAACCTGTGAAGAGGGATAAATGGGATGTTGATTGATATTCACAGAAACCCAGTCAGATTTTGTCAAAGGGGATTTTGTCCCTACAAGAAAGACCTCGGTTTTGTTACTATTAAGCTTAAGAAAGTTAGCTGAGAGCCAGTCTTTAATATCAGCTAAACAACGGGAGAAATAAGGTGGTGGAAAAGAGTCAGAAGGTTTGGAAGACAGGTAGAGCTGGGTGTCATCGGCGTAGCAGTGAAAGTGAATACCATATTTCCTAAAAATGTGACCAAGTGAGAGTAGATAGATAATGAATAAAAGCGGGCCCAAAACAGAACCCTGAGGAACACCGTTAGTGACTGTAGATGATCTCGATCTGAAATGCTTTAATTGGACAAACTGAATACTCTCATGTATACTCTCAAAGTGTTGTCATGTATACTCTCAAAGGGTGTGTTCAGTTAATAGAGAAGTATTCAAATCTTTGCATACAGTTATTCATTAAATCATACAATGCAAAGGTGCATTAGAAGGCATAATTAATACATTTAAAATACTTTTATAATGCATTATATACAAAGGTGTTAAGGAAAGTGTTATCATACCAATATGGTTTTGGAGTTTTCTAAAATGTTGGTAGAGACACAATTTTTACATTGATAGATTTTTTACATTGATAGTGAAAATTGTACAGAAAATTGGTCTAATGGGTTTTAATTGTGTTTTAGTAGTTAGCTAAGCAACATGCTAAAGCCAACTATTGGACTAAGCTATTATTGGCAGTAATTTTGATCCCACAGTGTTAAAAAGATCCTCACCTGACTAAATCTCTGTTGACCAACCATCTTAGCTAACCGTGACAATCAAAGCAGAGATAGCGTGTGCATTTGTTTTCTTTCAGTTATCAGATAACCAACCAGCACACTCCAGCCTCTCGCCCTGTCAAGATCTCCTCATACTTCTCTTCAGAGACAAGGCCATCCCCTCGCTGTGAAGTTCACAACCAGAAGAACGCAGCATTCAGAACCCACACAGATGAGAAAACAAACACGTCTGTTACGGAGATGGCCGGGGGAACCGGGGGTCGGTGATTTGATGAGATGTTTATAGTCTGAGGAACATTCCTCGCACCCTCTCATTTGAAGTAACAGCCAAGGTTTTTAAGAAGGGAATTCTTCTCGCGGTTTTCCTACAGTCTTGACCCCGTGAAATATATCTGTGTTCGATGAGTAGTGTTTTTTGGATGGTGCTTCGCTGCTAATTGCTGAAAATAGTGTTTCGTCCATATCCCAAGCAAACTTCATCTTGGTTTTTGACAGTTTGTATTTTCCTCCTAACTTGAGATCTGGCGCTCGTCTTTGTGTGCTTTGGATGCTTCACAGCTTTAGGGACAAAAGCAGTAACTTCAAAAACCTCGAACAAGACGTGATTAGAACCATTTGTCCCACCTTTGACAAGCTGCTGTTTAGGAGGTAAATGGTAGTTTCCTTACAAGATTTCATGTAATAGCTGCTAAAAAAGATTAGCTTATGAACTTCCAACCTAGACAAAAACCTGTCTAGTCGACAATGGTCATACATTACCATTCAAACTTTTGGGTTTAGTAAGATTCTTATAAGTTTTACTCAGCAAGGATTCATTAAATTAATCAAAAGCGACCTTATACTTATTACTTATTGCATGTTTGACACTTGTAGGGTGTTACAATTCACTTTTGAAGTTCCAAGACAGTTAGGATGTTGTCTTTGTACACTGTAAAAACAATTATCGTGATTTTTAACAGTAAAAGACATAACAATGCTACTGTAAAAACCTGTTAATTTGTTAACACACTAAGCTCCCTTACTATAAATGTTGAATAACTGTAATCTAACCTTTCATTTAATGCGATTTTACAGTTTTTGGAAGAGAAAAAGAACAAGTCATCATATAATTTACAGTTAAAAACCATAAATTAAGATTCCCAGAATTCACTACTTGACACCTCCCGTTGAAATAATAGTTTTTTCTCAGTCAGTTATGTACATTATGTATTTAAATGAATGTTTATTGTAATATTTTAGTGGCGTGTGTTGCCATGATGGTGTTTTGTGTTGTGTGAATGACACTGTGCACCATCTTTATATTAGTATTTACTTCAACTTGTGGAAAAGCTGCTTGTGACGAGCTTTGATTCATCATGTGACTTTCTCACCACCTGTTTTTGGTGGTTTTCAGTGTATTATAAAGGTACACAACAGATATTAGTACTTTAGTAGGTTGGTATATTAACGGTATATACTAGTTAAAGAAAAATGTTTTTTATGTTAAATCTGTAATACCTAAAATGTTGCTACCGTATTTCTTACAGTTAAGTTCTGGCAATCACAGCTGCCATTTTTTTTTTTTTGTACCGTTAATGTCTTTTTTTTTCTTTTTTTTACAGTGTCACTGCAAAACTACGCACTAGGTTTTTTTTTTTTTTTTTTTTAATGCATTGCTTCATTTATTCATACCAAAACTGTGTGGGAGTAGAACAGACATCCGAGTTCAATTGGGCATTTCTCAGTCTAAGTCTGCAAGTCTCTGAGCCAATGCTGTCAGTCCGCTGAGAAGGAAGAGAAAATAACCAGAGCCAAAGAAAACAGCCACAGTCCCGGGAGCCATCACTCTTTCTCCTGCGGACAATCACAGTTTGCCCCTCAGAGGGCCGCTGTAGCTCAACGCTCATAGATAAACATTAAAGTCGACCCTTATGCTTAGATAAACTCCCTGCAGGAATAACACGCCTGTGCTCATAAATCCACCGTTTTTTTGTACAGTAAAAACCCCAAATAGACAATAGAATACCTCTAAATCTGATTCAAGAAGCTGATATCTCATGGTTCATATTTTCCAAGGTCACCAGTGTTAGTTTTGACATTTTTAATCCTAACATTTTGTGGTAAATTAACTGTTATCATGCTTTAGTTTTTTTTTAGTAAACAGACTGGGATGCGTTAGTAGCCAAAATGGACTCTACAGTCTTGGTTGACAGTTCTTAAATTGAACATTGAACTAAATAATGACATTATTGTCTTTTTAGAGCTGCTTGTCTTCTGTAGAGTTTCTTATAGCTGAAATTGAATTTGTTGCGTAAATGATTAATTTTATATCATTTTCACTGTGGTTTTCCTGTTTGTTACTGTGAAGCTGCTTTGAAACAATCTGTGTTGTATATAGTGCTATATAAATTACTTGACTTTATACCATGGTAATGAATGATTACCAAATTCATGCACCATTATATTTATATGACAATGGTGTCTTTTTTGTATACCGTGGTACTTTTTTGTTGTGTAGTATGCACAACATCCTGTAATAGTCTAGATGTGTTGTGCATGATGTTTATTATCATTTAAGGGAACCAAAGTGTATTAAAAAGCGTTTAGGTGGTTATTTGCTCCTTTCTGTTATTGTGTTGTGGGATTGGAGCTTAATTTGGTCAGCAGAGATATTGGGCCCTATTTTAACCATCTGAGCTCATGGTCTGAAGGTGCAGGTGCACTTAGGGCGTATCCGAATCCACTTTTGCTAGTATAATGACAGGAAAAAAGGTCGGTATACCAGACAAGGGTTGTCCCTAGTCTCTTAATGAGTCATGGGTGTGTTTTGGGCATAACATGCAATAAACCAATCAGAGTCTCATCTCCCATTCCCTTTAAAAGTTGTGCTCGCGCCATGGCAGATTCACTATTTACATCATGGAATTTGTGAGCGGAAAAGACTGAACACTTCTCCAGAGAGGAATTCTTTTATTTATAATATATGTTGGCATGTTTGTCGTCTGTGTGTGTGTGTAATAAGCAGAGTGTACGTGCGTTGTGCACCTGCCTATAGGTGCATATTACTAACGCTGCCTTTAAATAACAAAAAATACTGCGTTTTCAGTTCCTCAAATTAACAATGCACCTGAACACACCTGGTTTCCAGCACACCCATGGGCGAACAGATGGGCGCAAATACATTTGCTATTTAAACAATATGAACAATGCTGGACCTGAAAATGATAACTGTGTCGGGCTGAATTATATGATATTGTACACCGGACCGGGTGTATGATAGGGCCCAATGTGTTTGCATAATTTTCCTGAAATATAATCTCTAGACTTTATAATTCCCAAGTCGAGCAGTTGCCCACCGGCATTGTGAGCATTGGAATGAGTTCATACACTTTATATATTCATATTTGATAAACATGAGTTTTAAATTTCAAATATTTAGTGTTGTACTCATCTTACTAACACTAACTCTTTTGTTCTGTCTGCAGCAGTATTGTCTGTTTTTAAGCATATTAAACTGTCTCAAACATTGACTGTCTGATTTTTGTTTCAGGCTGCCTGGTCTCAGTGTGGTTTTATTGTGTTTTTCTTTACAGACAGAGATGTTTGTTTCTCTGTTGGCGACAGTAACATTCTCATTCTGTTCTCTAGGAAATAAGCAGATCGAGTCCTGCGGGAAGACGTGTGAAGGCGACAGGAAAAACGAGTGGATGGGGGTCAGTCTGGCTCGACAGGACAAAACCAACGGCAAAATTCTGGTATGTTCCGTTTAAACACAGAAAAATTATTCTGATACATTTTGTTAAACGAGACAAGTCTTCACAAATGAACACAACCTTTATAAATTTAAAGCCTAAATATAATCACATTCAGGCATTTATCAACAACAAAAAAGTTTTTGTGTTTTAGGACTCATTCTTGCTGCACTATTGCCTTAATATTGTACAAAATAGGAACTTTGAAGAAGAAAATTTGAAAGGAAACCTGTTCAAAGTTTAATGAAACATAAGGATGTAAGACTCAAGTGTTAAACAGGTAATTATGGTCAAAATGGTCCAGATTTAACGTGAGTGATGTTATGCATGAATGAGTAGGAAATGTATGCTTTTCACCCATTGTGGGTTTTGTTTGAGTACAATAGACTGTTCTTAGTAATAATAATCTCAAACATGCTTTACTTTGTTTTTCTTAACAACCTTTAACGACTGATTTTTCAACCATCTCAGCAGTTGTTTAATACAAACCACATCGAGTTGTAAAACATGGGCAGAAACTGAAGCCATCATTGTTACAAATATCTCTCACTACAACCGCATTGTTAAACTCCAGCTGGTCCATACATCAAGACAAAGCAAGAAAGGAGCTGAGCGTTTGAAGTGAGGGCCATTTTATCATGATGACAAACTGGAGCTCGAGAGTAGACACTCTAACTGAAGTCAAACAAGACGTCAGCTGCTGGGTTCCTAGGTTTCCTCAGGCTCGAATTGTGTCGTGGTGGTCCAATTCGAGGTCAGACTCCTCGTTACATCTTATCTTCAGCACCCTGTCGTGGGGTTCTCTGGGTTTTGATGGGCGTCAGGGAAGGCAGGATCAGGGTGGTCTGACAGAGGAAAGGACACTTACAGCACTGATATGTTCAAATCAAAGAGGTTGAGGGAGAGTTGGCATGTTATAGTTGGTAGCTGTAATGATGGTAATTTGCTTGGTAGATTAGTATTTACTAGTCAGGACCGGATTAAACATATGTGCATTCAGGCTTGTGCCCAAGAGAACCAAGTGCAAGAGAGACACCAACACAATCAAGGTTGTATAAACGTTTTAATTGGCAGGAGATGTGGCACAGCAACCAAAGACGTGGCGGAACTCATGCAATCAGATTTTAGAGCTGAAACTTTGTTTTATGAGATGCTGGCAGGGTGACATTGAGTTTTGATATTTTTTGCATCATAAACTCGATATGCACACTACCATTTGGGGTCTGTTTAATTTAAAAAAGAAAGAAATTAAGGCTTTTATTCAGAAATTGATCATTTTAATGCTGTTCTTTTGAACTTTCTGTTTATCAAATAATATGGAAAAATGTATTTTCCACAAAACTATTAAACAGCAACTGTTGTCAACATTGATAATAATAAGAAATGTTTTTTTCAAATCAGCATATTAGAGTGATTTCTGAAGGATCGTTCGACACCGAAGACTGGAGTAATGATTTGCATTACAGGAAATAAACTATAGAAAAGTTATTTTAAATTCTAATATTATTTCACAGTTTTGCCGTTTTTACTTTATTTGTAATAAATTTAGCCTTTAACCCTCTGAGGTTCTTCATTTAGGAATCACACTCAGGACCTTTGAGGTCAAAAGTGACCGGACCCCTGAAATAAAATATTTTTTCCCCCCAGTAAAATCAATGTAATATATTTTTGTTCAACAATATTTTTTTCTTTTGAATTTTGAAAGAATTGTATGGTAATAATGAATATTTATGCAATAATTATGATCTATTTTTTCCCCCATTGAAAATTACTTTTCAAATTAAGCTGTATTTCAGGTTAAAATTGAGACTTGGCCTAAAATTTAGATATTTTCATTAAATCTGTTACTGTACAATTCAATGCTTTAGGTGAAATATATTTTTGCATACAAAATATATTTTATTTATAACCTGAAAGCACAGGTTCTTTATAGATGCATATGCATGTGTTTACAGTGTGTGTCCCACCGCAACAAATAGCTGCATTTGACGAGAGTCACGTTTACATGTAAGGCATGTAAGAGAGCTGTTGGGCAGATGTGCCTTCACTCAGCCAGTCAGCTCTCGGCATGAGAAGGAACATGATTAGCCCGTGATCCACGGTGACTCAGACCCGCTGAGGGGAAAAAGCACATCTCAGACTCGTCCCTTATTTAGTTAAGCATTACGTGTTTCATTACGTCTGCCTTGTGTGTTTCCCAATGCCGGCTTCCAGGGAATACGTTGGAGTTTGTTCCTTTGGTTGTTATTAGAAAGGCTGAGGCTGTTTTATTGACATTCAGTTTAGATGGTTATCAAATGTGGATCGTTTTTGAGTTTGAATGATAGTGAAAGTGCTGCCAGCACAGTAGACACAGACTAGCAGTGTTTCTCAACACAACAAACCACTGCCAGATAGTCATCTGACATCATGTGTGAGCATTTGTATGAATCAGTGTGGCTATAATAACTTGGTTGTTTATCTCAATGGACTGTGTAAGAGCTGTTGTGGCGTTTCCATCATGGAGAAACAGGAAGCTGAACTGTGCTTTGGAGGGAATTTGGTTTCCCCACAATCCTGAGCTTTTCAACAAGGGATTTGACTCTAAATAAAACGGGGAAAGGAAAGTTTGTGGCATACGATTATGGGACTGTATTAATGAGCAAAACAGAGAGGAGATTGTTGACTTGTTAAAAGTCGTTTTTAGTTAAAGTTATTAGTGGCATCTGCTAAGACAAGTATCACTGTTTCTATTTCTCATACAAACACCATTATTAGACTTTGCAGTTTGTGATACAGACATGAAAATTAATGCACATTTTAGAAAGCAAGATGTGTGTCATGACCGCAGAAAAAAACAGATCTGATCTGAAAAATTATTTACTAAGAATCTAAGGGGGAAAAAACACAGAGCACTTTATAAACATCTCTATTGTTCATCACAGGAATAAATTACTTTAAAATACTTTATATTGCCAAAGGTATTAGGACACCCCTCCAAATCATCGAATTCAGTTCCAATCACTTCCATGGCCACAGGTGTATAAAATCAAGCACCTAGGCATGCAGACACTTCTACAAACATTTGTGAAAGAATGGGTCGCTCTCAGGAGCTCAGTGAATTCAAGCGTGGTGCTGTGATAGGTTGCCACCTGTGCAAGTCCATTTGAGAAATTTCCTCATTACTAAATATTCTATATTAGTATTATAAGTTGAAGCAATTGGGAACAACAGCAACTTAGCCATGAAGTGGTAGGCCACGTAAAATCACAGAGTGGGGTCAGCGCATGCTGAGGGTCACAGTGTGCAGAAGTCACCAACTTTCTGCAGAGTCAATAGCTACAGATCTCCAAACTTCATGTGGCCTTTAGATTAGCTCAAGAGCAGAGCATAGAGAGCTTCATGGAATGGGTTTCCATGGCCAAGCAGCTCATCCAAGCCTTACATCACCAAGTGCAATGCAGAGTGTTGAATGCAGTGGTGTAAAGCCACTGGACTCTAGAGCAGTGGAGATGTGTTCTCTGGAGTGACCAATCACGCTTTTCTGTCTGACAATCCCATGGACAAGTCTGGAATAGGCGGTTGCCAGGAGAATGGGACTTGCCTGACTGCATTGTGCCAAGTGTAAAGTTTGGTGGAGGGGGGATTATGGTGTGGGGTTGTTTTTCAGGGATTGGGCTTGGCCCCTTAGTTCCAGTGAAAGGAACTCTTAATGCTTCAGCATACCAAGATATTTTATGCTCCCAACTTTGTGGGAACAGTTTGGGGATGGCCCCTTCTTGTCCCAACATGACTGCACAGCAGTGCACAAAGCGTCGGCCCATAAAGAAATGGATGAGCAAGTTTGGTGTGGAGGAACTTAACTGGCCTGCACAGAGTCCTGACCTCATCCCGATAGAACACCTTTGGGATGAATTATAGCGGAGACGGCGAGCCAGGCCTTCTCAACCAACATCATCAGTCTGACCTCACAAATGCGCTTCTAGAAGAATGGTCAAAAATTCCCATAAACACACTCCTTAACCTTATGGAAAGCCTTCCCAGAAGATTTGAAGCTGTTATCAGTGCAAAGGGTGGGCCAACTCCATATTAAAACCTACAGATTAAGAATGGGATGTCATTAAAGCTCATGTGCATATAAAGGCAGGCATTCCAAAACAATATAGTGTGTTAAAATAGAAAACAGTTATTTAAAATTGTAGTAATATTTCAAAATATTGCTGTTTTTACAGTGTTTTTGATCAAATCAATGCTGCCTTGGTGAGCGTACGAATTTTAAACATAAATGTTTCATAAAACATAAAAGAAAGAAATTGTTGTATCTCCAAGGCAGCATTTATATATATATGTGTGTTTGTGTGTGTGTGTGCTTTTTACATTGTGTTTTACGTTGAAATGTACTAGTATGTAGGCCTAATAGTGTTTCCTATGAGATAATTAAGTCAAGATCACCATTAAAAATATGTTATGTTAGGATCATGAGGAAAGTTAAGCCAATTAAGGCGGATATTAAAAAAAAATATTAATGCATGGACTCTTAGGGATTCTGTAACAATCCTAAGCTTACACAACACTTTAACACTATTCTTCCTTGCAAGAACTTCCTTTAGGCATTTCCTTCAGGAAATGCAACTACTTTAGTTACTGTCCTCTGTCTATGACCTTTTTGCTTTGTCTTTGTCTATTTTCTCTCTCAGAGTCTCTTTGCTCTCTGGCTGGCTTCACAGCCTTGAGCGCTTCTGTTGTTCCAGAGATCAGAGATGTTTGAATGAAGATGCTCAGCTTTCTAAAACCAACAACCCCCTCTCAGTGGACATATTAGATCCACAGCCGTGGCCAGCTGGTTTTGTCTCAGAAGTTAATTTGGCACTGGAATAAAGAGAAGAAGCTTTGTCTGTGTATCCTGTTTGTTTCTTGGTGCAATTACCATGCTGCTGCTGATAATGATGATGCAATTTCAGATCTGACGTGTGTGCTATATACGCACCTCAGTCATACAGACACAATATTTAATTAGATGAGGCTGTAAGGGATGTAGAGTCTGGTCAAGGGGTCAAGCTAGGTGGTCAAATTAAATATGCTGTCTACACTGACTAACTAGTCTCTCATCCCTCATCTTTTTCTTTTATTGTCTGCAGGCCTGCGCTCACCTCTGGAAGAATGTATACTATAAATCGGAGTATATTCTTCCCCATGGCTACTGCTCCATCATCCCAGCCACTCTGCAGGGCAAATCACAGCCTCTTATACCGTGTTATGAAGGTACGACCACTTCAACTCTCCTCAACAGTCATTTTGTTATGTAGTTTTGTCAGTTTTGTTTATTTTTTAATATTTCTATTTAGAATCATATAATATATATTTTTTAATATTTGTCTTTATTTTATTTTAAAATTTTTGTTTTCTTGTCTAGAAACTTGTCTAATTTCAGGTAGTTGCCAAGACAACATTTCTCATTTTCATTGACATTTTCCAAGTTTAAGTTTTTCATCTAATATTTATATCAAAATTTAATTTTAGCGAAAACGCTAAAATTTTATTTAACGAAAACGATCTGAAAATTACATTCAGGGTAGCAGTAGTATCAAGATCATTACCTATGTTGTAATCTAAAGTTGTGAATATAACATGTGCGCCAAAATGGAATATCGCATAAGACATTTGCAAATGAATCACCGTTTCCATCCTGTCAGTCGAAGAGAACAAAATCACCATTTCCTGATAAACAAAATATCACTAAGAAAAATGAAAGAAGATGCTGTAGGAGAAGCCGCTGTATAGCCTATATATTAATTTTCCTATATAATATATTATTCCTCAGAGGATGCAGATGAGACGCAATAAACACGGTAATGTTAACTGGCTTTCTGAGGCAGATGCTGCTGTTTGGAAACGCAGTCATGTAAGACAATTCTGGAAGGTAATGACACCTAAACACTTTGACGACAGACTTTGCTCAGGCATTTCAGAATGAATAAAACAGAATTTCAGATGCCGTCCCATCGCAAAGTCAAGTCTTTTTGAATGCGCATTTTTGGAATTTATTCAGTAAACGTGTTTCCATCATAGTTTATGCACGTTTTCTTATCGGATTAAAAATGTTTTTGACTCAGTTGAGACTCAAGTTTTGCACATTTTTAGAATTTATGCACATTTTGGCATTTCCATCTAGCCTGATGTCATCATACTCAGATTCTATTTAGAATATGAGTCTGATACTGCTCCATTGGGCTGCGATAATGGGGCGTGTTTCAACCGAACCAGGAAAGAAAATGCCTCTGCACTCAATTGGATAGACCTACAACCAATCAGAGCGACGGAGAAAGTGACGTATGTTGAGCAACCCATAGTTGTCAACAGAACTCAACTGCACACACGCTGTAAGAAGTAGAAGAAGAAGAGTGTAAACGATCTTTGCCAGTGTTGTAAAAAGAATTTAAGGACACACTGAGTACTTTATCAACACGATCACCATTATTGAGAGAAATAGTACAGGTGAATGCATATACCAATAAGTTCTCAGTTTAGTAAACAAATTCAACCCAAGCACTCTTTTGTGACGTGGATGATTATGGTACTGTTGATCATCTGTCCATCATCGTATAAAGCCCGCCCTGACAATTTGATTCATCTGAACAGCTCCGGTTTGAGCATAGTTGTTCCACAACAGATCAAGTCCAGACCGAACTTCCCGACCTCAAATGTTGTGGGTGGAGCTAAGTTCGGCTGGTGTCCAGGCTAATTTCTATCCAGCGTTTTTATTTAATGCAATATCCCAAATGCGCATAAAAATAGGTGGATGGAAACATAGCTAGTGATAGTATCGTCCTGTTATTCAGCAATGAGAGTAAACATCTCTATTGCTATTACGAATAAAACTTAAGGTCAGTCATTTGACCAAACCTCTAACCCCAAGTATTACCATAATTGCACCACAGTTCAATTAATGTAGAAGCAGGTCATCAATGAGCGTAAACTCTGAAACCGCTGATTCTCAGTGTGGTCAGAGCCGCTTTCATGGGGTGAGAGAGATTGAAACTGATCTTGCTTATTTACTCCACATGCCAGTTGAAATTGTTCAGTTCAGTTGTGATATAGTTATGCATTGCAATGCGTATGAATCTTGGATATGTATGGCAATGTATATTGTGTCGTGAGGTAGTTGGTGATAACCAGACCTATTGTAGCTCTTCATCAAGTCCAGCAAACACCCATCTGAAGAACAGCAATGATGGCCAAGTCTGAGCCTTGAACCCTCAGAACAAGTTGGAAAGATGACATTGTTTATTGTGGCACATGTTTTCAACGGGCTTCACAATGAGTTATGGCGCCCTGAACTTCCTCCAAAACCTCAGAGTGGTGTTGTCTGGCATCAGAGCGCTGGCACCTCCAGAATCAAATAGAAGCAGCACATTTCCAGACTCAACTGGAGAGAAATATGACCAAGGGCTTAGCACCTGGGAGTTTGGAGGACACATTCAGGGTTATGAAGATTAAATATTAGACTTTTTGCACATCAAGCTAAGGGATGGTTTAGACTTTATTCAGCAAATATTATGGCCAGGATGCATGTCCAAAAAACGCCACCATGTTACCAAATCCAAAAAACACAATACCATGAAACAATTTTTGATACTTTTTTTTGTGATTGAAAGCTGTTATATATACAGTTTATTTATTTATTTATTTAAAGAATTAAAAGAATGTTCCAGGTTAATCTTTTTATCAGATTTATCCAAATTTGTGGCATTATATCAAGTACCACCAAAAAAAAATTCAACTTTGAACTTGTATTGAACCTGGTACGTCTCTTTAAGAGTGCCAATCAACAGCTTTCAATATCAAAACTGGCTTGCGCTCGCTGTTTATCACTCCCCCCATCGCGTATTATACATTTGACAGATGTTATTGTAGTATATTAAATTCATCAGCATTGAATTTCATCATCCCAGTAGGATTCCTCATATTTTACAAGATGTTTTGATTTGCTGCGGAAAGAGCGAGGGAGGGTGCACAAATTCTTGATATGAATTTGTTTCCGTGTTCAGCTCCTGAGTTATTTATTTCCTTCCATATCTTTTCCTGACTCCAATGAGTTAGTATTGGGGGCCTTCTATGTGTGTGCAGTGCATTATGGGGAGATCCAAGCCCAATATTTTCTGTAACCGGAGAGCACAGCAATCCCTCCGTTCTCAAAGCCCTCCAGAGTGTGCGCTTTTGTTAAACGCGGTGCTGTTAGGTCGTTCTCAGTCTGTCTCTCGGCCCCCAGATTCCTCTTGGATGGAGTTGGGACTTTGACTAACTCCATATGGAATGTCGGAAGAACTCCAGTAAATGCTGGCTCAGACTTGCAGCGAAATCATTTGTGGTCTGTTGTTTTTTTCCTTTCTCTGTCTCTCTCTCCCCCTACTCACTCACACAGACCATAAGAAGACCTATGGGGAAGAACATGGCTCGTGCCAAGCCGGGATCGCAGGCGTTTTCACTGAGGTCAGTAGAAGTACGAGCTTGTTTTCACATGTGTGCTGCTCAGATTACATGATTACATGTATGAACACAGACATATAACAGAGTGTGATTAATATATACGTATTCACTCTCCAGGGTCTTAAAGGGATAGTTCACCCAAAGATGTCTGTCATTATTCAATCACCTTCATGTCGTTCCAAACCTGTATGATGTTCTTTCTACCTTAAAACACAAATGAAGATGTCTTGCAGAACTCCCGATCTATTATTTTCCATCTGTGTCTATCAAGATCAATAAAAGTAGTCTGTACAGCTTGATGTGCGTCTGAATATTTTCAACATGCATTTGAATATGCAAGTCCTGTAGGATGGGAATCAGGGTTAACTATAGCCATTATATGTTACCTGTGCTGACAAATGAGCAGATTTTCAAAAAAGAGTTATTATTATTGTAAACTATTCCTCAAAATCCCTGCTAATAACACCAAATTTGGCACACACCAAGTCAAAACCCATATCTATGGAAAAAATATATATTTTTCCATGATTCCACAATTGTTAAATTAACATTAATGAAACAGACAGCCTATATATTAAGACCTACTGTACCGCACGGATCTAATATAATGTTTCACATCAGATGTATTTCCCCAACAGTTAACCAAACGTTCACTTAAGACATAACAGATAATGTTTGTGTGAATACATGCCAACATATTTTGCAATACTGTAAATCTGTGTATATTGGAATCGCGCTAGTCAGCACGAGTGAGTGAGATTTTTTGAATGGACCGAGGAAAGTTTCTCCTCTCTAAAAAACGTACAAATAAAGATACTTTTAGATGTTTAATTGCTAATTGAAGCATTGGGATCGCTAGATGAGGGCTTAATGGAAATAACTTGTTTTGCCTGTAGCTCGAAATGATCCTGTGCGTATTTCAACTCCTTTTGCCAGCACGGGTCACATATGAAGTCTTAAAATATAATGCACAAGTCATAAGAACTACTTCATTTTGCAATTAGTCCTTTTTTGAACCTGTAGTCATTAATATGCTTTTATTGTATGAAAAAGAGCAGCTTCTTGTTTTCGTCCATTGGAAGAAAGAAATTCATTTACAGTAAATGATGATACAATTAAAAAAAAATTGTGTGTGTGAACTATCCCTTTAAGAGGAAGGTTTCATGCAGACCTTGGCTTGGCAGGCCTGTTAGCCTCTGTTTAACAGATCTCTGCAAGAATTTGATCAGAATTCAAATTGTTTGTGTGCGATACACATGTTTGCATGAAGGCTGCGAGTTGTTTGCCCACTTGCCCTTCGTTTTGCACATTGACCATTTCAGTGTTTTGTGTGAAGCGCAGCCAACTTGTTAACGTGCAGTCCAGGCTTTGGAAACAATGTTTGGATCAGATATGAGAATACAGGCTGACAGATGTGATGCCCAGCAGTTCATCAATATCATCACTCACTCTCTGACCCTCTTCACTTTGTTTTTCTTAAACGAGAACTAAATATGACTGGAAACTAAACTCCCTAGAAGTTCTGATTACTGAGGTGTTATTCATTTATCAGACTGTGTGTTTTAAAAGATGGGAACTTAGCAACTGTTGTCTTGAAGATGACCAGATCAGATCATTCACAGAGGAATCCAAAAGGTTTGACCCATAGAAGAATGGCATCTGCATTGGCTGCTTTGTAGTTTGGGTGGTAATGGGACTTTATAATTTGGAAGAATGTCTTAAGTGACCTTCTAGACCTTAAGTGGCTAAAACAGATGTCTAAAAACTCCTTGATTGAATGCTGTCGGCTCAGCTGGAGATGGTGTTTTTTTACATGTTTGGCAGGACTGACCAAGTCAAACAGCATTTGTGTGTTTTTTAGCAGTCAAGCATTGTAAAATGGAAAAAGCAGTGGAGAGCGTCCATTTGTGGCTTGATGGAACTCAAAACAACAGCGTAAAGACCCCGTTTCTTCTGCCATTCGAGGGATATTCCATGTGCCCAAGCTTTTATATTTAAATCCCTTGAGATATCCCTTGAGATAATGGGTGTCGGAAAAAGGGGAAATGTTTTTTCCACCAAAGATTCAGAGCTAAAAATTTATGCCAAATTGTGCATTTTTTAAAATGTGTATGTCGATTATAGGGACCACCCACTTTTTCAGTGGCTTTGGTTCCACAAGTATTTTTCCATTCCATTTTCTTAGAGATTTTTCAAGGGTTCTAAGCATTGCCAGTTAAACCATATACATCTTTATATTCTGTAAATCTATATTATATTATATAATGTTTAGGGCTGTTGATTCAACATGTCAGCTTAATTAGTTATGGGAAAAAATAACGTGTTAAAATCATAGACTGTAAAAAAAAAGGATCTAGTGTCTGTGACGTCACCCGTAGGTTTCCAAAGAGCATTTCTGAAGCCTAAAACCTGGCCGTTGCCATCTTGCGCTTGGTTAAAATGAACACTTTTGACACAATTCTGTCATCATTTACTCACCCTCATGGCCGTTGAAGCCTAAACGTTTATGTGTAATAAATTCTATGTTGAATCATTTATAATATTTCTTTCTTAAGATACTTTTTATAATGTCTATTTGATGCTTTTCTCATTTAACACAGAAATGACCTTACATGATCTTTTGAGGGTAATTTTCAACCAAATGTGATGTGTGATTAATTTGCGATTAATTAGATGAATAAATCGGCACATTATGCAATTAATTTGATTACAAATTTTAATCATTTGTATTATATTATATTATACAACATTTCAAGTAAATGCAATAAATAAAAAAAATATTTTGATAATATTTAGAAAAAACAAACGAATTGTTCGAATTGTTGGATTTCTTTCTGGATTTTAGTATTGATGTCAGAAATTAAATAATATTTTTTTTAACCAAGTATATTCTTAACAACCTTACATTGTAGATCTGTCCTGAAACATTTATACAGTATCCCAAAAAATATAGATTTTTTTATGGAGAAACAGAATGACGTGTTTTCTTCTCACCCTACTGTTGTGCTCCTTTGCTGCTATCATGTCAAACAAAACTACGTCTTGTTTGGAGTGTGACAATGTGGCGCAATTAAAACAGTTCAAAGGCTTGAGTTCTCCTCCAGCTTAAAGTCCATTGAGTGATCAAAGCGAAGAACGACAGCTGCCCTTTCAGCTCACGGTTGGGTTACCAGCAGATAATACAACATGGTTTGTGGCCTTCGGTTGATCAAAGCCTCACCAACAGCTCTGTGTTTTTCTCCTATAATTTGAAATGTAACTTTTTTCAGCTGTGAGGAAATGTGCTGAAGCCTGTTGAAAAATTGGTGTCTTTTTGAACGGATCTCCATTTGCTTTATATATTGTTTTCTAGGAGCTGGTTGTCATGGGTGCACCTGGTTCTTACTACTGGACCGGAACAGTCAAAGTGTTTAACATGACATCCAATACTCACTACAACCTAAATCAAGACGACCTGAGCCCTCAAAGATACAGTTACCTCGGTAATTCCTGCTTGGATGTTAATCACTTCTATATTGCATGCTGTAGTCAGTCCATCACAGCTTTGTGTTTTTTAGGGTATGCTGTGACTGCCGGACACTTTTCCTCTCCAAATACCATAGATGTGGCAGCTGGTGCACCTCAAGACAGTGGTGGTGGAAAAGTGGGTAGTTTTCGCTTGGTTTCTTGCCGTGTTCAGAAATTGCATCATCGCCTCCAGGTTCTGTTTACATTACACCAACTTTGACATTATGTAACCACATTGTCATCCATATTTTAGGTGTACATCTTCAGAATTGAGGGAACATCTCTTGTGAAGACCTTTCAAGCCTCAGGGAAAATGGTGGGTACAATGTTTTCTAATTATTTACAACCGTAATTTATTCCAAATGTAAGATGTTTATTTAATCATTCAAAGCTATTTAAAGAAATAGTTCTCTTTTCTGTGCAACACGGAAAGAAGTTTTTGAAGAGTTTGTATGAATGCATGTGTTGATCAGGGGCTGTGGAGAGAAAAATTTAACCCTTTAAAGCCTGTATCAGATTTTATAAGTACATTTCTTATGCCTCTAAATTATCAATATGATCAAAACTTTGGTTAAAATCAAATCTTACTACATGTCTTTTGCCCTCTGATTGATAGTTTACTTTTGACACTTTGATAATTTTTTAGTAAGTAAAAGTCCTTTTAGTATAATTGCAGTGAAATCAGATTTTTATAAAGTAAACATAACTTTTATATTGTTAGTAATATTTCAAGATAGACACTTATTGGACTGAAGCAACTTAGGTTTACTTGATTATCTGTACATTTTGTTTTAGAAAAATCATGTAAAAATATGAATATCAAATGATACATCAGGCATCATTGTGTGCATTGCATCAACCCCCATTTTATATTAAATTTTATCTTACTAAGACATTATTAGGAGATATAGTGATAACTGATATGTATATGTACTTTATGTAAGTAGTCTGCTTTACTGATATAAAGATCAGATTTTCAACTTACTTTTTGGCTATGAGCAAAAGCACCAAATTGCATATCTTGCTCAGTTTGATTAGCTTCACTATATCATATTAGCCATGAAAGCCTCAATATGATACTCAACAAAAACACGTATGCAAACTTGTACATTGTGTCTAAATGTGTTTGGCAGGATTGATGTAGTGTATATTACTCTATGTCTCAAGTTTGGTGTAAGAATAAGGACCAAAATTGATATTGTTAGTGGAAAAAACAGCTCTCAGAGCTCATGTATCTTCATGTCGCTACAGTATGTTCATATATGGAGCAGCGTAGCTAAATCGTAGCATGACTTTCTTCCAAAGGAAACAGTATGAATGCATCTTATGGAGGTGTATGTGCCCTGTGCATGGCGTTGTAACCTGACCCGTTTGCTCTTGGCTCGGCTTGGTTTCAGATGGGCTCTTACTTTGGCTCCTCATTGTGTGCAGTTGACCTAAATGCGGACGGACTGTCGGACTTGCTGGTGGGAGCACCCATGCACAGCGAGATCCGGGATGAAGGCCAGGTTTCTGTTTACCTCAGCAGTGGTAATGTGAGTTCACCATGCCTTGCATGCAGAGTGTGTTACTTATTAATTATGCCAATATTTGTCATAACGACACTGAAATGCCTTTAAGGTTGGTACACTAATGCCTTAAAGTTGCATTGTGCTTGAAGTGACCGAGTTTTTAATTCTAAGGTAAATATGTCAAATATTTTGAACATAAGCAAAGTTTTGTTTTTCCTGTTTGTTCAGGGAGTAATGGAGGAAGTTGCGATATTGAACGGTGACAATGCATACAACGCTCATTTCGGAGAGTGTATCACGTCTCTTGGGGACATTGATGACGACGGCTACCAAGGTCAGTGTCCAAAGTCTGCTTGAGCTCAAAATGATCACTCATCATAGAGGTGTATGAGCTTCAACATAAAGGAATATTCTGGGTTAAATGTATCAAATTAAAGTTTGGAGTCTGTAAAATTATTTATTTGAAATAAATTGCATTAAATTGATCAAAAGTGACAGTAAAGACATCTATAACGTTATGAAAGATGCATATAAATACTGCTCATTCGAACTTTAAATATTTAAAGAATGCTGAATTATATTTTTCTACATTGATTACAGATGTTTCTTGAGTGGCAAATCCACATATTAGAATGATTTCTGAAGGATCATGTGACACTGAAGACTAGAGTAATGATGCTGAAAATTCAATAGAAAACAGATATTTTAAATTGTAATAATATTTCACAATATTTCAGTCTTTACTATATTTTTGATCAAAAAAATGTAGCCTTGGTGAGCATAAGAGACTTAAGAGATAAGTGTGTTACTGTACACATATTTTTAACCTGGTATATTCCTCTAAATTCAAATTTAGACAGCAGAAGCTAATTTGACAAAATCATATTTCCACTGTATTGGAGACGGACAGACATTGTTTTTTAAGTAACTGGAAAAGATATTTCGATGTGAAGCAGATTCAAACCTCTGATATCTCCTCTGTGACCAGTGTTCTCACTCTTGATTTTCCTGGCACCCCACAATCCAGTCGGAGGCTTTTCTTGGCATCTGGTTTCGCTTTTTTACCTGACGCATTGCTTGATTGTGGCTTCATTTTCTGCATGTCACCTTTTTTTTTTTTTTTGACTGGACTGTCCTCATAACTGTTACTGAAAGTGTTTAGGAGACTGACCATCACATAATAAAAGACCAAGATCCATTCATATGGAAACAAGATGGTAAGAAATTAGAGCTTATGAAGCTAATTCAATTGGCCTGAGGTCTATCTGAGAAGTAGAGACAGATGTGTCAGATTAAACAGGAAGTGAATCTTTCCGGTGTGGGACAGGGGGGTTGGCAGCACTTTAAAACAAGAATCTGATTTAAACAATCAAGCATCCTAGTAAATGTGTTTAGAGAAGCATCTGTGATGAACTTTTTTTAGGGGTCAGTGTGGTAGTAAATTGTCCTTTAGGTGGCTGTAACCGTAAAGAGATTACATGAGGTTAACCTGTTTCCATTTGACCTGCCTCTTACTGGGTATACATTTACATCAGCATGCGAAACAGGGGAGTCTGTACCCTAATAAAGATTTCTATTGCAAATAAATGCTGCTCTCCAAGGATCAGCATTCTCACCTAAAACTGACCAGGCAGACCAAACCGTAAGTCATATAGACTTGAAACTTTGAGGGCTGATAGTACTCCCACCATCTACAACGTCACCAAGGCTCGCCCCGATTGGCCTGACGGGGACTCTACAGTCGTGAAAATAACTCATAACTCCTAAACGGTTAGACATAGGCTCAAGTGGACTTATATCGTTGGAATCCTTGGCTCAAGATGGACAACATGTATGTGTCCACGAATTTGAGATTTTTTGGATTTTTTGAAACACATCCTTTTGCAAACTAGTCCTAGGTGTTTGGCCTGATTTGAACCAAACCAGTGCAGCAAGATTATCTGTAGTCTGATTGTCAATAGTTTCAAAAAATAATTTAATATCGATTATCAGACAAGCTTAACGGAGGCCGATCGGTGATTGGTGTGCCTGTTTGACTCATGACCCTAGAGGCCTGTGAGAAATTCGAAATAAATCCGCCATCGGGGGGGTTTTCATGTGCATAAAGGATTGTATACCACATGATTTTGCATAAAGGATTGTATACCACATGATTTTTTGCACACGCAGAATATTCATTCATACCTCATGGTATAACTCCTCATTAAATATCGGAGATTATTTGAAAAAAACAACTTTTGCGACTACTAGGTTTTTGGCTCAACCTCGATAAAACCACTGCAGCACAATTTTGGGACTCTCTAGGTCAATAATTATCAAAAAAGAAATTTACTTTGGCCTTTGGATAACTATAGCTCATTTGTGAACTTCACACAAATAGGTGAGAACATACGACATGATTCTAAACAAGCATGCAAACTTTTATGGAGATCGGTCCATAGGTGGCGCTACAACTGTTAAAAAGCTTTAAAAATAAAACAATTTCCTATGATGAATTGCCTTTAATGGCTGTAAAATGTTCTTTTCCATCTACATAATACCTTTATACGCATTGGTTTAAAGGCCTTAAAGTGCTTGAGCCCCGATATATTTCACTATATTTCTGTTTTTACTGTATTTTTGATCAAATAAATGCAGCCTTGGTGAACATAAGAAATATATTTTGAAAGCATAAAAACTCTTACCAACCCCAAACCTTTAATGCTAATTATATAAAGGTCTTGCAAGTAAAAAAGCCAGTAAATTGTGTCAGTCTCAGGTGCCAAAAAACATCTTGGGCTATAAATATAGATATTAATGGCTGGTGCTTCAGATTTAGTAATTTTTGCAGTTATAAAAAAGTTTTTTCGTGATCAAAATTCTTATTGTTTCAGAAACATGCCTTGAAAACTGTCCACCTTAATGCAAAGCAGTTATACAAATGTTAAGCTCAGCACATTTTAAATATGTGTTGTTCAAGTTTTTTTTTGTTTTTAATGACACAGTTTCAACCCCCCTGAAGTTTCACAGACCTTTAAAGGCTCTCAAAAACACATGAGTGTCCAATAAGTGACTTAGCAGAGCGTCTTTCTAACAGAGATGGGCTTAAAGCAAACAGTCATTTATTGGGGTCCTGACACACACAAATCCACTCCCAGCGTTTCTATTCCAGTCATACGTCTCTGGCAGGCTCCCTTTGGCCGGCTGCAAACTGCTGGGGTTTTTTCTAACGTTTACGATTGTTGCTCGTCAGACTGTACGTAATAACCCCAATAAGATCTTGAGTAAAAGCCAAGGCAGACTCTACAGCCACTGTATATTATGTCAGGCTGTCTGTCTCAAAGAGCAAAACTCAAATAGTAGAGTTTGTCCTACGACAAAAGAAATGTTTTAAAATCTCTGACATTTAAATGACGAAATGATGGTCGCGATTCCTGTTTCTCCCATGTCAATCTTCCTCATTGACGTCTTTGCTTATGTTTTGTGCTGTAGATGTTGCGATCGGAGCCCCTAAAGAGGATGACTATGGAGGAGCTGTTTACATCTACCATGGCGATGCCACAGGAATAGTTAACAAGTACTCAATGGTAATCAATCAAGTTATTTGCTCAACGGTCTGTATTACTTATTGAAATTATCTATACATAAAAATATATATTTTTTTTTATTAATTGTTTCAATTTGGTTTAGTTTTTTTGTTTGATTTTGCATTTCATTTTATTATCGACAAAGCCAACAAACTGACTTACCGTCACGCTAGCAACATGCTAGTAACACTTTTTACTTTTTCTGAGAAAAACCTTCAAACCTCAAGCTGTTCAAAGTTATTTTAAACTTTCAGACTTGGCTTTGTCAAGCCAACATCAAAGTTTGTCATCAAACTTTACACATCTAGTTTTATTTTGTCAGCTTTAAACTTAATAAAGTATTCCATTAGTTTTGTTTTGTTTGTTTTTATTTATGGTGCTCTTGTGCTTTGATTGGTTTTAAAATGAATCCGATAGATTGATTTAGTTGGATGTGCGTCACTTGTTTTATTGAGAAACCTAATAGCTCATGCAATTTAACAGTTTGATTGATGGGTAAACAGTAGGTCCAGATGGAAGCCAGATGGAATCCACTGGCTGATTTTGTGGAAAAATGCCTTAAATGGAAGCTGAGAGTGCTACTCGGATATTAGTAGCTGAAAGAATAATCAAATTAGCTACAATATTTAATAAATGACACACAAGGGAAAGGAAATGTGTGGAACTATGTGGCATTTTTAAAACCTCTTGATGTTTTATTAATGTTTTTTTTTTTCTGTGTGCATGTTAATCCAGATTTTATGAAACCTCTCTGATTGGTTGATGTGATTTTCTCTCTCTCACCTTGATCGTATGCAGAGATTGTCTGGGCGAAGCATCAACCCCACCCTCCAAATGTTCGGCCAGTCAATTTCCGGCAATGTGGACATGGATGGAAACGGATATCCAGGTTTGGCTTTACTTTAGACACTTGGCTAGTTCTGCTCGAATGAACATTGAGAATGTTCCGAATTAACTAGATCAAAACCGACCGCATTCAGTGAGAAACCATGACGGGTGCCAGACCACTTACATTGCCCTTTTGCGATCTCTGCGTAAAGATGGGAAACATGTCGCATTTTTACCGACCTTCAGTGAGTTTATTCCATTCTGGAAACCTCTAAGTATTAAACTTCAATGTGTAGCTCATGACATGAATGATTTCGTCAAATCGTGCGATTTGTCCAATGCTGTGAAAGCTGCTGTAAAAATGGCCAAGAGATGATCTTTTTTGCATCCACAGAAGAATTTGGTCAGGATTAATTATATGATGGAGAATGTTCCATGCTGCGCTAATCCGAGGAATGTATATTAAGTGATTGCTTAATTTTCTTAACCGCTTTTTGACACGTTCTGTCTGCTCGGCTGAGCTCATAGTGCTGTGGCCAGCAAGCATTTTGTTTACAGCATTCCACAGCGGACGCTCAAACAGAGACGAAAGAGAATATCAACAAAGAAGGCTTCATGTTTTAATTAAAAAAACACTTCTATACTTTATATCAGTGAGCATGTGCAATGCTTAAAGAGGAAATGCTGTTTTACAGTAGAGTTTACTAATTTGCAGTGACCAACCATCATGCATGTGTTATTTTAGTATTGTTTATACTCACCTAAAGGATTATTAGGAACACCTGTTCAGTATCTCATGAATGCAATTATCTAATCAACCAATCACATGGCAGTTGCTTCAATGCATTTAGGAGTGTGGTCCTGGTCAAGACAATCTCCTGAACTCCAAACTGAATGTCAGAATGGGAAAGAAAGGTGATTTAAGCAATTTTGAGCGTGGCATGGTCATTGGTGCCACACGGGCCGGTCTGAGTATTTCACAATCTGCTCAATTACTGGGATTTTCACACACAACCATTTCTAGGGTTTACAAAGAATGGCGTGAAAAGGGAAAAACATCCAGTATGCGGCAGTCCTGTGGGCGAAAATGCCTTGTTGATGCTAGAGGTCTGAGGAGAATGGGCCGACTGATTCAAGCTGATAGAAGAGCAACTTTGACTGAAATAGCCACTCGTTACAACCGAGGTATGCAGCAAAGCATTTGTGAAGCCACAACACGAACCTTGAGGCGCATGGGCTACAACAGCAGAAGACCCCACCGGATACCCCTCATCTCCACTACAAATAGGAAAAAGAGGCTACAATTTGCACAAGCTCACCAAAATTGGACAGTTGAAGACTGGAAAACTGTTGCCTGGTCTGATGAGTCTCGATTTCTGTTGAGACATTCAGATGGTAGAGTCAGAATTTGGCATAAACAGAATGAGAACATGGATCCATCATGCCTTGTTACCACTGTGCAGGCTGGTGGTGGTGGTGTAATGGTGTGGGGGATATTTTCTTGGCACACTTTAGGCCCCTTAGTGGCAATTGGGAATCGTTTAAATGCCGGCCTACCAGAGCATTGTTTCTGACCATGTCCATCCCTTTATGACCACCATGTACCCATCCTCTGATGGCTACTTCCAGCAGGATAATGCACCATGTCACAAAGCTCAAATCATTTCAAATTGGTTTCTTGAACATGACAATGAGTTCACTGTACTAAAATGGCCCCCAGTCACCAGATCTCAACCCAATAGAGCATCTTTGGGATGTGGTGGAGGGAGCTTGTGCCCTGGATGTGCATCCCACAAATCTCCATCAACTGCAAAATGCTATCCTATCAATATGGGCCAACATTTCTAAAGAATGCTTTCAGCACCTTGTTGAATCAATGCCACGTAGAATTAAGGCAGTTCTGAAGGCAAAAGGGGGTCAAACACAGTATTAGTATGGTGTTCCTAATAATCCTTTAGGTGAGTGTATACCATTATTTATTCATATTTTTATATTGAGCTTTTTGATTTTATATTTCCCAGTTTTCAAGTTTTAAGAATTTCTCATGTGCTTTTGTAATTTTTATAATTTTTTTGCAAATATTTTTATATTACTATCCTTTTTCCTCACAGTTTTTGTTTTAGTACTACAGTTACATACTGTACAGTTGCCTACAGTAACAAGGAGACTTTTCAAATGTTTCATTTAATATTTATATTTCTCAGCATCTCAGCGATTACTTCAAAGATAAATCTTTGTACCTTATCAGCTCATAAAGTGTGTATATTAAGACCTTACATGTATACATTAATATTAAAGATAACATTTTTGCACATCTTTTCTAAGTGTAGCATAATGAGGTTTCTATAACAATTTTTTAAACACTAAGGGCCCTATCATACATACACCCGGCTCAATGCGATGCCAGGCGTAAAACAAGTGTTTTTCAGCCTGATGCAGTTCTCATTTTCACGTCCAGCGTCATGTTATTTAAATAGCAAATTCACTGGCGCATCTGTTCACCCATGGGCGTCTGGTCTGAACACCAGGTGTATTCAGGCGCATTGTTGATGCGTTGCTATTTTAAGGAACTGAAAACGACTGCGCCATTGACCAACACAAACCTGCTCTAAAGTCAATATTTTTTTAAAGGGCACGTTAGTAATATACGCCTATAGGCGGGTGCACAACATGCGTACACTCTCCTTATTACACACACAGGGACGTGCAGCAGCACACACACATTTTTAAATATTAAAAATAAAAGGATTCCTCTCTGGAGAAGCATTCAGTCTTTCCGCTCACAAATTCAACCATGTAAATACAGAGCGCAACTGGCTTTTAAAGGGAATGGAAGACTCTAATTGGTTTATTGCACATTATGCCCAAAACACACCCATGACTCATTAAGAGACTAGGTACAACCCTTTTGGACCATGCGCCTGGCGTGCTGACCGTTTTTCCTTTGGTTAAATTAGCAAAAGTGCACCTGCGCCATGTGCTTCAGACCATGCTCTCAGATCGTTACAATAGGGCCCTAAATCATTCCTGACATTCCATAAAAACATTTTTGTTTGTTTGCTTTAATCCATATCAGATGTGACGATAGGGGCGTTCATGGCTGACAGTGTGGTTTTGTTAAGGTAAGTTGTGCACTTCTGATCCTGCAAAAGCTTCTAATTTCACCAATTCCTTAGTGTTCTCTGATAATCATACCATCCACTCTGGTGTAGCTTTGACCTTTCTTTGCTGTTGCGTGTGACAGATCCAGGCCGGTGATTTCTGTGGACGTCGCTATCTTTTTGCCTGTCTCAATAAACATCACAGTACCGCAGTGTCATGAGGGACCACAGCATCTTAACTGCTTCAATGTCACCATCTGCATGAG
Organism: Gobiocypris rarus; assembly: GCA_023029165.1. Taxonomy (NCBI): domain Eukaryota; kingdom Metazoa; phylum Chordata; class Actinopteri; order Cypriniformes; family Gobionidae; genus Gobiocypris; species Gobiocypris rarus. Next base: position 36,778,507 of record CM040927.1, on the reverse strand, counting down.
CTTTCGAGGAAAACATGTACCTGGCCACATAGGTGAGTCACTGTATATTAGTTTTTGGAATTTTATTTAATTTTATGTTATTACATATATATGTATTTTTTTTTAATGCATTACATTGCATTTTATTTGATTGCGTGTTTTTTTTTTATTGCATTGCATTACATTTCATTGCATTGCATTTTACTGCACATTTTTATTATTTTATATTTATTTAATTGGTCTTTTTTTATTTTGATTTTTGTTTTACACACTAGCTCTATAACTAGATACTCTTGACAAACAGGGCTTCACTATTGACTCTCATATAATGTTACTGATATCACTAAATACAGCTTTAAAATTGTTTGGAAAAAAAAAGCTTTTTTACATTAAATCTAGTTGTTTTGTTTCTGTTTTTGTTGCTTGACTCAATGAGCTTGACTGCACGTGTTTGCTTAACTGGTCAAGACGGAAACAAAACAGCTACGGGATTCAATGAGAATGACCTCTTGCTCAACCTTTGGGTGTGGCCACTGCTTGCTGAGTGGGTGTGGCCTTATGGGAGATGGAGTATATAAAGGGCTGTTACATAATGGGAGGTTTCTGGGAAGTACAGAGCACTAGTGTTAGCTCCACATGGCACTCGCATTGGAAAGTGCACCTTGTGTCTGGGTAACGCCCTGGTTCTGTAGGCCGGAGTGAGCTCATAGTGCGCTCACAGCTGGATGTATTCAAAGAACAATCCCCTGCATTGGTCCAGGAGCCCCTTCCTGCTCTTCATTAGAGTAACGCCCTGTGAGACTAGCAGACAAAAAATAGCTCTTGCTCACCGTCAGGACTGGAGCAAGGGTCCTGCAATTACACATTTGACCTCATCACAAAAACTGTCAAGAAATTCATCAAGTTCCTACAGTCACCGTCGTGGCAATGGAAAGAAAGCAGCTATTTCTGGGGTCATGTCCAAAAGTTCTGTGCTTTTGATAAACTTCTGGGTTTTGGAAAAGCCTGTAGGTGTAAATAGATTAATCTCACCAAGAGATGTCTGGATCTTATTTCCTCCTAAAATAAAAAGAAAAGAAAAAGAATATTATTTTGCATAAAGAACCTTAAACTTACAAACTAACTTTTAGTCATTTAGTCAAGTTCATTTTTGTGACATTGAATTGATGACAATTCAGCACATTCTCAATTATCATTTCCTTAATGCAAAAAAAATATATATATATTACTTGATTTGTATAGTATAATTTTAAGTACACACCACAATGTATTTGTTGTAATAAATTAAATGCGCTAATAAAACAAATCACTATATAACTATATAACACTATATAACATATTTTTCCTTCATGTCTCAGACTTCCAGAAATGAATCAAAATAATTTAACTGTTGGACATGGCCCCAGAAATGTTCTTGTACTGTTTCCCTCATTTCCACAACTTTGACAGTGGGAACTTGACGTCTTACTTTGCTTTTAAATGTAAAATCGCTCTGGAATGCTTCTGATAGTGAGTGTTTAAAAACAGACCGTGTTTGAGAGATGTTTACACATTGTTGTCTTACTGAAATGTGTGTGTCTATTTTTCTCCTCAGAGTTGCTGTACAATCTAACAGCAGATGCCGATAATAGACACAAAGGTCTGCCGGCCCGGGTGTATTTTGGAAACGGCGTTGAGCAGACAGGTGCTGTAAGTCAGCGTTTCAGCCTGGAAATCAACCGACAGCAGTGCCATCAGTACACGTCCTTTGTAAGGGTGAGTGTTCCTCAAAGATATCCCAGCACACCTGATGTTCCACGGGATCAGGCTCAAAGGATTTGTCCTGTCAATATGAAATCAAAATGTACCCTTATTACTTCCGTGATGTACATTCCTGGTCTTATTGTGTGTTCATCCTTGTTATCCCAACAAATAAAATGTTTAATTTTAGTCTTTCATCAATAGTTCTAGCCTAGAAATCAAGACACACACTAGCGGCAGCAAATCTAATTTGCAGCCAGTGTCGTCTAGCAACTCTCCATAGACTTGCGAGCTGGAAAAACTAAACTCTGGTCAGGCCAATCACATGGTGTATAGAGTTGGTGGGCGGGGTTAACATAATTTCATAAAACTAAGCTTTTAAATATCATCTTAGTAAGACATATTATTGGTAATTATAGAGTGAGGACTGATATTTATATGTATTTTTATATATATTTTGTCTAAAAAGTTCAATAAACAGTTCCATTTAAAAAAAAGTTATTTACTTATTCTATATGTCAGGCTTTACAGAGTTAAATTATGCAGCCTATCTTTAATCTCGCCAATAGTTCAAGTAGAAATTTTAATGCTGGTTATTGTCAATTATGGGTCACAATTTAGTTTAGGGTCCAATTCTCACTATTAACTATGACTTTTGCCTCAGTAAACTCCTAATTATTGCTTATTAATAGTTAGTAAGGTTGTTTTAGGTAAATTTAGGTATTGGGTGGGATTAAGGGATGTTGAATATGGTCATGCAGAATAAGGCATTAATATGTGCTTTATAAGTACTAATAAAATCAAATCCTAGCCTAGTTCATTTCTCATAGAATTTGCCACATCATCAGGAAATGCATGACATTGCGAAAGTAAAATGAGTTGTGAATGCCATTTCATGTTGAATACATGTGTCCGGATCTGTCAGCACCGCAGAATTCATGCTGGTCCATGTGATGTTGTTTGCACTTGTCCTCGACTGACCCGGTGTCTTTTCTCTCCCATGACCTGTACTGCAAACAGCCCTGTGCTGGAGGTTAAGCCATGTTGCGCTGAACTTTATTTCACTCTATCAACATGCACCAAATACGTCCATGTGTATTTTTCTGTAACTGCTTCGAAATGGCAGTTTCTGTTGGTTTTTATTTGTTGCTTGTTGGAGGATAAAATAAGCTATGCTTCTAATGGGAATTTGAAAACAGTGTGATTTCACACCTGCTCATTAAAGAAATAGTTAGCATGGCAATTTTGACTGTCAAGCTCGTAAAAATTCAACTTAAAAATGACTTGTGTGCTGTATTCTGAAGCTATACGATAGATTTGTGTGAGGAAACGACCAAATTGTGTTGCTATTATTTACTGCAGTCTTGCCTTCAAAGGACTTCAGATATCCATGTCTTTGGTGCCGAGGTCAAAGCTCTGATTAAATCATGTAGGAGCTTGTGTGGTTTTATTCAAAGGAGAATTTCACTAAGTGACCTATAATAAAGTCTCGCTATCAAAATGAAAGGCACACCATCAGGTGACAAATAACTACCTTTGAAATGCAGCGTACTTAATGAGAGACCTTGTTTTGTGAGTCGGCCGAGAGACAGTCGTCATTGTGACCGCACAGTTAGGCTCTTGTTGTCTGTGTGCTGGTAATAGGCTGCAATCACAGGGGTCGGGCACTGCACACAGCGTCAGTATCCTCAGGGCGCCGCGTCCGTGGAGCTGCAGCTCTGACAAGGAGGCCCACACAGAGCCTGTAAATTTCACTGGCACTGCTTTATGAGTCACTGCAGGCCACGTCTCCATAGGGGAGCTTCTTACAGGAAGGGTTTGCCCCATACCATGCTCCTGTTTTTGCTTTATACGAAACAGCGCATGATGCAAATATGCTTTAACCAACAACATTAACCCTGTGACAATAGAGTTTGCTGACCAAGTCTTCTTACGTTTACTTCCATTTGCAGCTGTAAGTGTTTTGCTTTTGTGACTAATGATTTTAACACTTTTAACAACTCGTCAACAAAAACAGAATAGGTGGTATATATGCGAAGAAAGATTTTTAAAGTAAAAAATAAATAATAAAATGGTGGTATCATTTTAGATTTCAAGTGAACTGCTTATGTTTTGTTGGGTTTGTTACTAGGAGGCAATTTTAAATTGTGAACCTTGTTACCATGATTTTTACCATGCAGGACCTTGAGCAAAAGGGTTAGTTCACCCCAAATGTTTAAATTATCCCATAATTTACTCCCCTCAAGCCATCCTAGGTGTATGTGTCTTTCTTCTTTCAGCCTAACACAATCGGAGTTATATTAAAAAATATCCTGGCTCTTCCCAGCCTTATAATGGGAGTGAATGGTACCTGAGATTTTGAAGCCCCAAAAAAAGCGCATCCATCCATCATAAAAGTAATCCACACAGCTCCAGTGGGTTAATAAAAGCCTTCTGAAGCAAAGTGTGTTTATGTAAGAACAATGTCCATATTTAAAAATGTATAAACTATAATTACTGGTTTCCAGTAACGGCCGTATGTGAGCCTTGTTCCGGTGGATGAGTGACCTCTGACCCAAAGCATGACATAGGATGTAGGAGTATCGTAAGCTTAGTTGCGAGTAGACGCCTCTCGCGGTTCAGACATATAGGGCTTGGCAACAAACTCAAGCTCTTCCCACATTTCTCTTTAAAAATTCTGGTTTTAGACTTCTAATTTGTGACCATTTTTTTGTTTTGCTCTATCTTCTGCTTCTGCGTTCATCAATACGTCATGCACCGGGTTATAGGTCATCGATTCGCTTTTTATTAACCCCCTAGAGTCATATGGATTACTTTTATGATGGATGGATGTGCGAATACACTCCTACAGAATTTCGAACAAGTTTCGGGAGTTTTTTTGAGTATGGCCCTTTATGAAGTCGTAAAGGCCGGAATTCCTTGTATCAGCACTTCTCCCAGATATGCGAGATTGCTCGTGCACACATCAACCAGAGCGAGTTCGGGTTACGGGAGCCGTAGGCAGAGCTGGCATTTTGATTTTAGACCATGAAATCTACAACATCACTAAAGAATTGTGTTTTTGGTTGTGAGGGAAATATAACCATGTTCAAATAACCCAGCGTTAAGGAAACAGTGGATGCAGTTTGTTTTTCCGGAGTTCTGCAAGTGTGTTTGTTTCTTCCGATGATGAGTGTCAAATGTCTGTGTTTTGTTGGCAATCGGTGCGTAAGTGCATATAGTGTGAACAACACGAACATATAGTGAATCGGAAGTTATCCAGGGATAATGTGTGTGTGTGTGTGTGTGTGTGTGTGTGTGTGTGTGTGTGTGTGTGTGTGTGTGTGTGTGTGTGTGTGTGTGTGTGTGTGTGTGTGTGTGTGTGTGAGTGTGAGTGTGAGTGTGAGTGTGAGTGTGAGTGTGAGTGTGAGTGTGTGTGCGCGTGCGCGTGTGTGCGTGTGTGGCGCTCGTGTCTCTTTAGCTTCGCCCACTGCACGCCTTCATGAGTTTGGCTGTTTTAAGAAAGAATCTTAAGGTACTCAAGATTAACATGAGATTGGCAGACACTGTGTGTGTTATGTACCCTTTAATATAACTCTGATTGTGTTTTGCTGAAAGAAGAAAGTCTTTTACACCTGGGTTGGTTTGAGGGTGAGAAAATTATGGGTGAAATACATTTTTGGGTGAAATAACCCTTTAAATGTCTTTAACTTTAAAGTAGCTGCTAATAAATACACATGAATGTAGCTGTGCTGCAGCGAAGGGGAGACGTAATGCATCTTAGTATTTCATCTTGTTTGTAGACACTGCAGATGTGTTGCTGCATCTGTCATCGTGTTTATACTTTCAATCAAACACCGTACAATCTCTTCTCAAGGCCTAAAACAACCACAGAGAGCTGCTTGTTTATTGTACATTTTTAGTCAGCGTGGTTTATTTTAAATGTTTTGAAGAAACTCTTCTGGACTAGGGAATCACAGATAGATGGTTATCTGTTTTAATGGCTGATTAATGAGTAAAATGTGTTACTTAATGCCTTGAAAACTCATCCTTGTGTTCTGGGTGGGCAGGCAGATCACCATGCCATCTCACTGGGTGATCCTTAATGGATCAAGCAGCTTAAACACACTTCATCTAAAGTAAAGAGACTCATTTGTCTTGAAGGCCACACTTGTCTCGGTAGATTTGACTTGAATCCTGTCTGTCAGTGGAGGAACTTTTTAAATTACAGTCTAAATGTCCCACAAAGAAGGGTTTACAGAGTGTTTCCATCCAGGTTGATATTTAATATTTCCATGTTGACAAAACTGTTATCTCCTCCGTTATCTTCAGGTATCTGTTGGTGATTTCTAAAGCCCTACTAGTGCTCATGTTAGACTTTGGTGTGTATCCCACAGCACTTTGGCATCATGATTGCGAGTTTTGCATGGGCACATACCACTCACGTTTTCTTTAGAACATTTAAATCTAATCTAATATTGAATATGAATTTGTATTATATTCCAAAGTACATAGTATACATGGCAAGAGTATAATCAAAGCAAACACTTTCAACGTAGTCTGAAGTAAATTGACCTTGTTAGCACAGCTTTGAATTAACCTGTCAGCCGTTTATAAGTGAGATTGAACTTTACTGCACAGTATTCTTTGTGCATTTGTGAGAAGTGTTTGCATTAGCAGGGCTGCTTTGTTTAAAGTTTGTGTAAGAAAAGTATCCGTGTCTATGACGTGTCTTAAGATTGTTTAAACTGATCATGCCAGGCATGGCTTTAGTGGAGTTATATTATGGATATTGTCAGGCCGTTTTTATGTGCACTGGATGGTATAGTAGAGCGAATGAGTTGTACAGTTCAAAAGTTTGATCCATATGATCCTTCAGAAATCATTCTAATATGATGATGTTGAAGACAGTTGTGCTGCTTCATATTTTTGTGCAAACTATGGTGCAGTTTGTTAGGATTCTTTGATGAATAGAAATTATTTGAAATGTCACTGACGTTTTACTGTCGCTTTTGATAAATGTAATAGTGAAAAGTATTAATTTCTTTCAAAAAGGACTTTACTATAAATAGCCAATCCAAAATGATGCAGATAAAAATCTACTGATTCACTCTATAGTGAATTCCCATAACTATAAGCCTTGAATCGGTTTGTCAAACAACACTCAAATATGTTCCAAAACATGAGTGTGTTTATTCAGTCGGCGAGTTTAAAGCAGCACAAATCCCCCGTCATCAAGCGTGATTTGGCTGCTGTCCCGAGGGCCAGGTCTGCACGGCTCTCCTCTCATTTATCCGGGTGTTAGTGTCTCCCCATATGAAGCCAGGACCCCCACTCACTAGCTGAGGTATGCTAATGGAAACCAGCTGGCTCTCCGCCGGGTTCTCTTTAGGGAACCTTCACTAACTCTCACATGGTGAAAACACTGTATCCCACCATGATGAGTAACGTCACAACGGCCCAGGGAGCTGTTGTTGTGTCAACTGGAGCTCTTGTTCTGGCCTCCCAGTGACAGTGAGCTGGTTTCAGTACGTGAACACGTTCAGACTCACTTCAGCATATATTGCAGGAGAACATTTGGACGAACCTTCATCTTGATTTAAGAGATATCTGCATAGTGTTTTTCTTTGTTAACCTTGGTTTCTGAGCAAAGTAAATAACAGCTGATTTAGGTTAGTCGAGGCCAATGAATGTGATATTTGCATTGGCTTATCTTACTTTGGTCTTAGTTTTGTTCTCGCAAGTTTCGTGAAATAGACCTTAAAATTGGATTTAGCATTTGATTGAATTTTAAGTCTTTATTGAATTATTATTCATCGCCATATGACCGGGCCATTAGGATTCAGTTGCGTGAATACCTCTGACAGGCGACGCAAGGCACGACGCAAGTGTTTTTTTGTTTGTTTCAGCTTGACGCATTTATTATTTTCACGTCCAGTGCCACGTTGTTTAAATAGCAAATGCACTCGCTCGCACCCATCTGTTCACTCATGAGCGTGCTGGTCTGAAAACCTGGTGTGTTCAGGCGCATTGCTTTTTTGAGGAACTGAAAACGACTGCGCCATTGACCAACAAAAACCTGATCTAAAGTCAATAGTGCAGTAGGGATTGGTTTATTACACGTTATGCCCAAAACACACCCATGACTCATTAAGAGACTAGGTACAACCCTTTTAGACCATGCACCTGGCATGCTGACCGTTTTTTTCCGTTGTTAAACTAGCAAAAGTGGATTCGGACACGGCCCTAAGTGCACCTGCGCCATGCACTTCAGACCATGCACTGAGACTGTTAAAATAGGGCCCATAAAGTGTCCAATCTCAATCTGTTTTGTTTTTATGTGCTGTTTAGAGGTGAGTTCATTTGAAAAATCTGATTAATTTATTTTAATATTATTGGAATATTTTCTTATTTAGCATAACTACTATACTATAAATATTAATGTCAGCTCTGAGTGACTGTGCGGATGAATATGTTTCCTTCTCATAACAAAAAAAAAGAGAGCGCTTATCCTACTGCTTATAAAACATTCACTACATGGTTTAAGAGAAATAACCAGATTAAATGGAAAAGGATCTCAAGCTGACTATCTGAAGACATTACTCTAGCTTTACCCATTAATAGACAGTATTTCCTTAGAATAAACAACCATAATGAATGTGACCCTTCACAATAGATTATGCTTTACAATGAACTATACTATGCCACTCCCACATGCGTCAAAGTAGCCGGAGCAACTTATTCTATTTACAGACGAGACACACATGCAGGCGAGTGACATATGTGTGCAATTTGCCGCAAAAACATCTCAGCAGGTATAAAATATAAACACTTATAATAGGCCTACCATAGTGAATCAGGGTCAAACAAAATCACATTTTGGAAAAAGGATTGATGTATCGACTCATTATAAAAATGTTGTTCATTTAAAAAAAAATTAAAAAAAAGTTACATAGTGTAATGAGCAATTAAAACCATTTTAAGATGATTTTATGCAAAAAGGCAAGTCACTAATAATACGATTTAATGGGTAATAACCCTTTAAAAAGATTTAAAATGGTTTATCAATATAGTTTTAATGCATATTATAAATATGAATATACTTTATATACATTTATATATATATATATGTTTGAATATTTTCTATTTAGCATAACTGCTATCTATGAATATTATCCTGATATATTTATTTATACATAATATTTATATTATGTATAAGACTAGCTTCAAAGTGGCCAAGTAAATATGTTGAACTGTAGTAAGAGAATTTTGTTTATCTTTATTCTATAATTTCCCCAAACAGGCACAGCCGACACCATTTCCTGTTTAGTGATGTGCATCGCAGCACAATCCAAAATTAGTTGTGATTTAATTAGATGATATTTAACTGCAGGACGTGCGTTTAATTGAACCTTTTCTGCTTTTCCAAAGGTTGCTGTGCTTGGTTTGACACAAGCATTCCTGTGCACACTGAGGTTAGAAAAACTTTGTAAAACCCCTGCATGAAGCCAAAGGAAACAAGCATCTACAAGGGCTTCTCAAAATTCTAGTAAATAGTCTAGTTATAATTTCCCTCCACTGGAATAGGAGGCATTACGTAACGGATTCATGTTGATCATTTTAAACATGTTTCTATTGGCACAGTTTATGGAATATCATACCAGACTGCCAGATGTTCTTTGCTTGGTTATTTTTAGCCAGATAAACTGCATTTGTGGTGCACTAGCACCTGAGAGCAAGCAAGCATTTTTTTTAACATTTTATGATTATGATGGATATTGGGGTTTGTGGATGAACTTTTGGAGTTGAGTGGAAGATTCGGCTGGTTTCTTGTCTTACCATTGCCACCCTCATACTAACCATTCACTTCATCATCTCATGTCATTTTCACAATCCAATGGTTTTTTTTTCTTGGCACTTCATGCTCAATGGGTCGAAAAACTGCTTGGGTGGATTTTCCGTATTGCATACAGGAATCAGGGCAGGTTTAAATGTCCATGCTGAATGATGAGGCATTACAGGAATCAACACTCAAATGAGCAGAACCAGATGCGAGGGACAAATCTATTTCCTGTGTTATTGTGGCAGCCACACACAGTGTTTTCTCTAGTAGAAAGGAAATGGCAGTGTTTTCTGGACTGTTAGACTAGATGTGGGTCACCCTGGATCCCAGTGCAATAAATAGGCCTAAAGGTACCTCATATTGATTCAGTTTTTTTCCTCATAGCAAGTCTATACAAATAGCTTAGCATCATTTATCACATATGCATTTACATTCCATCATCTTGTGCCATAGATATCACTCATCCAGCGATAGCAAATCCATTAGTCATGGTCCTACATGAGATAGGATTGGGATTTGTAGCACACGCTCTATGGAGAAGCTAAAGGCTGTCAGATTCCTTTAGTTGTCTGGTTGTTGTATGGCATGTCTCTCATAGTTCTCTTTACCGTGTTTACACAAATACCTCAAATCCTTCAAGGCTTTACTGATGTATGTGGCCTCTGTGGCAGTGTAAGGAGCACACCGAGGGAGCAAGTGAGGATTGTAACCAATAGCATATCAAACACAGCCCATTTTAAAGTGTTACTCTCCTGCTCAATATACAACCCTGACACAGTTAAGCTCTTAACACTCACCAGTTTATACTGTTCTGTCAAGATCATAGAGAAACTTGAAAGTAAGTTACATACTGCTTGTAAAGTTGTGGCATAAGCTCAGAAAACATGATGTCTACTTTGTTGTTTTAGGCATAATCCTAATTCATATTGAACCTCAAAAGTGACTGATTATTGTTTCGATTTGAGTCTGAAATAAGCATGTTGCTAAGATGTTGTGCTACTTTAAGCATGAAATAAACAGCACACTCGCACTCATCACTCCAGTCTTCAGTGTCAATAATTCTATTGATGCTTCAGAAATCATTCTAATATGCAGATTTGCTGCTCATGAAACATTTATGATTATTATCAGTTGAAAACACTGTTCTACATTTTTTCAAGATTCTTTGAAAGTTGAAAAGAACAGCATTTATTTTATATAAATATTTTATAACATTATAAATGTCACTTTTGATCAATTTACTACATGCTTGCTGTTTAAAAGTATTAAAAATCTTTTGAACGCTTTTTATTTATTTATAACATTTATCTAGACTATTTCAGTTATTTTGGATAATCCCCAGTCTAATGACCTTATTTGTCTAGGATACATGGGATGCTGTGTAAATTAGGCCTAAATTAGTTTTCTTTGAAGGCAGCCCTGTTCAAATCCACATCAGAAGCATGCCAGAAATGCCTTAAAGTGCTGTCTAGGTAGGTTGCTCACTAGGTTTTGGAACAGAGCTAAGTGTCACACAACACTGATACTATTTCTCATACATGCACATACTGTGTCAGATCCTGCAGTGCTGATTTGATGGTATTCATAGTACTGACCCGGTGAGAGGACTAGGCCGTTTGCCACACTACCGGCTTTGTGTTGCCACATATAACAGTCCCGCATAACGCTGCTATTCCTCCAATGCCATTCCACGGGCTTCATTTACGCCCAGCCAAGAAAGCTGATACAATGAATCCGCGCGGCAGGAAGGTAATCATATCCAGCTGTCTCCCATTAAACACGCTCACGACTCCAGCATCTATTTATGAAACATGGTGACGGAAAAATATTAGAATGCAAGAAACCCACAATACCGACAATAAATGTTGTGGAAAGAGCTCGGAAACAGACGAAATGGGGGAAAAATTTATATGAAATAGCCAAGCATCGATTTAGTTGCTTGCTGAATTCAGGGAAAGTAGATGGCATGGTGCTGGAGGGTTGTGTCATGCAGCTCAATGAATGTTTAAACAGGCCAGTGTTCCTTTACTCTTTTGACTTACTGAACATCTTAATGTGAATTTTCAGATTGCACAAGTGATATATGCTAAAGAATATATATATATCAGAGGTTTCGTTTTCCCGACATTTTGATGATATGCCGGTCAAATATCGCCTCTTAATTAGTCAAGTTTAACAAACCAACCCCCCTTCCCCACATAAAATATCCGAAAATAGCATTGTTTTTACTCAAGCAAATTTATTTATTAACTCAGTATGTCTCATTTAGTTGGTAACATTTAAATTGGCCACCGTGTGAAATGACTCCTTGTCAAATGAACTTGAACAAACAAATGACTAGGCCTATAACATTGTCTCGCGTCATTTTTGGCTACTTTTTACGCTTTTTTTTTGCAGTGCTGAATTGTGCAGCTGCCGACTTAAAATCAAAAGTTCCCAGTGTCTTGAACAAAATTGTTTTTCGTTACCATCAACTACCTCACATCTTAGCCATGGGAACTTGTCACTCCATTCCGACCGATACGCCTACACTTCGGCTTTTTCTCCGGTGGTGGCGGAGCTGTCTGGCTCTGGACATCTGAGGCTTCAGGCGTTCCTGATTCAGTATCCTCCTTCGCGTCTGGCCTTTGAAAAAAACTTTTAAGGCTAGTCTGCCTTGGCCTGGCCATATTTGAAACGTCTCTTTCAGAAACGGCTTTTTGAAACGGTCGATTCAGATTGTGTTAGGGGGGCGGTGCCGGGATTATTAGGCAGTTTTAATCTGACACTTTGACCGAAAAGATTTTATTTTTTTGGACATTACCTGACAACGGAAACCCTGATATATATACAGTCCCTGACAAAAGTCGTGTCGCTTATCTATTTTGTAGAAACACCTGCTATTAACCTGATTTTTAATTCATCAATTGGTGTTAGAAATAGCTCATATGAAAAGCTAAAACCCTCTTAAATTTCGTTTCACTGAAAAAAGATTTATCATTTAATCAAGACAGAAAGGTCAAATTTTGTCAAGACAAAAGTTTTGTCGCCTATACAGAAATTGAACAAATTTACTGCAAATACAAAAATATGTCAGCAAATTAAGTAGTGGTGCTGTGAGATCTAAATTTAATATCTTGTATGACTTCCATCAGCTTGAAGGTCTGCATCCATGCGGTTTGGCAAGGATTCATACAATGTATTGATGAAGTCATCAGGAATAGCAAAGAAAGCAGTCTTGCATGCCTCCCAGAGTTCATCATTATTCTTTGGTTTCGTCTTCCATACTTCCTCTTTCATCCTACCCCACATATGCTCAATGATGTTCATGTCTGGTGACTGGGCTGGCCAATCCTGGAGCATCTTGATCTTCTTCGCCTTGAGGAACTTTGATGTGGAGATGGAAGAATGCGATGGAGCACCATCCTGCTGCAGAATTTGGCCTCTTTTATGGTTGGGAATATAAGAGGTAGCTAAGATGTCTTGGTATTTTAGACTAATGAAGTTGCCTTCCACCCTGCAGATCTCTCGCACACCCCCATACTGGATGTAACCCCAGACCAGGATTTTTAAACCACCAAACTTCACTGTTTTCTGGGTGAATCTCGGATCCATGCGGGCTCCAGTAGTTCTCCTGCAATATTTGCGGTAATTCAACAGAAGATTCATCTGAAAAATCCTTCTGCCACTTTTCCAGCATCCATCCTTTTAGCAGGCTGTGAGCTTTGGCAAATGCCACACGGTTTTTCAATTGTCTTTTGTTTAGTGCTGGCTTCTGTGCACTGATTCGACCATGGAGGCCATTTCGAGACAGAATCCGACAAACTGTTCTGGTTGGCACAGGGACTTCTGGTGACCAGGTCTCGTGGAGCTCTGCTGCAGTGGAAAATGGGCTGGCCTTGTATTTTCCAGCCAACAAACGGTCCTGGGCTTGTCAAAAACGTCTCCAGTCTCTTCAAATCTTTTTTTTATCCTCTGTACTTGACGCTGAGATACATTGAAGGTGTCTGCCACATCAGCAGTGGATCTGGTCTTCAGCCTCTTGATAATCAAAACTTTAGTCTCAGGGTGAATCTTAGGCATGTTTGCAGAGGTCTAGTTGCAGTTGATGTGAAGGTCTAGTGCACTGGAGTTCTTTTTATACACACCTGAGATCTAATTGATCCATTATGAGTCACATTTGACAAGGTGAAACTCATATGACAACACTTATGTCTTGGCAAAAATTGACTCGATGGGCTTTACCAAGCTGTGAATATTAGAATATTTTTTGACAGTTTCATTTTGCACTGAAACATTTTTACAAAAGCTGTTGGGATTAAAATGAGCCATTTCTTGTAAAAAAATCTTGAAAAGAAATATATTTCAACGGCACTTCAGGTCAATTTGTACTCAAGCGACAAGACTATATATATATATATATATATATATATATATATATATATATATATATATATATATATATAGGTCAATTTGTACTCAAGCGACAAGACTTAGGCTCAAGGCTGGCCCGTGTGGTCTGATCAAACAGACGAGCTACTGGAGCTCAAATTGCTCAAGAAGTTAATGCTGGTTCTGGTAGAAAGGTGTCAGAATACACAGTGCATCGCAGTTTGTTAAATAGGGGGCTGCATAGCCACAGACCAGTCAGGGTGCCAGGTGCGTGTGCATCATTTGTATGCAAATCTGCATCACACCGTTGCTGCAGATTGGTCAACTGCACATCCATGATGCAAATCTTCCGTTCCTACACTTCCCAAAGCTACTCTATTGGATTGAGATCTATGGAGGCCGTTTGAGTTTAGTGAACTCACTCTCATGTTTAAGAAACCAGTTTGAGATGATTTGATCTTTGTGACATGTGCATTTCCCTGCCATCAGTCATCAGAAGATATGAACACTGTGGTCATAAAGGGATGGACATGGTCAGCAACCGATCTCAGGTAGACTGTGGTGTTTAAACGATGCTCAATTAGTACTAAGCGGCCAAAAGTGTGCCAAGAAAATATACAACACACCATTACACCTCCAGCAGCCTGAACTGTTGATACAAGGCAGGATAGATCGCCATTGTTTACGCCAAAATTCTGACCAGGCCATCTGAATGTCGCAGCAGAAATTCAGACTCATCAGACAAGGCAATGTTTTTCCAATCTAATATTATCCAGTTTTGATGAACCCGTGTGAATTGTAGCCTCAGTTTTCAGTTTTTCTGGTCATTCTCCTCCGACCTCTGGCATCAACAAGACATTTTAGCCCGCAGAACTGCTGCTCACTGGATATTTTCTCTTTTTCGGCCCATTCTCAGTAAACCCTAGAGATGGTTGTGTGTGAAAATCCCAGTAGATCAGCAGTTTGTGAAATACTCAGACCAGCCCATCTGGAAACAACAACCATGCCACGTTCAAAGTCACTTAAATCACCTTTCTTCCCCATTCTGATGCTCAGTTTGAACTTCAGTAGATCGTCTTGATCATGTCTACATGCATAGAGTTGCTGCCATGTGATTGGCTGATTTGATATTTGCCTTAACAACAAGCAGTTGAACAGTTTTGTGGTGAGGTGAGGTTATGTGTGTGTATGTATGTATGATTTGGCTCATTTCGTCAACCACACAAGGTACTGTTAACATTTGTTTCTGTTCCCTAAAGCAGGACTTTAGAGGGTTTTATTTATATGGTCTGATGATATGCTGTATGTGTGTGGTGTTTTACACCTGACTTCTCTCTAGTGATTGTTAAACAACAGTCACACTAGTGACTCGCTCAACCTCATCCACACCCTGGTTGTTGTTGGAATTGGGTCTGTTTTCCTATTGGAGCGCGGTGGTGGACTGCCTTCGGTGAGTGGGGCTCAAACATATCAAGTATAGCAGTTTATTTTACAAGAGCTGAAGCGTCTCTCGGCCCACGCGCAGTAGATTTAAAGATTGTATCCAGGCTGCACCGATTAGAACAATAGACCCAGAATAACTCCACAGTAAAAGTGGACCAGTTTTATGAGCCCTGATCTCATCAGACGGAGGAAGCATCTGTCGCTGCCGTCCTGATCGTTCAGGATGGAGCTGACGTTCACAGAGCTGCTTCAGCAGGATCATACAGGAGATAAAACTAATAGAATCTCTGGTGTTAAACCGAAAACATGCAGTTTAATCTATGAACAGTCACTGGACATCTAAAGCTGTGCATTGATATTTCAGCCAAATAGTAGAGTCAACTCTTAATTTTTGTCACAATATTGTAAATGCAAAATAACTTTATTATTTCCTAGATGATCACTATGGAAGCTTGTTTCCGCCACTAAATAAACAAATAAAAAAAGGTAGTTGCGACTTTTTAGCACAATTCTGACTTTATATCTCACAATTTTTACTTTATATCTTGCAATTCTGACTCTATATCTCGCAATTACAAGTTTATATCTTGCAATTCTAAGAAAAAAAATCTGAATGGTGAGCTGTAAACACAATTGTGAGATAAAAAGTCACAGTTATCTTACAGTTTTATTCTGTGGCGGAAAACAAGCTTTCTTAGATCACTAGATGCTACTTGCTTTTTAGTTTTTTGTAGTTGCATAATCTGTAGTTTTGCATGTAATTTGTTAAAGATAGGATATAGGGTTTTATTATAAATGGAATATAAATGACAGCTGGAAGTCCATCCCTCACCAATAGGAAGTCCTCTAACCTTTTGTGTTGTTGTTATTCATATGTTTTTCTTAATAGAACTGGGAACAAACATCAAATCTCCGGCAGAAGCATACATTTTTTTAGGCTCCTGTCAGTTTTGATAAATGCATTGTAGATAACTACTGCCATTAAGTCATACGGATATGATCTAATGCCTAATCACAGTGACTGAATGCGAGATAAGCAGGAGGTCACACTGCAAAAAAAGACTATTTTCTTTAGCATTTTTGTCTTGTTTTCCAGCACAAATATCTAAACATCCTTAAATCGAGATTACCAGAGAAGCAAAATTACATAAGATAACAAGTAAATAATTAAAATTAAAATAATTAAAAAAATATCTGCCAGTGGTGCCAGAGGAATAAACTGGCAGATGTTTTCTTGTTTTAGGCATAAACTCATAAACTAAGCATTATTTTTATCATTCTTTCAGTAATTTTGCTTCTCATGTAAATGTATCTTGATATAATAACATTTAGATAGTTGTCCAGGAAAACCAGACAAAATGCAACATTTTAGCAGTGCAGCTTTTTAAAATACTTGATTTTTATACTTTGTGCAGGATCTTATAGTGTTCTTGAACTGGTTTTGGGGGAATAACTTTGTGATGGAAGCCATATTTCCCGGCAGCCAGCATCCCTAACTCGCATTACAACTCCATAAAAGGAACTAACCCCAATCCTAACTTCATGACTTGTGCTTCTCTGGTGCGTATAGTGCTCCATTTTCAGCCAGATAAGGTGACGGCTGCAAGCCGGAGCACAGTGCGGGCCGGATGATTGAAGGAGGAATAGCTTGGAATTCTGGGAATGAGTAGCAGGAGTAAATGATTTTGTTGACTCTCCCTACACTTACCCTTGACATGACCCACCTGCTCACTAAGTGAGTGGAACTTAAGGGCATATAAGTTATTCCAGGCATTTATGTCGACAGATAACAGCAGAGAGGACGTATAAAGCAATGGAAAAATTACTGTACATGTCAAGGCCAAAGGGATTGAGTTGTTGCTCTTCCCAATGAAAAGACACTGCTGGATGTCCTGATAAATACCAGTGTATTTTTGCACAGTGGAAAGATTTCCAGGCAGTTTAATTTTTGGTGAAGTGTTAAGAGGGTGTGTGTATATTGGCCTGATTTCTCCACAAGCATTTGATGAATGCTTTGTTCTTACTCTCATAACAAGTCTTTTTTGTTCTTTGCACAAAACCTGTCAAGAGCATGTGCAGGTCACTTCACCACAAAATCAAGAGAATAAAATAGAAGTATTATATTTTGCATAAAGAAAATTAAGTATGTTTTTCAGATAATAAGGTGTTTTTTTTTTTATTGTGATATTTTTTTTCCTGGCGATTAAGCATTTTTCCCACCAAATTGAATTTTCTGTAATACTTCCCAGCATTGTAATTTTGAGTTAATTCCTTCAACATGAATGTGTGTGAGTGTGTATATATATATATATATATATATATATATATATATATATATATATATATATATATATATATATATATATATATATATATATATATATATATATATATATATATATATATATATATATATATATACATATACATATACATATACATATATATATACATAAATATATATATATATATATATATATATATATATATATATATATATATATATAAGAGAGAGAGAGAGAGAGAGAGAGAGAGAGAGAGAGAGAGAAAGAGAGAAAGAGAGAAAGAGAGAAAGAGAGAGAGAGAATCCCCCAAAAGAAGATAATTCAAATACATTAATTTTATTGTGGGAGATGAAAACAATGAATAGACTAAACGTGTCTTTGGATATCATCAACATTTTATCAGTCTGATATGGGTCAAGGGGCATGATTAGTTATTTGTCAATTTTTTATTTGTTAATCATGCTTGTTAATTGTTAATCATGTTGACATCCCTAAAAATATGGTCCAAAACCAGGCTTTATTTATGCATTTGTCAGATGCTGTTATCCAAAGCGACTTACATTGTATGCAAGGTACACGTACAACGTCTTTGCTTTCCCATCGAACCCATGTCATTGGTATTGCTAGTGTACAACTGTTATATGCTAAATGTAATTTCCTTTTCCCCGTTTTTAATTTTGAGGTCAAATGTTCCTGACAGGTTTCGTGAGATTCACCCCTTCATTTGTTGATAGATGTTCCTTAGTGCTGGATGAAAAATATATATATTTTTTTCATTGTTAAGAGAGAAAATGTTTTCCATGTGCCCATTTACGCCACGGGAGTATGGCACCTTCATTCCAGCTTTATAAATCCCAGCTGTGTTTTCAACTGAGGGTCACATGCTAAATGCCTTTTACATTATGTACACCAGCCCATAAAAGTTCACTGTAATTGATTTTTACAAGGACATTGTTCCAGTATTTCATCCACTTATGAGTCATTAAGTATTATATTATTTATTTCGTACTGTACATTTGCTTGTTTTTTTCTGTGAGTTATACAATTTTATGGATGCATGGAATATGCAAGGTCATGTGACAACTATGTAGCATTTGAAACATTTATTGGTGCATATTCTGTGTGTTGCATACAGTGTATCTATTCTGCCACATAGCCAGTGTGTTATCAATTAGCTAGAAGTGCATTGTGGGTGTTGTGTGTGCTGTATAGCATACAGTAAGGGAAAAGCAGTTAATGGGAAGGGGTTCTGCATACTAACCACAGATGGAATAAGTTTCCAGCCAGCTGAAGTGATGGGCGTCCCATATGCTCTCACTCCAGTGTGTGTTAGCTATCGTCATTCTCATGGGAAAATTTCAGCAGTTCTCAGGGGGGTTAATAGGGAGGCTCGGAAACTATTTGTCCCTGTGATAACTCCTGCAGTTTGGGGAAACAAGCCGAAATTGTATCTGCCTTGACATCACAACATTTCAAAAGAAAAGCTATGTTTAGAAACCTAATGATCTGCCTAAATAGACAGCATATGAAGGCATCATACTCACTCTCCCAAGTTTGTTCCTAAAGGTATGGAGTGTAATTATGGGTTTTCTAAGATTTCGAATCCCAGAATGCAACGCAACAACAAACCAAGACGTCAAGCATTTGTTATGCATTTATATATTTAGGTAGGATACTAGTTAGCAAACCTGCTTACAATAGGTTTTGGAACACAGCAAATGAGTAACAAAAATTGCAGCAAGCAGACACATATTGTGAAATGAAGCAATGCTTTCTCTTTTAAGAGAATTTGGTATAAAGAGTCATTTATGAAGAGAAAGGTTGAAGTAGAAGATATAGGTCATATTTAGATACAAATGAATAAATACTCAGAGATGCTACATTGCTGGTGTGAAATTTAGCATTTTGTCACTTGTGCATTATGTATACTTCATATACACCGATCAGGCATAACATTATGTAAAGTAAATAACACTGATTATCTCTTTATCACGGCACCTGTTAGTGGTTGGGATATATTAGGCAGCAAGAGATCAAAAGTTGATGTGTTAGAAGCGGGAAAGATGGGCAAGCGTAAGGATTTGAGTGAGTTTGACAAGGGCCAAATTGTGATGGCTAGACGACTGAGGCAGAACATCTCCAAAACTGCAGCTCTTGTGGGGTGTTCCCGGTCTGCAGTGGTCAGGATCTGTCAAAAGTGCTCCAAGGAAGGAACAGTGGTGAACCGGCCACAGGGTTATGGGCGGCCAAGGCTCATTGATACACAAGGGTAGCGAAGGCTGGCCCGTGTGGTCCAATCAAACAGACCAGCTACTGTAGCTCAAATTGCTCAAGGAGTTAATGCTGCTTCTGGTAGAAAGGTGTCAAAATACACAGTGCAACACAGTTTGTTGCGTGTGGGGCGGCATAGCCGCTGACCAGTCAGGGTGCCCAGGCTGACCCCTGTCCACAGCACCAACAGTGGCACGTGAGCATCAGAACTGGACCACGGAGCAATGGAAGAAGGCAGCCTGGTCTGATGAATCACTTTTTCTTTTACATCACTTGGATGGCCGGGTGTGCGTTGCTTACCTGGAGAACACATGGCCCCAGGATGCACTATGGGAGAAAGGCAAGCCGGCGGATGCAGTGTGATGCTTTGGGCAATGTTCTGCTGGGAAACCTTGTGTCCTGCCATCCATGTGGATGTTACCACCTACCTAAGCATTGTTGCAGACCATGTACACCCTTTTATAGAAATGGTAATTTATATCCTGGTGGCTGTGGCTCTTTCAGCAGGATAATGCGCCTGCCACAAAGCAAAAATGGTTCAAGATTGGTTTGAGGAGCACAACAACGAGATCTCAATCCAATCAAGCATCTGTGGGATGTGAAGAACAAACAAGTCCGATCCATGGAAATAGGTTAATTAAAATAATAATACAACAATATGACCATCTATGCTTATTTATTAGGGGTGTAAAGGTACATGTATTCGTCCCAGACCGTTACGGTTCGGTGCATACAGTTAGATGACAAATATAGTCAGTCACAGGCGATCCACACTCCAATCCAGAAGGGGCCACGTGCACAGAAATGCACATCCGCCACAACAGGAAAAAGAGCAGAAGAAGAGATGATCTATGATCCAACCCAAAACGAGTTCAGATGACTACTTGCTAGTAACCTATACACTGAAATTTATTTCCGAATGATGTCTTGTGATTTGTATGACCTTAATGTTTAGTATTTTAAGTTGTTTCCGTTTTGTGCCGATTTGTGTCATGGAAGTCTCACTACTACAGTCCAGTGATAAAATATGCATATCCTGGAAATGGGAAGCTTCACTCGCTGTCTCCTTGTGGAAAGGTGAAGTAGGTAGGCTCAGTTGTAGATTGGCACTTTTTATCCTTCTCGCTCATCTTTCCGTGATTTCTTGAAAAAAAGTAATATTGAACTTTGTGCATCCGCCATTGTCACCACATTAACGAACTCTCACGCGAAAAGAAACCGAATCTATAGCTAATTGTGGCCAAATACCAAATACTCTTGCAAAAGTATATTATGTTTACTGCTTAGTGCTTAATACACAAAAGAAGGTTATACTGTACCAACTACCTAAATGCCACTAAGTGGACCTGTAATTTCCACTGTCTGATTCCAAAACCAAGATACAGAACGAACCGTGACTTCTGTGTACTTTTATTATTATCTAGAAGCATTGTTTTCACTTCTGCCTGTGACTGTCAGAACAGACCTGTTATGGGTTGACACACCAGTTGAGAACCACTGAACTAAACCACATCGTGTCTCTCTCCACACAGTATATTTATGATCTGTTAGACATCATCAGGCTTTCTTTTCTTTGGCCCGTTTTTCAGCTGTTGGAGAGCTGCAAGTTTGATTTGTTTATGAAACAAGGCATTTCTGTACATGGACTAACACTTCAGGAATGAGTGTCTGTGATTTATCATCAGTTTCAGATGAGCCCATGGACTTTGGAGGGAGATCTGAGAAATATTTTAACGCTCAGGCTTTACTCGGTTCGTGTCCGGTTCATTCCGGCTTTTAGTGCAGGAATCAAATGCAGATTCACCTGCTCAGCTCCAGAGAACGTGTTCTGGAGATATTAACTAATCTTTCACGTTAATTTGTAGTTTTCCACAGACTAAGTGATTTATCCTGAACTATGCAACCTACGCAATTGGCGTGTTGTCTGAATCTGTTTGATCTGACACTCTAATAAGTTAATCTCATTTGCAAACACATGCAGCACATAAACATGGGTATATTATTCATTTCCATGCCCTGAATTTTGTTCCCTTTTTTCCTGCATCTAATAATTGGTTCCATATGGGATGTTGTTGTCTTGAACAATGTCTGTCAGGGACAATATTACTAGAGGATTTGACATTGTTGTACTATAGCTCACCTTGTTGAAGTATCCAATGGGGGGGATCATGTTCAGATGGGTCCTGTGAGTATGAATGAAATATATGAGGGTTTTTATACAGGAAGTACTTCAGGTTTCACTCATTCATCACTTGCAAGAAATAAAATGGATGTGGAAAATTTAGGTTACATGATGACTTTGGGTCATAGTACTGTTTTGGCATGGATAGCAACTTTGGTAAATAAAAATAATGATAACTATGTCACGTTTTTCTATTTTTTGTGTGTTGTATGCATGTGAAAAACAATCATGTTGGAGTTGCATATTATTGTGTGATTACTTTGTCTGTTGAACATATAATGTGGGATAGATCGCATGCCGATGTTTAATAGTTTTTCAAATATGAGTAATAGTATTAGTAATGTTTTTATACATCTTTGGAATTGAAGTACATGTACTGCTGAAGTTCATATTTTTAGCATAACTCTAAATACATGTCTTGCATGCATCTGGCCTTAAAAGGGAATCCTAGAGCAGAGCGTAAATTACTAGCAGGAACTGTGAGTTTAGCTCCGAGGGTCTTGATCTCGATAAAGCCCCAGTTTGTGCACTGTGTGCATGTATTTAATAACTCTTGGAACGATCTGGTGGAAGCCACGTGAGCGCGGGCAGCTCAGATCCTCTCGGCCAATCACAATCGCCACTGCTCAGATGACATCATCCCTTCTGCCTTCCCTGAAGAATAGAAAGTGGTTCAGTTCAGCCGGCCTGCTTATCTTAAAGATAAACTGACAAGTTTTCTGTATCAAAGTTTCTGGCTCTGCAGATCTTATCATGTTGTTACATAACTGAAGAACTTAGGCCATTAAATACAAATTACATTCTTAAGAGCATTGCATGATATCAGCCTCCCTGTATCTGCCCACAGATTTGAAGTGTGTCAAAGATTGTCAGAAAAAAGGGTTTTACAGCCAGAAGTCATTGGAGAACCTTTTTACATTTCTCAAAGATGTTTTACTTTCAAATGAACTCTTTAGAAGTAAAAGTCAGGGTAGGAGATTAGCTTCAAAAAATGTTTTTGTTATGCTGGTTAAAAGTCTCTTCACGTCCCGATAGCAATCACTAAGTTAAAGGTGCATTGGGTAGTATTTATGAGGAAATGCAATATAATCGAACTATGTTTTCAGTGGTGTATAAAGACCTTATATAATGAGCCGTTATGTTTTTATTACCTTAGAATGAGCCATTTCTATCTACACACACTGCCGGTCCCCTTACAGTGAAGTCGCCATTTTGCGTCATCATGTTTCTACAGGAGCACTAAACGGACAAACTTCTCTACAGAGCGTTTTACAGTTCCTTCTGAACCAAAACCACCAGCTTATGCTGCGTTCATGCCATAAATACTGTAATTTGGAAGTGATGGGAACCCATGACGTTATACTCGCAGACTCTAATCTATGCGTTTGAATGGACTATCATCGGCGAAATGACTCTGCAGCAGTCAGGTGGTTCAGGTCAGTGCTCTGTAAAGGTTGTTTATTCATTATTTTTGTAATGTTATGTGCTTTGAGACATGAGGTAGTTTCTCGTGGCGTTTTTGTTTGCTCCCTGCTGCATGCGTTCATGTGTTTTGGAGGAGGCCTGGTTTTGTAGAGCACTCTGAATGGATATCATGCTTTCAAAGCTAGCTAGCTATTGCTAGCCTCTCTGAAAATCACCTACCCTACCATTAAGATTTTAAAACTTGTTGAATATATTGTTGAATATTTAATGAATTAAGTTTCACTTTCTTACTCCATTGGTAATTTTTAATCATAAATCTAACAATACAACTTCACAATGAGGTAAGAAAAAATAAACACAATTTAAGATATTCTACTATATTTTCTGCATTTATGAATGTTTTTCTACATTTATGAAATTATACTGCATATAGTTTCTTAATTAAATTAATACTTTTATTCAGCTAGAATGCATTTAATTAATCAAAAGTGACTGTAAAGACATTAATAATGTTAAATAATATTTCTATTTCAAATAAATGCTGTTCTTTTGAACTTTATATTCATCAAAGAACGTTTTTGAGCATCAAATCAGTATATTAGAATGATTTCTGAAGGATCATTTGACACTGAAGACTGGAGTAATGATGCTGAAATTCAGCTTTGATCACAGGAATAAATTATTTTTTACAATATATTCAAATAGAAAACAGTTTTTCCAAATTGTATCACAATATTACAGTTTTTGCTGTATTTTTGATCCAATAAATCCAGCCTTGGAGAGCAGAAGAGACTTCTTTCATTGACTATAAAAAATCTTCTCAACCCCAAACTTTCGAACGATAGTGTATATATAGATATTTGTGTTTAGATATTTTTTTTACTCATGACAAGATGAAAACACTATGACAGAAATTATATTTCACAACCCATGGCAAGACTCCTAATGCATTTCAACCACTCATAATGAAAAAAATTGTCTGAAGATCATTAAGATGTCTTTGTGTGAAACTCTAAACAAGCTCTTATCATTCAATCAGCACTATTTTTCACCACTGTCTCCATGTTCAAAAGCATGAGGTCAGACTCAATAATCCTCAGATGAGAGATTATTGCTCTGGTGAGTTTGGGAATGGACGGCATCCAACCCTGCATAAATTAGACACTGTATTTCCTGCGCTTGCGGCTATAGAGGTTTTTTAATCATACTTTATTACAAGGGTGCTGAATGGCAGCGTCAGATTGCATTCAGTAACACATAACTTTCAAACACTGTCTCTTTGAGTCTATCATGCTTGTTTGGTAACACTTTTAAAACCTGATAAAAATACTTTACATTACTGTACAATACTGTACATACTTTACAATGTTTTAGACACCGTTATCACAGTCATTATGTGCCATGTTATTAAATGGTTGAATGTAACAAACGTATATCAAAACACCACTAATTGCTAGCAGCTCCCCAAATAATTATCCATTATACACATGATGTTTATTACATTGGTGCTTGGTTTGGCAAGATGACAGCACATACATACAGCAGCCAGTTATTTATTATTCATACTAGTTTTCAGTAGCTTTGAATGATTACTAATATAATGCACAGTAACATGAACACTGTAGCCTAAAGTGTGACCATCGTTGCGATTTATTACTGTCGTTAAAAAAGGGTATTATGACTTGTGAATCCGCCTGTGGGAAGCCTTTCTCTAGTGCCGTCTCTTTCCATGAAAGCCTTTACTGTGCCAAATGGAAACAATGTAAGGAAACAGATGATACTTCAGCCGTTCGTCTTGTACAATGAAGCCCTGTGGCGACTGACTGACCTGCTTGGCTCAAGTCTGTCAATGTGTGTCAGTGGCATGTAAGGAACAGTTGTTTGGGTCTCTTTAGATACCACCCACCCAATTAAAAGCATGAGGTTGGTCCTGAGGCCTGCTTTCTTCTGCTATAAATACATGTAGTTTATGATGGAGCAAAGGATGGAGTTTGGGGAGGCTGGGAAAGGAGGAAGCAGAAGGCAAAAGGGGACATTAATAATGATGATAAAAGCTAGTAAAAGCCTGGGCCAAGGTTCAGATATGACCTCTACTACTTCCTTATGTGCAGGAGGTGCTGTTCCTGTTGTGTCTCCTCTGTGAGGTTTTTCAGTGGCAACTTTACTAGAGTGGGAAGCCGGTCTGTCTTCTACTCTCATACTCCCATAAGTCTCAACTTTGCCATTGTCTGGTTTTTCAAAACAGTCCTTTAGCAGCCTACAATATTGTCAATATTGTAATTTTGAGTTAGGTGCACATGAATGGCAGTGATGACAAGTTGCATATATATTATATTTAGGTTGCATGTATAATATTTTTCATATGGGTAACACTTTACAATAAGGTTGTATTAGTTAACATTAGTTAACGCATTAGTTAACATAAACTAACCACGAACAACACCTCTGTTCAGCATTAGTTAGTCTTTGTTAACGTTAGTTGATAAAAATACAGCTGTTCATGTTAGTTCACAGTGCATTAACTAATGTTAACAAAAATTTAATAATGCATTAGTAAATGTTGAAATTAACATTAACAAAGATAAATAAATGCTTTATAAATGCAGTTCATCATTAGTTAATGTTAACTAATGCATTAACTAATACAACCTTATTGTAAAGTGTTACCTTTATATGTGACCTATGCTGGCTAAATGAGTCACAATGAGCCACTTTTCAAAAATGTGTTATTACAGTAAGTCATTTCAAAAAACCTTCAAAATTATGTATGATTTGTTGGAATTAGTCAAAAATGACTGAGCTTAACCTGTTTGAAGCCGAAAGTAAAATCACTTAGCGACCATGCTTAAAAATCCCTGGTAATTACACCAAATTTGGCACACACCAAGTCAACACCAAATATCTATAAGAAAAATATATATTCACCTTTTTTCCCATGATACCACAATTGTTTGATTAACATTAATGAAACAGACAGCCTATATATTAAGACCTACTGTAACACATGGATCTAATATAATGTTACGCATTAGATGTTTTTCTCCAACAGTTAACCAAACGTCGAAAGATATTTAGAAAAACTGTAATTCTGTGTATGTGTGTTTATCAGGATTTCGCGCTGTCTGAGGCGTCTTTCAGCGCACACATCGGATCTGTCAGTCAAGACAAGATCATCAGCAAGATCGTTTTATTTACATCAGCATGAGTTTGAAAATCACATTTCATTTGTTCAGACTCATGCCATAGCGAATTTGCAATAAATATTCACAAAGTTTGAATGCTGCGCTTTAAAACGATACCAAACTTGTGCTGAAGAGAAGCCCCAGTCAACCAGAAGCTACAGTATGAAAGATTTATGAAGTGACACCTCTCAGAAAACGTACAAATAAAAAATACTTTTTTTATTTTGGAGCATTGGGATGGCTAGACGAGGGCTAATTTTTGTGAAAACCTCAAATGCGACCATAATTGACATTTTTGACATGTTTTGCCTGTAGCTCGTAATCAGCCCGTGTGCATTGCCACACATTTTGCCAGCGCGGGTCACATATATTAACGAAATTATGTTTGTCTTTTTAATATTTATTTTTACTGTTACTTTTCAAATGGACCAACCTAAAAAAAAGTATAAGTAGTATAATGTCATTAAAATATAGTGTTATAGATATTTTGCAGTATTAATTGTGACTGAAATAAAAACATTGAGTTTTCGTCCTTTACCTGCTTAGGTTGATAGCTGAACATGACTAGTAAATTGTTGCCCATGAGTGTCACTAAATTCAGGGATCCATCCAAGTGAACTGAAAAACACTAATTCAATTCCAAACCAGAACATAGAGGTTCTGATCAGCCCAGATAAGTTGGACTGTTTGAAAATAAAGTACTTGAAACTCCTGGTGATTTATATTTTACTATAGCACATTGATTATCGTAAATGAAGTTGGTACACACTTGTTTTGTTGGAGAACAAGAGGTCATTCATGCTCTCAGTTCACATGTGTCCCAATGAAAGTGGCACATAGACTATTCCTGATCTTTACTGCTCCCATGAGTGGGGGTCATTGGTCGGACAGATCACAGGGCCCATTTGATACGCACTGCTTTAATCCCATCTGGGACCTGAGGAGAGCACCAGCTCTTTACACAACACTGAGCTTTATGTTGTCCGTTTTACGACTCAAGCGTATTACTGTAACAAAACCCTCTCTCTCTGGACGCCAAAGGGCACATGAGAGGCCCTCGGCTGATGAATGAGGAGGCTTTCGCCAAGGCTCAGGTGATTCAATGGTTAATCTAGGGTTTATCACACAAGCTTTGATTATACAGATTCTTTGATTAATATACCTAAATCTCAAGCACAAAGCAGGGTTTTTTTTTTTTGTCAAGAACAGCATCTCTTACTTTAGTTTTGATATACTTTTTTTATTAGCCTTTTTTATCAGCCTTTTTTAATTAGCTTTTATTTGTATAATTTCAGCAGCAGCATCAGGGTTGCCATCTAGCAAGATCTTTGCATGTCCGTTCAGTCCACAACCGATGCCACTGTTTTAGTAGAGGCATCTACTTAGTCTTAAATTGTCTGAAATACAAGTTACATGTAGTTACTGTAGTAAAAACGATAAAATGTGCAATTACATGCAACTAACCCTAAACCAACCCCAAACGCCTATAGTAAGTACATGTAGTTAATTATTACTAAAATATATGTACTGTATACTTACACTGTAACATGGACCCCTTAAAATAAAGTGCTAACCATAGTTAGCAAAGAAAAGCCATGTTTGTTTTCTTGCGGCCAAACTATAATATAAAAATGTGATGATTATTATTGCTTATATCAAAAAGGCCTTATATAATATTAAAAAATATTTTTAGTAATAACAATATTGGAGTAAAATTTACATGAAAATACTATTTTAGTATTTCTACTTAAAAATGTCACATTTAATTAATTTCTTCATAATTAATTGTGAAAAATTGTTTCTACACCAATTTTTTTTTTTTCATTGTATTTTTTTCTGTTTATATTTTACATTTTTAATTCACTCTTTTTGTATTTTTTCTCTCTCGGAAAGGAACAGCCTGAAATACTGTATTTTTGTTTAAAACTACTTTATTTATTTCCAATTTTGAGCTACAAAATAGTATATGAAACATTTTTGGTGTGTTTTATTGGTAAATTCTTACATGTTATCGAAATGATAGTTTGGCAAACATACAGAAAGTCATACAGGTTTGAATTTGGTGAGTACATGATCACAGAATGTTCATATTTCTGTGAACTATTCCTTAATTCTGTCATCTATAATAAACACGTACGCCCCATTTGATGGTGTAAATATGTCTCGAGGAGGCTTAAACCTGTCCGGTCCGTCACCACACCTCTCTTTCCTGCAGTAACTCTATCAGCATGTGAAGGTGTGGGTCGGCTGGACACCAGGACAGGATGTGCGCTATCTATTTTATCATGATGTGTTAAAACATCAGCCTGATTCAGCGCCGCTTAGGAAGAGGATGGGTGGGTGGACAAACAGAAAGCATGTGATAAAACTCACGGGACGAAAGAAAGAGAAGTGAAGGGGTGCTCAGTAGGCACGGTTTGCGCTTCTATCGTGGTGGTAGAGATGAAAGCCGAAGCGATCAAGCCTCATCACTGGCCTATGTGATGTTTAATAGTCAGGGGAGGAGAAGAGGGCACAGGAGAGGTCTACTTTTCCCATGTCCCTCCCTCTTTAGTCTCCTCTAACAAGGATGTCGAGGTTTGATCCTGTTCAGTCTTTCGTTCGACTGTTTCCAAGTCATGTGCCAAAGGAAACACTCCTCGAGCTTCGGCTCATATTGCCAAAATAAGGGAAGATGAAGTGTGTTGGGGCAGGGCAGTGCCAGCTTTTTCCAAATGTTCATCTGGTAGCTTTCGGTGGCTCTTTTATGGCACACAGTTCACTTGACCGAGCCAACAAGAGCTTTGAGGAGCTTTTGCAAAGAGCTTCGGCTATAAAGCTTTTCACCACAAATATGATTTTAGCCCGTGCAAAGCCAGTTACATGGCCACCGATTGGGTGAGCTACTTGTCATATGGGCCATTCATCTAAACTTTTATCACTCTGTGCTTTTATTTTGAAACATTGGTGGATGTGATGTGCTGTCGTTCTACTCAAAGGAAAAGTGTCGTTTTTGCTTCAGTATCAGGAGTTGCAAAAATATCCAGATTTTTGACAGTGTTTGTTGAGGCACATTTCAGGGTTAACTAAAACCATAAAAACATTTTCAACTTATTTTATTTCAGCTAGTTGACAAGGAAACAGTTCTTATTTAGTTTAGTTTAAGTAGTTTTATTTTATGTGCACTCAAGATTTACGCATTTCATATTAATAGGCAAATTCCATAAAATTTAATTGAATAACAAATTTTACTTGAATAATTGTTCAAAAATTCAAAATGTGTAAGGATTAAATTTTATGTAATTTTATTAGTAATTGAACTGCATTAATCTTTAAAAAAGGATTTTTTTAAATTGTGTACTAAAATAAAAATTATATAGACACTTTAAAAAGCAATAAAACTAATAGAAATGACAAACACAGAAAAAAATTAACAAAAACTTTCATAGTAAATAAATGATGCTGACACATTTCAGCTTTTAAAGGTTTTTTTATTGTCAATATCACATTTTCCCATTGTTGTGCTTTTCAACAGAAAGAAGTGAAGGATGTGTTTGCCGCCATCGTGTTTGAGGCAGCGTACACTTTAGGAAAACATGTTGTGGATGGATATCAGGACCGCGACCTTCCCTCCCTGACTCCTATTCTACGCTGGAAAAAAGGAGATAAGATCGCTGCAAAGAACGAGGTTTGAATCCTTCAGCTTTCACTGCACATAAGTAATCCATTTCAAACAGGATAGCACTGAAGATGAAGATAACCTTTAGGAATTAATGTCAGCGCCGATAGCCTCCGGCCGATCCTGTTCTTCAGTGCATTAAATACTTTCTCTTCAAATCCACTAAAACCCAGCCTCAACCCATTCAGAAATACCCATTTGTTGGAAGAAACTGCTAAACGTGACTTGCCTTTGTCAGCAAAATGCTCTAAGTCCACAGAATCCAATCAGAAGACGCAAATCAAAATCATATGATTTCAAGATGAATGACGGTGTGCAAATGTCACTTGCATCACAGCTCCCCCTACTGTGTGGATCAGTTTCTTCACATTTTTAATTCTGCTTTCATCATTTGCAATGTTTCCAGTTGCATTTTTAGTGATTTTGCAACTGTGGGGACTTTTTGCAACAAAACAAAAAAAAGCACACAGACTTCGCTGGTTTAGCAAAAGACAGATACATTTGTTAAATACCAATAAAGTGACTTTTTAAAAAATAAGGCATTTCAATAACTGACTAATAACCTTTACATTGACATTAAAGTGAAATGACTAAACCTAAACATAGAAGCCTGAAAAAATGCTAATTTAAAAGAAAACATGTCAGATGGACTTAGAGGTTTTTGCATCTGAATTCTTCATATTTTGTCCCGGTTTCACAGACAGGGCTTAGATTAAACCAGGATTAGGCCTTACTTCAAATTAGGGCATTTAGGTAGCTGTAAAAAGCACAATATGTAAGATTTTTGGATTTGTATATCCAAAAACAACTAGAGCAATGTTATATATTTTGTATGACAATGACATAACACCCGCGCTACCCTCGGTTTCCGGTTTTATTTTGTAGAAACCATGGACACGATGACGTTTAAAGACGCTTTAATATATGATGTGTTTTATTAGACAGGTGAGCAACTGTTTGGATACATTCATTGACAGAAAACGAATCATTATACAGCTCATAACAGTTAGTCTTATTGTTTAAATCTGGTTTTCTTGATTTACCTCGAGTACCATGCTTTACCATGCCTAATATAACATAACTTTCAACACACTCAAATAACTAATCTAATATAATAAAACAGCGCTGCGTTACCCCACATACACATGAGCGGAAGAAGCGGAAGCGCTCGCATGCGGCAGAATAAAAGCTCTGTGAAATCAAGGCATCATCAAGCTACGCCTTTGTTTTGAATAAGAAAAATCACATAATGTGGATTTAATCAGAGTTTCTGTCCTAATCAGTCAAGACGATTTCTGGTTGCTTTTTTGAACATGATCTTCCAAGAGCAGTGATATGTCGATCATGTAGATCATGCACAAAAAAACACAAATGTGTGTTAAGAAAGTAAAATATCACATCAAATCAAATTCTCTGATTGTCCATGATTTTGAATGTTTATACAAATAAAAATTATGTGACTCTGGAAACATATCACACCCGGTTCGAACACTTATAAAACCTTATGTATATATTGCTCATTTTACCATTTTACCATTTTTAAAGTAATGTTATATAGAAGATTATTTTAATTTACTCTAAGACTGTTACTCGCCTCATACTCATTTGTCATTGGCATCACTCAGCAGCTCCGAATGCCAGAAATTACCCTTTTCTCTAGTTATAAATGTGGTTTTAGTTAGCGCTCAGTAATGGCTGTTTACTCTTTGTGAGTGGAATGTGGAAGATTGATGAATTTATTTGCCAACAGCCCACTTCATAACCCACCCTCCTGTTAGTTGACATGCTTTTCCCTCTGAGCTTGAGGAAACACGGCGCTGGCATCTTTCAGCGCGGCAGGAATCCATTATGATGGAATCTGCTTGTCTGTAGCGCTAAAGCAAAGGTGTTGATGTCAAAATCTGTCCAATATGAACACACGGCACTTTCTTGTTCATCGTGCTTGAAACCGCTACTCAGACTAGAGCTTTTTAAAGTCTTGCACAACAGCACCCTCTAGTATTTGTATCCCATCTCAGGTTTTACTGACAGTTAAGTTGTGTAAACATCCTGTGCTCTGTTTGACTCTTCACAGACGTGGTTTGAGAAGAACTGTCTGTCTGAGGACTGTGCCGCTGACCTGAGGCTTCATGGGAAACTGCTGCTTTCTGGGTAAAGCCCCTGGTCTTCTCCTCTCGAAGTTCTGCGCAGCGGCTCGTTTCAGTTCATTTACGTCATTAGGGTTGAGTCGCTGTGGGTGTGGACGCACGCTTGGCTCTCACCGGCACATGAGGTCATTCAGTAGACTGTCTTAAGGAAGTCCTAGTCTGGTTCTGAATGATCTGGACCTGGTTTCCCTGTAGTTTCCTTAAACGCTGAACTTTCACTGCTTTAAGAGCAGATGGGAATTCACTACTTACTGCATGTACTAGAGCTAGTAATTGAAAACATATTTTAATGTAATGACTACAAAACAGGCATTCAATTTCAGTGCTCTGTGTATCAGATATATATTTGTTGAAGAAGTCTATTTTAGGACCTATTGTACATTTATTTATACATTATTTTCATTATTCAAATACATTTAGATATTTTAAATGTATTTATATTTTTAATTATTAGTGCACTGTAAAATATGATTTTGTTGATTTCATTTGAAAAAAAGTAAGTGACCTGGTTGGAGTTCATTAAAACTAAAAATGGGAGGTAATACAAAGAGATTAGTTTAATCAGCAGTAATTCAAATTGTTGTGTTATTTTGATTTGACAAAAGAAAAATGTCATTAGACTCGCTTTACAGTAATAGTAATTATTTGTTATTTAAACCATCAAATAAAGAAATACAGTGATATATACTGTATCGTTAGATTAAAGATTTTAAAAAATATTTTTACAATACCGTCATTAGAATGTGCAGATTAAATGTGCTTTATTGTCATAAATATATTGTCACAATGCAAAGAATATTAAGGACTAAATCATCAAAAACACAAAGGTGTTGTAAGAAATACTACATGCAGTACTATTAGATTAAAATAATAATACAATAATACAATATTTGTTTACGTAATACAGTACCGAGAATTTGCAAATATATTTGTCAAGAAAATATTGTCACAATGCAAAAAATATGATTTGTTCTAAAATGGTTTCATTTTTCTTTTTGCAAAATATAACCTCTTTTTTTAATTTAATTCATCAAAACACAAAGATATTAGAAGAAATACTACAGTGATATATACAGTAAATATTTGAAATAGTAATACAATAATTCTTTTCACAGTATGGTAATGAGAAGTTGCAGATACACTTGAAAATATTGCCATAGTATTAATTATATTAAAATAGGCTTCATTTTTTTCTTAAATGCAAAATTTTATTTCTCATTTTGTTTGATTTTGGGGTAAAGTATGACCCAGAAATATGTTTAACAGTTTTCCTGAGATTATCCTTGTCCCACTTTTCTGTTTCTCTTATTTCTCAGGCATTACATCAGTTCTCATCTGGCTCTTGGTGGAGTGAGAAATGTGTCATTAAATTTAACCATCTCTAATGCGGGAGACGACGCCTATGACACCAACATCTACTTCAACTTCTCCAGAGAGGTTCACTACATCAACTTCTTACAAAGGGTAAGTCTGATATTTTGCCATTCGTTTTTTCTAAACCAGACTTTTGACTATTGACGTACAGTCTGCTCCAGTTTGCAGCTTATCCTTACCAAGAACTGACTGATATGTAAAGTGACGCACTATTATTAACATGACACAGACGTTGGTAAACCTGAATTGCTTCAAACGAAATTCCCCAATGTTTTTCATGGTAGCAGCCTGGTAAACGCCAATGTTTCCAAGAAAACCTACTGAAGATTGAGTAAAGCCAGCCAGTTATACTGAAGTTTGAAGTTTGCAGAGCTCTAGCCATTCTTGTTTGTAATATACACCAGGCGGCATATGGGTGTGCCATGAACTAGGTGCCAAATACTGACATATAGGTTACATGGAAAAATCACATGGAAGTTTGAATCTTCTTGTTAAGTATATGTGGTCATCCTATCCATGATTTAAAGGGACAGAATGAAAAAAGAGTGTAGAATATGGAGAGATAGGCATTCAGTCAGCAGAGGAAGTAGTGGAAACAGGAGGAAGTGCACAGTTACTGATGAGAGCACTTGCAGCTGGTCAGTGTATCGTTATCTCAGGCTTCTAGAACACGTCTCACACTGAAATCTCTGTTACAGCTCCCTCATGGTCGGTTTCCTCTGCTGAAAAGCATTCTGTGTTATCAGTAGCATAAGCAAGAACATTTCCTCCTTTAGTTTAACAATAATGGAGAGACTCTTTAAGATTGCTAAACGGACCTCTTTGATGAACTCAACCCTCTCAAGAGGGAAACGAAGCAGCAAAGAATTGCACATTTGAGTGGTTGTTCTCTAATTTTAAGGAATAATACACCGATCAGGCATAACGTTATGACCAATATTGTGTTGGTCCCCTTATTGCTGCCAAAACAGCCCTGACCCGTCGAGGCATGGACTCCACTAGACCCCTGAAGGTGTGCTGTGGTATCTGGCACCAAGATGTTAGCAGCAGATCCTTTAAGTCCTGTGAGGTGGGGCCTCCATGGATCAGACTTGTTTGTTCAGAACATCCCACAGATGCTTGATTGGATTGAGATCTGGGGAATTTGGAGGCCAAGTCAACACCTTAAACTCGTTGTTGTACTCCTCAAACCATTCCTGAAACATTCTTGCTTTGTGTCAGGAGCATTATCCTGCTGGAAAGAGCCACAGCCACCAGGGAATACCGTTTCCATGAAAGGGTGTACATGGTCTTCAACAATGCTTAGGTAGGTGGCATGTGTCAAAGTAACATCCACATGGATGGCAGGACCCAAGGTTTCCCAGAAGAACATTGCCCAAAGCATCACACTGCCTCAGCCGGCTTGCCTTTTTCCCATAGTGCATCATGGTACCATCTGTTCTCCAGGTTCCCCAACATTAACTTCTTGAGTAATTTGAGCTCCAGTAGCTCGTCTCATTGATGGCCCACACGGGATTAGTCTTGATCCATGACCCTGCTGCTGGTTCTGCGCTGTTTCTTCCTTGGAGCACTTTTGATAGATCCTGACCACTGCAGACCGGGAACACCCCACAAGAGCTGCAGTTTTGGAGATGCTCTGATCCAGTCGTCTAGCCATCACAATTTGGCCCTTGTCAAACTCACTCAAATCCTTACGCTTGCCCATTTTTCATGCTTCTTACACATCAACTTTGAGGACAAAATGTAAATTTACTGCCTAATATATCCCAACCACTAACAGGTGCCGTGATGAAGAGACAATAAGTGTTACCCACTTCACCTCTCATAATGTTATGCCTGATTGGACATGTGTTTTTGGACATGTGTTTGCTAATTATGACCTTTTTTTGTTTAACTGATTTACTGATTACTTAGGAAAAAAATGCAGAAGATGTGAGAATGGACTATCAATAACTGCAAAGAATCTATATTTGGGGTGAATTTACTCACCCTCATGTCGTTCCAAACCAGTATTATTTTCATAATTACATACTGGTATTACTTTAGTAAGTACATGTAACCATACATTTATATAAAAATAATGCTGCTCTTTTCCAAAAACAATAGCAGATAACATATTCAGTGCTTATTTGCCCTTTTAGAAGTTTGAAGGGATCTGTGCATCATGAACACTCAACAAAACATCTCCCTTTATGATCAACAGAAGTTAAAAAGTAATACTGGTTTGGAAAGGTGAATAAATTATGATATAAATTTTTATTTTCAGAAGAAAAATTGCAAATAATTTAGATTTGGTCTAGCCTTGATTATTTAGTAATTTGACCATCATTTGTTTTCTTTCTCTCATTCCAAAATCCTTCTAAATTAATTCTGTCATCTTCAACTTAAACATAATTTTGTTTTTGAAGCGCTCAGATTTCACTCTATATATCCTTGTGTTTTGACACAGATGGAGTGCTTAACATTGTTTAACAGTTTTAAATTTCATTTTGATGATTTTTTGCAGTGCAAACCAGCTTTCTCCCTTTTCTAAAAGTAATTGGTCATGACTGTTGAATAGGATGCATGTGGGGGTCCAGGTGGAAGTGTATTGTGAGAAGACACAGTGGCCATGCTTTGTTTGCTGTTCTAGTACTGTATGCGCAGCAGGACCCCTCTAATTACGCCAACGCTGCGAGAAGTCGTCTATGTTGATGTGACCCGTCTACACACAGCGGAGGTCAGGCCAGAACGTCTCCCTCAGGCCACTTCAGCTTTCCGTCATGCCGAGTGTGAACTTGCGCTCGCCTCTTGTTTTATAGTAGGTCCTGTTGCCCCTGTGTTTGTCTTGCAACCCAAACCATCTGCAGCAGTGAATTGGTTTCAGAAGCTCTATCGCTTCATTCAGGTGGCCCCGGGGCCCCTCTGGAGAAGAAACACACTCACTGTAATTAGATAAACGGCGGATTGTCCTTTTATTAGATTGCAGCAGGTGAAGCAAAGACCTTTAAATTGGTGTCTCAGAAACAACTCGATTTATTTAAGTGTTACTGAAGCGCTAAATGACGAGGCTGAGAGAGCGTTCTCTCAATCTGGCTGGATATGAAGTTTATTTTAGAGACGCAGCCAATACATCATTTGAGATTTGTTAATGTTTAAGTTTAATAACACAGACCAGCGAGTACTAACTTAATACAAACACCTCTTTCCTTTCCTGTACGTCAATACAATTACTGAAACAGCAGTGACAAAACACTGGACAGATTTAGAAAAGTGCCATTTAAGTGGCATTCAAGCTGCATTCAAGCCCACCTTCCACACACACACACACACACACACAAAAAAAAATTACATTTTTTTTAATAAAATTTTGAAAATGAGATTGTGCCACTTTGTGGTTGTGAAACACTACAATATTGTTAAAAGGTTTGGGGTTAGTAAGATTTTATGTAGAAATTAATACGTCTTAAAATGTTTGTTTTTTCAATAATCAGGCATAAATATTTTCTTCACATTTCTCCAAAATACAAACGTATGCATACATGTTGCTCACATATAATTGTTACCCAGTTTGTGCTAAATACAGTCAAAATCCCTTGAAGGCAAGTCCTTTCACTCGGCGGCCATCTTTGAAATGCCTCTCGGGCATACAAGTGCAGCTCTTATCTCTTTGAATGGGGAAACATCAAATTCACCAAAACTGTTCGCCAAGCTTACGAATAAATTTCATATTTGAAATCACCATTGAAATCTAACAACTGTCTCATACATTTTGTTTATAAATGCTCGAATCATGCCTGAAGAAAGCTAATGCCATGCGCTGTCCAGAACACTGCCTGTTTCTATAGCAACCGGAGCTTCTGACAGCATCTGCAGTGATGCAATGGCTTTACTAATCAACCACTGTATCTTTAATTTAGAAGGCGGGGCATATTCACCATATTGGGCGT
Organism: Gobiocypris rarus; assembly: GCA_023029165.1. Classification (NCBI taxonomy): domain Eukaryota; kingdom Metazoa; phylum Chordata; class Actinopteri; order Cypriniformes; family Gobionidae; genus Gobiocypris; species Gobiocypris rarus. The sequence goes on along the minus strand of CM040927.1, from coordinate 36,740,699 downwards.
TGCACTTTCTCCCATTCATAAGTAATCGGAGTGCACCGTCTTCCTATATATAAAGTCTTTGATACAGTATAATGAGACTTTAGCCTGATGGGTAAACACGTGCACCTCCCTGTTACCCACCCTTCTCCATAGGAGAGCTAACTGTTTGTTTGGCGACGCTTCGCAGTTTAGGAAATAGTGGTCATTCTTGAACTCGTTGTCCTGGGGTTTTCCTGTTAGTGTTTTAGAGGACGTTGTGTCAGAGAGTTGCTTATTTAAGTCGACTTGATAAAGACAAAGGGTACGTCTCCTCACTGGGGCCAGATTGCATATTTATTTATTTAAATAAAAAGAGGGACAGAACATTGTCAACCTAAATATAACATTTTAGCATTTTGAGTCTTGACACTTGATGTTTGTTAAGATTTGTCAAGGTTGACTTCAAAGTCTTATCTGGCTTAGAAGTCTAGCAAAACCAATCGGCACAAATAGAGCCTGTGTAGATATTTGTGTAGAAAAAATATTTTGTTCAGGGTTAAGATTGCATTGCTGTCATTCTGATATACAGTATAATATAGTTTATAGTCAATATTTCTGATTATTATCAATGTTGAAAACAGCTCTGCCATGCACTTAATATTTTTTGTGGAATCTGTGATACACTTTGTTCAGGATTCTTTGATGAAATGAAAGTTCAAAAGAACAGAATTTATTTGTATCAGACACTTTTGAATATCTGTGCCTAATAATGTTTTGGGGAACTAGGGTAGCTGAACTACAGCAGAAATGTAAATATGCATGATCTGGTGCGGATATGGACCACAGACCGCAAATTGTGCACCACTGAGTGCTCTTGAACTCAGAAATGATTAACGGGCCGCATTTAGTCCTCAGGCCGCCATTGAGGTGTACTGCTGTACGTTAGCAATACTCAAAGCTGGGGAAACAAGGGTGTTAGCGTAAACGCTCAAAACGAGTGCAAAACATGAGGCCAAAGCCTCAAACTCTTCCCCAGAGAGTCGCCAAGTGCAAACTGAGTTTGCAAACTCCCAGGCTTTCCTGTACCCCCCCTCATCTACTTTTGACTATTTATTGTTGTATTTTCTCCAGCAGCAGCTCTTGTTATTGCTGCAACCTCGCTAAGAATAGCTCAAATATAAACTCAAGAATGGGGAGCACGTGCAAGACTTCACGTGGAACTGAAGATCCCGGAGTTAAGTGCTCATCCTCTGCATTGTTCCAGCAGCGTGAGGCCGTCGGGTTTGTCAGTGGCCCTAATAGATTCCTGAAGGCTCTCTGTGGTTTTTTACGCTCTCAGCTCTGTAAAATGACAGCTCGGTGAACTCTCGCTGTAGGAACGCTCACTCCTCATGGGGTCGAATCTCAGCTGTTTACACAAACCAGCCGGTGCCTCTGCTGTGTTTAGAAAAAGCTCTCAACTCTCACTGGCGAATGTCCCTGTTGCTGTTCTCCTAGTGTACAATGCATGTGACAGTAGTTATTTATAAAGTAAGTCAAGTCACGTATTTATATCACACTTTATACAATAGATTGTTTCAAAGAATCTTCATGAAAATAACAGTTTTAATGTTGTAAAATGCATTAGTTATGAAACAATTTCACCTTATTTCAGCTGTAAAGCAGCTCTACTAAAGACTATAGTGTCATTATTCAGCTCAAGTCAGTTCAGTGTTTATTCAGTTCAGTTCAATAAGAGTCGATGTTGCAAAGTTAGGGATATTATTTCACTTTCTGACTGATTTACCAAAGAATCCACAGTGAAATGTACCGAATACAAATAAATAATGCGCACCTGAGACATTCACATTGTTGAAAATAAATAAAATAACCACATTAGTAGCATTAGGATCCATTTGAAGGTAATGTTATTTGTTGTCCATCCTGTATTGCTCTTCTCTCCTTGTCATCTCACTAACACGCCAGTGGGCGGGGCCAAAGTTGTGATGATGAAGTAGGCGTTGATTTTCTTCTGCAGAGGTGGTCTTTCACATATTCCTTAAGTCGTTGGGCTTGGTACCAATAAAAGCCAATAAAACCAATAAAAGTCTTTGGACTGACAAGGAAGTTTTCAGTTCTGTAACTTACAGGATATTCTTATAGTATGATGACCTTTTATATGTCAAAAGCAAACGAAAAATTGTATTTCTCAGCTCATGACCCCTTTAAACCCTAAAAAGTTTTTTTGTTTTTTTACCGGTATTATCTTTATTGTAATATATTAAGTTATATTAACCATGTATATGTTATCCTTACCCAAGACAGACTTCAAACTTTGAAAAAAGGCTTTGTGCACAATATCCATCTCATAGCCAGTTCCTTTCACAACACTTTTCCAGCATCCACATTTGGAAGACACATTTCGAACGGTTGCAGATGCTGCAACAAATTTTAAACTTATTTTAAACTTTGAAACCAGTCGGTATGTGTGTACACTGCTTGAAATGGCAAGAGAAAGGGTTAAACATAAAAATTATGTTTCTGCAGAACTAAATTGGAGATCTAAACATAATTGTAATGCATATTCGATCCAGCTTGCAAAAGTAAATTTTTCTGAAATGTGAAGCATTTGCATGCCTTCTGACTTTTTGTCTGGCAATCAGTGATTTTTTGGGGGGGTTCTTTTGAATATTTTTAGGCATTGCGGTTGGGTGAGACTTTCTGCTGGGGTCCTACAAATTAGTACAGCTTTTGAAGGATTTGACTGGTTATTCTCACTGTCATTTGGTGTTTTCTATGTCTGTTTTGGCTCCAGGAAGAAAAGGGCATTTCCTGTATGCTGGTAGAGCTGGACTTCCTCAAGTGCAGCGTTGGATTTCCTTTCATGAGGGCACAAACCAAGGTAGTATGACAGGAGCTTCAGTTTAACAGCTTAATGATTTACTTGATGATCTTGTTAATTATAGCGCAATTCCATTTAACCTTGTAGTTTTAACCTTTTTTTTCCAGTACCATCTATCTGTGCTTTTTGACACAAGTCATCTATCTGGTGAAAATGAGACACTGCTATTTTTAGTACACGCTAGAAGGTGAGCAGTCTTGATTTAATGAACTTTAAAAATACAAGGTTTATTTCTGTGATTAAAAAACACATGGTTCACATCATCAGTCCACATTAGTGAATGTCATGATGTTTATTTTTAAAACAACTAGATAGATTAGACATTTGGACTTTTCCCTATTTGGCTATTTTGTGAGAAATTAAGTGGTTTTGTTTGATATTGAAGTCGTGATATTAATCTAATGCTGGCCAGATGTGTTTTCTTTGCTCAGAGATGTGTATTGCACACTAAGTGGCAAAGACTAGCTCTCTGTGAGGCAAATAGAACTCACATAATGCACATTTGGCCATCTTACAGTGGAGACTTGATCAATTACAATGTATATTTAACCATGCTGAAAACACATGGCATGTTAGTACCAATACTACCATTTAACAATTGGGATTGGTGAGACTTTTTAAAAATGTTTTTGAAAGAAGTCTGTTATGCTCTTCAGTGCAATCTTTTGTAACATTATCAATGTCTTTACTGTCACTTCTGATCAATTTAATGCACCCTTGCTGATTTGAAGAAAAAAATGTCTTACTTACCCCAAACTAATTTACTGTATGAGCAATATCACACTAGTAGGAGTGCAATATGGCTCTATATCAATTGTTTCTTATTTATTTACACTATTGTGTAAATTATTTGTTGTATAAACGCAGTATCACACTAGTAGTCATGTGATATGGCTCTATATCAGTGTGGCTGTGATTCGTTCAATGAAGCGACTCATCGGTCCTTCGTTACTAGTTCTAAAGTGACGTTTTCAAATTAGTAGCAAGGCTTGGACAGAGATTCAGAGGTGTCAAGTAACGAAGTACAAATTACTTAAGTAGAAATTTTGTGTATCTATACTTTAGTGGAGTAATTATTTTTCCGACGACTTTTTACTTCTATTCAATTATGCAATTATCTGTACTTTATACTCCTTACATTTTAAAAATAACCTCTTTACTTTTATTTAATTTCGGTTTGTTTTCATTACGGCTTGTCATCATTTAAAAAAAAAGCTCATTAATGCTCAGCAGTACACATATATGGTTCTTTAATGCATTTGCATTGTACTAAAATGCGTTCATTTTCAATGGGCATATATGCGGCTGAAAATATGGTAGCCTAGTGCATCCCAAATTTTTCAACATTAACATTTTAATATAACATTATAGTCATTATGGCCTTTAGGAAATATTTTTTGAGCAGGTGGGGTAGTGCACTATAGACCCCTGTGGCGTGGCCTAAGCTTTTGTCCTTAATGGCGTTTTTGTCCTTACATTACTTTTACTTTTATACTTAAAGTAGTTTTAAAACCAGTACTTTTACAGTTTTACCTGAGTAAAAAGCTTGAGTTGATACTTTAACTTCTACAGAAGTCTTTTTAAATTCTAGTATCTATACTTCCCTGAGTAATGAATGTGAATACTTTTACACCTCTGTTGAGATTTGAATGTGTGGTGAAAGGAAGTAGTTCTGCACAAAAGAGGTTTTTGTGCTGTCGAACTGTTGTATAAATGCAATATCATTTTTGTAGTCGTGCGTTATGACTTTATATCAGCACGGCTGAGATTTCCTACAGCAGAATATGTGTATAAATGTTCAATATTATTGTTCTTTTTTTCTTAGTGCCAATCCAGAACATGATAGCACACTTCATGATAACACACTGGAGTTGTCCATACCACTAGTACATGAGGTGGACACAGCAATCACAGGGTAAGAGTTACACTTCATGAGCTTAAAGGAAGAGTTTTCTCAAAATTTTAAATTCCCTGTCATTATTTATTCACCCTCATGTTGTTCAAAACCTGTATGCCTTTCTTTCTTTCTTCTGTGGATTGTCAAACTACAAAAAATGTACCTAAAATACCTCAAGATTTGTCTATATAACTTGTGCACCATATTCTAAAGCCAGATGAGGAACTTGCCAAAATTATACACACTTTCATTGAATGCATAAGACAGCTTTCTTCACAACATCTCCTTTGGTGTTTAGAGGGGGAGGGGGGGGTCAGTTCATACAGGCTTTTAACATGAGGGTAAGCACATGATATTAAAGTTTGCAGTAACACTTAACAATAAGGTTTCGTTAATGTATTAACTAACATATTTTATTTGTTATTTTAGTACATATTTTACTGTATTTGTTCATCTTTATTAATGTTAGTTAATAAAAACAAGGGTGTATTGTTTTTGGTAGGCTATTCTTGTAACAGCTTTGTAGTCCATCACACTGCCAGACATCTGATAACACCAGAGACATATGTGGTCCGCTCAGTATTTACTTCTTATGTGCACATTTCTTTTTTTGGCTCCTGTTTCTTTGCGGCGCTGGAGTATTTCAAAGTTAAAGGCTCGCAGACACTTGTTTCACAGAGATTAATGAGACTTATATTCACAGCATGTTCTACAGCAAGATGTACAGCCTGATAATGAGAACGTCCTCCCTGTAATGTTTTATATGAGTGCGCCAGAGACTACACTTTAATATATAAACATGAACTCCAGAGGTTAGACGCAAAATCAGATCAAAGTCTGTTTTATGTCATTTAGCACGTTTACTTTATGTATTAGAAGCTTTCTGTAATCAGTTTATGAATATGAAGATTGTATTTAGTACACATAGACAAATCTATGCAATGGCATGGAGTATTTTCCAGGTGTTTGAACTATAAAAGTTGCAATGTTTTACCAAAATAAATGATTCTGACAGCAGCAAACTTACATTATATCAAAGCGTCCATCAAATTAATCACATTAAAGGGATCCTCTTATGCTTTTTTGCATGTTCAACTTTCTTTAGTGTGTAATGTTGCTGTTTGAGCATGAAAAAGCTCTGCAAAGTCCCCCCAGCAGGAGTTATTCTCTATATCAGTGTCAGTGTTTCTGAACTCCCTGAAATCCACTGATCCGACCAATCAGAGCACATTGTGCTTTTCAGAAGGAGGGGCTTCAAAGAGACAGGAACTAAACAGAGCGTTACTGACAGACTGGGAAAAGAGGAGCCGCAACAATTGGGAATATAGGGAAAATAATGTGTTTTTTAGCATTCAAGCATGAAAACCTATTCTAGTACCCCAAAAAAATCAAGACTTTGTAAAAGGCCATAATATGTCCTCTTTAAGTAAAAGACATACTATTATAGCACAATGAAGGACTGCCATATATAACTTTGTGGTTGTTTCTGCAGTGTAGTCACCCCTACATCTTTTGTGTATGGAAACTCAGTGGACCGATCACGATTCCTTCAGCTGGAAGACATGGAGTGCAGCTTTCAGCCGCTCAACTTCACCTTTCAGGTATCCCATATGTTCACATGCTGTTCAGATGTGACGTTTTTTTGTGCACTTTATTGTAGACTGTGGCTTTAATGTACAGTAAACCCTGACAGAGCAATCAGGATCCTGAAACAGCATGGTGTTGTGTACTCTGAAGGGGTTTATTTAGTGATAATGACTGGTTAATTGTATGCTATCCCACTTACATTATTACTTCCCAAATAAATAAATAAAGATATGAAATATTGATTTGAGTTTAAATTAAACTCAAATCACACATACACACACACTTTTTTCTCAGACTGTTAAGTTACTGATAATGCTAATAAAGTCTGATGCTCCCCCTTCCCTATTTGTTTGTTTGAATGGATGTGAGATGAATGGATCAAATTTGACCTTTTTCTCTCTTCTGACCAAAATAATCAATCTCTCAATATTTTTTCCTCTTTTGGAAAGTGATAGCAGCACTATAATGTTTTTTTTCTTTTGCTATTGGGTCAAATGGTAACAAAAAAATTATATGTAACTTCTGTTACATGTTTACCCAACTATGACCACTATACCCAACTTCCACTTCTGAAAACCCTGGAAATGTGAAAAGAGTCCGATTAGTATCAATATGCAAAATAATGTGACTTTAAAATATCCAGTCCAGAGCTACGCTGCATTATAATGTGCTTTAAATGAATATGAAGTGTACTATTTGCTGTGATTAATTAGCAGTTAGTTGTTGTGCTAAGCATATATCCCAGTTTAAATCCGTTTCCCATGTGCTGTTTGTGTAGGTGATAAACAATGGGCCCAGCAGACTTCCAGGCTCCACGATGGACATCAGGATACCCAACCGCCTGGCTGGTAACGGACCAGATATGTTCCATATCATTGACACACAAGTGAGTTCCTGCCACTGATGCTCTTGTTTATTTAGCTAGACTTCTCAGAGTCATTTGTTTGTGCTGTAGGCTGTTCTTCCCAGGTATTTTGTGTCACAGCTCGGCATTGTTGATTTTTGATTGGTTGACCAAGTCTCAGAGGGTTTGAAAAATTTCCAGTGCACTTCACCATGTTCTTTTCTAAGCTTCTAAATCCATCCATCCATCCATTTTTCTTTTCTTTCTTTCTTTCTTTCTTTCTTTCTTTCTTAATGGATAGTGTTGGCTTATGAATTTGCACATTTGTCCTAAAGCATATTAAAAACACCACATAGACAAATAATCAACATCAAAAACTTGATTTATTGCAAACCAAGCCACTTGATTTTGCAGACTTGATGAGGGTTAATTGGCTGTGTAAGTAAGTACTTTTAGGGAGCAGTTAAGGGACAAAAAAATCTTGGAAAATGTCTTGATATAAATGTATGTTTGGGAATCATGGTATAAGTAGAGCCACTGATGCTGGATTGTTGCATTATCCCTATATTACATACATTAAATGTTCAATAATTCAATGGTCCAGTGTCAATTATGCCTTACTTATATTACGTGTAAAACATTGTTTCTACTTAAGGTTAAGTATAAGATTACATGTACTGTATTTACCTTATAAAGTACCTCATAAATGCCACAATTGTTGCATGTTTGGATTTTTCAGCTAAATATACAGAGCTAGGCTTTTGATATATTGTATCTATAGAAATGAGGGTGGCGTGTTGATTATAATCTTTGCACGTACAGCGCGGAGGGCCGAGAGAGTTTAGTGAGGTCAACATCCTCAGGCTTATAGTTAATTCAGAGGTGAGAGACGGGGTTTACTGAGATGCCATGGATAGTGCCTAAGTTAGACTCACAATAAGCTTATCGAGGGTATTTCAATTCAAGACCAGCACCGCATTCAATGTTGATTTAACCCTTGCAGCGGCCATATTACTAGATCAGGGCAGGGATCAACCTGTTGACTGTGAATGGGAGGACAGGGGAGGTTTGTATCCCACCCTGTACGCCCCATATGGAATCACTTATGAGGGGATTAGATGCCTTGCACGAAGGGATGGAATGGGACACTTGGGGAAAAGCTTCTGTTCACCCTGAGTAACCTGTAGCACAGTGGCAGTGCTGGGTAACCCGACTCACAGTGGAGCGGACGTTCCCAGGCGCCCACACGGACAGCACAAACACTCGGCCTAATTAAAAATGCACACGTGGAGGAATTCCACTGCTCGCATGGCTGAAAAACATATGGGGCATTTTTACATAAACAGCTTGGGCTGATCCCTCGATGGTGAGGAGATGTCCTAAATTAGAGGTGGTTACCTGACTACCTGTTTCAAAACCTAGAACTGCCTATAGTTGTCTTCTGCCTTCCAAAGCCTCAAAAACATACTTTAACCCTTCTTTTGTGTTCGGGTCAATTTGACCCGCATTTAAACTGCTTGAAACACAGGTTAAATTATTTGTTCTTAAAATTGTGTGACTTTTTCCACATTCAGGGTCATGAAATGTGCAAATATGACACATACGCTGTAAAAAATATTTTACAAAAATATCTGGCAGAATATCTAATAATAAAGACTTAATTCTGCACAGTTTCTTCCATAATACTGTTATGACCTCACAACACTTTTACCATTGTGCATGATTTGTTAATTAATACATATTGACGTTAACATCACATAATCAGCCCTCAGTATGACTTTTCTAATGAAGGCAATGTTCAAGTATCTCACCTGGTACAGCATTGAGTCACAATTAAAGAGCTCAAAGACTTGTAGAAGCAAGCTAAAATGACATGAATGCTTCAGCAAATGCATTTTTATCTCACGTTTGCTTTGTTAACACTATCGGTTTATTGTGGGTGGTACATTATTTTCAAAAGCGATTTCATAGCATTTCATTTCTGAACTGTCATGATACATAATAACATAATAAAATTCATACCAGATTCAAGTTCATCTGTTATGGATAGAATTAAATTTAGTGGCACTCACTGGACATTTCACTTTTGAAAGTGTCACAAACGTGCAAGAAGCAATATTTTACAGATTTGTCCTTGTGTTGTATATTGCTTAAAGCACTGTCTAGGGAGGCAAGTCACTAGGTTTTGAAACAGTACTGTAGTGAAATCAGCCCGTGAATGAATGACACACTGTAAAGTATGCTCGTAAAAAGTCACATGTGAAACAGGCAGAGATCCTTTCCTTTGACTTGAGAGAAGACAATGTGAGGTCTTTAGATGCTTCACTCTATGGAGGTCTGACTGGAAAGGATGCGAATTAAAGGAAGAGGTGGAGTGTTCCCCGGGGCCAGAGGGGTGGAAGGGGCAGCGGGACATTAAATCACTCCAGATGGGACGCGCTGTCAGAGAAAGGCTTCCGAACTCCCACTGGGAATGAACTTCCTTTCGTTATTTGAATTACTTAGCAGGTCTGAGCTTACTGGATGAATTATAATGTCAGCACATCATCTTTCAATAATCCGGCCCAACCACTGGCATTTTACAAATGAAAAGAATTTGATTTAAAATGTTTATGGACATAATGTAATTCAACATTAAGTACAGTAGAGTGTGTTTAAGCTTCTGAAGTAGAATATCAATGATACTGTGAGGTGTGCCCACATTGACTTTTATCTTGTTTTCTGTTTGTCGCAGGTATCAGAAGGTCGAGGGAACTGCACGTGGCACAGGAACCCCAAACCCTGCACAATCCCACAGGACAAGGAGAGCATCTTCCACACTATTTTTGCCTTCTTCACCAAATCCGGAAGAAAAGTTCTGGTATGACAAAAGCCTAACTGGGAATAGTTAAAAAAAAATGCATACTGTGTGAAAATGGTATCCAAATGCATTTAGCGCTTGGAAATAAGCCATATTTGCATATTTAATGTTGTTTGACAGCCCTTTTTGTAGACGCATATGCATTAGTAGCATTTAATGCCCCCAAAAACACACTCCTCATTTCTCATCAGTTTTTGTGCTGAATGGGTAAATCTTTGATGGTATACTGTGTCAACAGGACTGTGACCGGCCTGGAAGAGCGTGTCTAACTATTTCCTGCAGTCTGGGCTCTCAGGCTAAAGAAGAGGCCATAAGTATAGATGTGCAAATACTACTGAACACTGAAATACTACAGAGGGTGAGTAATTGGTCTAATAATGTCCTAATAATGCACTAAGTTCGTACCAAGTCATCCGATTAAAGGAGATCCGATTAAAATGTTTAATGTTGCAGAACTGAATACTAAATTGATCATCATTTAAAGTAGTTAAACAGGATATATCCTTAGGCCCTGTTTACACCTGGTATTAAGATACATTTTTCTCATTCGGATCACAAGTGGACGACGCTTAATACAGGTGTAAACGGGGTCTAAAACGCTTTGAGCTTGTCAACTTTCGACGACTTCCAGGGGCAGTGAAAAATGCATTCGACCAGATTGCTTTCCTAGTGTAATCACTTATATGGTTGAATGTGTTCCAACAGCCCCTAAAAGACCGCCTTCTCTTCGTCTACTGACCTAATGCGTAAACATTATGGGAAGCGCAATTGCCAGACGGAATTTAACTTTGTAATATACAACTAATAGAAACAAAAACAGTACTAAACAGCAGTTTTTAACAGTTTTTAATTTTGCTATATAAGTGGTAATGTGAATAATTGAACAATGCCTTTATATTTATAAATTAGGCAGATGCATTTTTGTGTCTGTCTGTAAATGTGTCTGTCTTTATGTATGGTTTGCAGGACAGCTCCTCTGTGATCCAGTTTGTGACACGAGGTCACGTCCAGCTGGACGACAGGGCTGTGGAGGTCGCCACCGGACTTCCAGAGGAGATTTCTGTAAGTGATCAAATGGAGAAATAATCCGGTCCAACATTCAAGGCATTTCTTGCCAAGCATATTTGTACCATTACTGTAAACTACACTCAGACTTGAGCTGACATGCTAGTGGTTTTCATTGTGTGCTTGAAACCGGTATGATTATTGTCTTTGAAACCGATCAGGACCCCTGATGCATGGAAGATAATTAAATTGTCCGTTTGCATGATTCTGAGCTCATCAACTCATAGTAGCTGCTGAGATCTGGCTCGAGTTTGCTGTTCATATGAGAGTAGGAGGCTTTTTTTACTCTACAGCTGTGCTCAAGAACAGTCTGCAGACCTCTGCGTGCCGATTGATTGGAGGAGTATGGGACAGTGTTTCAGTGGAGCTGATGGTGTCTGGTGCCATGGCATCTCACTCAGCCCTGCATTCAGCTGATTGGGTTTCTGACCTGGTTTCAACCAGTATAGTGGACAATTCCTAATAGGGCTGTTTAATGGGTCTGCGCCCCCTTTTACCCTCTGCACTTAGGAAATGCATCAGTCCCAGAGCAATCTGTTACTAAGTTGCACAAGACGGTCCCTCGGGCAAAAGGTGGACATGCAACTCTCATTTAGAAATTGCATTGGTATAAGCATTAATACCACACAGTCTTCTAACATGCTTCAAATGTATCATTTCCATTATGTTCACAGCCACCTAGACAAATTGGAAATGACAGATCGACTGTGAGCGCTTAACCTTTATATGCTACTGTTTCTTAACTTTAGTTTTGACAGCTGAACTCGACAAATGCTTTAGATATATTTAGTGCAATATTTATATCTTACCCTTCAGTTTCCATTGTTAGTCAAGAATAGAAATAATATAGTAATGTTTATCACCCAGAGGATATTATTGCTCTTTCATAGCTCAGGATGTGATTTGTTTAACTATCAACTTTACCTCAGAAGCTACTAAAAGACAAGAAATAAAAAATATACTGTACAGAAATGAGAGAGAATAGGTGTCAATACAGTAAGAGTATAGAGCTATAAAATGAAGCTCAGATCATTTGATCTTAAAAGATTTTGATGAGAAATATTAGTTCACATTGAGATCTTTGCAACATTGTTATTAACCAAAACTAGTTAAATATTAATATTTCCGATGCCCCAAAAATATTAGATGGAGGAAAATATAATTTGTCAGTGTTTTTGCGTTCTCTCGCAAATGTTTTGCATCCCCCTGAAAAAACTTTGCGTTCCCTTGTAAAATTCTTCCGCCAAGAAACTGCCTTCGATTGCAAAGAGCTTTAAGACTTATTATTTTTCCTCCAATCTCATTTATTTGTCCCTAAGGGATCTGTTTTAGATGAAAAACTTAAAATGAGAAATGTTGCATTGGCAACTAACTGAAATAAAGTTGTTGAAGTGTTAAAAATACTTAAACTAATAATGAAATAAAAAATAACACTAAATTGAAATGTTAAAAAAATAATGAAATTATTCTATTAATAAAAAATAAAAGCTAATTCAAAATTTGAAATACTAAGTAAATAATGCTATAAAAAACACTGGTATCTTGGCAAATCTGAGCTCAGTTTGAGTTATGATCTCTTCTGAAACTCTAGAGGAGACACGTGTGAGATGAATCTGTATTAATTTGTATCTCGTGGTTTAAAAGAAACAACTGAGATATTAAATAGATCTCACTTGTGATTTCACCTGACTGCAAGCCGTGAACTGTGGTATTTTATTTCGGTCCTCATATTCAAGGAGTGAAATTGTGGCCAGAAGATGACGTGAGATTTATCTGGGCTGGCATCTCTCTCCAGACTGGGATTTTCTGCTAGCTTTTCATGCAACATTTACATCCAGATCCATTGAGGGAACTGTTGATCTCTCGCTGTGTTTTTGTGGCAGTATATTATGGTTTTCAGAGGTGAAATTCTTCCACATTTAATGGTCAGCAACCACGTATGCCATATTACACAAATTGTGCATAAAACTGTGTATGTATGTGTTTTGAGTGTTATTTAGAAGGATAGCTCATCCTCAGACAATGATAAATGAAGTCCAGTTGTGAACAAATGATCTCTTACTGACATTCTGCAATGATCTGGATTAATGAAAACCTTCACAGATGTGTGTTTGATTGATTTGTTGACTTGAAATTTAATTTCCCTTTGATTGAGTCAATGCCTAATATACTGTAGACTCAGCACAGACATTATAACATTCAGAAAATGACACAGTGATTCATAGAGTCTATAAAATCAGATTTTTGGTCCCACTGAGAAATGACGATCTGTATTATGTTTATTTAACTGAGTGAGGTTATGACGGGCTCTGTTGAATGTTCACTCTCTTTGTGTCGTCCTGCAGCTGGTGTTTGAGGCCCTTCACAGTCAGGAGCCCAGGGGTTACGTGGTGGGATGGATCATTGCCATCAGCTTGCTGGTGGGAATCCTGATCTTCCTGCTGCTGGCTGTGCTGCTCTGGAAGGTACTGCATCAGACAACACATGTTCCTGGATCAACATCCTTGATGGTTCTGGAGCAACATTTGGGGTTGCCATTGGATTTAGGGGCTTGAATAACATTCTTATCAGCCTAGCATTTCTCTCTGATTTTAGGAGTAGGTTAGGATTAGATTTAGGGTTGGCAGGAGTGCAGCAAACATTTAACATGTTTACATATTTCACCACCCACACTTTTTGGGAAATAATCATATTTTTTTAGTTCTGCTCACTTTGGAAAGAAAGAAATAGGCGCGTTCCACAAAATTTAAAATAGCGACTTTAAGACCAAGACTGCTACAAAGTTTAGGTGCTAAATAGGAAAAGGATCTACCCCCTGCAGTTGATGTTTAACGATGTTCAAAAGGGAGCCAGTGCAGTGTTGACAGAACCGGGCTAATATGGTCATACTTCCTGGTTCTAGTAAGAACTCGAGCTGCTGCATTTTGGACCAGCTGGAGTTTGTTTATTAAGCGAGCAGGGCAACCACCCAGTAGAGCATTACAATAATCTAGCCTTGAGGTCATGAACGCATGTACTAACTGTTCAGCATTTGGCATTGAGAGCATATGTCTTAATTTAGACATATTTTTAAGATGGAAGATTGCAGTTTTACAGATGCTCGGTTTTACAGATGCTAGAAACATGGATTTCAAATGAAAGATTGGTATCAAAGAGCACACCCAGGTTCATAACTGACGACGAAGACTTGACAGAGCACCCATCAACTGTTAAGGCCCGTTCACACAAGGACGATAACTATAAAGATAATTATAAAGATATAGTTCTAAATATCGTTCTCAAAGAATAAAACATAACAATATCGTCTGCTGGTGTGGATGCTAATATAGTTATCATTATAGTTATCTTTATAGTTAACGTTCTTGGTGTGAACAGCCTTTAGGCAGTATTCTAGGTTCTATGCAATTTGATCATATTTTTAAAAAATTATAAAATGGTACAGTACCTGGCAAAAGAAACATTATGTTTTTAAATGCTTTTGAAAGAAGTCTCTTCTGCTCATCAAGGCTGCATTAATGTCATAAAAATACAGTAAAAACTGTAACATTGTGAAATATTATTACTATTTAAAATTATTGTTTTCTATTTTAAAAATAAAATAAATATAAAATAAAAACAAAAATACAGAATTTGGGAGAAAAAAATAAAGCAAATTTCATGGGGCCCTAAATTAAAAGGTAGCTTACACTGTGGAGTTTACTTGTAAACAAACAAGTTATATTTGAGGTCTAGCAAACATGTGAAATACAATAAAATGTGATCATATTTTTTACCATATCGCCCAGTCTGACCGACCACTCGCCAGAGGACTGAATCTGGTAAACCGTAATCGACTACTGTTACTACACTGTTACTTATCTGCTATACAAATTCATATTAATAAGCCAGGATGAAAAGCTTTATGATTTGTGTACGCCACACTTGTCAGATCGTTCCTAAGGCCTTGAGGATTGAGTTCAACATTATTGACCCATCATTTCCCTCTATTTTTAGGGTCATGCTGGTATTTAAGAGTGATTTTTGACAGAAACATTATTCTAGAATCAACAGAGGATGGTGAACCATGCTAGGTTTCCTCCCTCATTGGTCCAACACACACAGACTTCCTGTCCAGATGAGCTTGTTTACTTGTCATGTTCACTTTGTCTTTTACATGAGACCCAGTACAAATCAAAAACCTGAAATGGTTCCTGTTAGACAGCAGTTCTTGCAAAGTAAATGTCAGCAGAGAATGTGACCCATCAGGTCACGGTGTATTGAAAGAGTAGAACCACCTGCTCATGTGCAGCGTCCCATTACAGCTAAATTAGCACCGGGCTGCTTATAATATCCTCAGTCAAAAAAAGGGCAAAGTAAAGCGGATGTGTATGAACTGTTTTTTGTTTGAAGTACAGTAACAGTTCTTATATAGTTCATTAGTGCATGCACATGAAATGAAACCTCAGTGAAATAGTGCAGTACATAAATTAGGTTTTAGACTATAATTAGTGCACTGATGATCTTGGTAGTTCAGTTTGGAAATATACTTCCTCCTCCTACTAGACTTTGCGGGAGTCTTGTAGAGGGTCACATGTCCCACAGACCCTCATTCACACACTACTGTTGTTTTTCTTGGCCTGAGGGGTCAATAGAGAGCTTTAGACCGACCGTAAAGTGAATAAAACACAGCGCTGACAATAATTTACACATACACATAAAAGTGAATCGAACAGATTTCAAGGCTTCTCAAACAAGCCCTTCTTTTCTTTTCTACTCCATTACTTTCCAGCGGGAATACTAGAGCAAAGCCTGGAATGTTGGTGTAGGGATACTTTCCCCCCCAAATCCCAAATCTGCCAAAATAAACCTCCTCAACAAGAGCAGCACATGTCCAGTTACTCCAGCTTCAGGAAATGCCTGGAGAGAGCCGAGGTCTGAATCAATAAACCGCATTCAAACAAAGACAAACCTGTTGAGTCACAGGAAGAGGAACAGCACATTTCCTGCGCTGACGCGGTTCTTTACAGTAGCACTATCTGTGTCGCCCATCCCACTATTTATCTGAATCCGACCCCGGACTATTGGCTCGAACTACACAAAGAGATAGTTTACCCAAAAATGACATCATCCACTCATTCGTGTCGTTCAGAACCCATGTGATTTTCTTTCTTCTGAGAAACACAAAGGAGTTTTCCTTTCCATTTAAAAGCACCATATTCTATGTATGTATTACACAACTATACGTATGTATGTATACATATATAGGGGTGTAACATTCTCTGTGAAAAATCTAACCATACCGTTCAGCACGCACTTGCACCATGGTTCATCTTACATCTGAAGACGCATCTATTTGATCTGTTAAAAATAACGTGTAAAACAGACAGACAGAGTTGAGCTAATTTACACTCACCTAAAGGATTATTAGGAACACCTGTTCAATTTCTCATTAATACAATTATCTAATCAACCAATCACATGGCAGTTGCTTCAATGCATTTAGGGATGTGGTCCTGGTCAAGACAATCTCCTGAACTCCAAACTGAATGTCAGAATGGGAAAGAAAGGTGATTTAAGCAATTTTGAGCATGGCATGGTTGTTGGTGCCAGACGGGCCGGTCTGAGTATTTCACAATCTGCTCAATTACTGGGATTTTCACGCACAACCATTTCTAGGGTTTACAAAGAATGGTGTGAAAAGGGAAACACATCCAGAATGCAGTCCTGTGGCGAAAATGTCTTGTTGATGCTAGAGGTCAGAGGAGAATGGGCCGACTGATTCAAGCTGATAGAAGAGCAACTTTGACTGAAATAACCACTCGTTACAACCGAGGTATGCAGCAAAGCATTTGTGAAGCCACAACACGCACAACCTTGAGGCGGATGGGCTACAACAGCAGAAGACCCCACCGGGTACCACTCATCTCCACTACAAATAGGAAAAAGAGGCTACAATTTGGACAGTTGAAGACTGGAAAAATGTTGCCTGGTCTGATGAGTCTCCATTTCTGTTGAGACATTCAGATGGTAGAGTCAGAATCTTGCGTAAACAGAATGAGAACATGGATCCATCATGCCTCGTTACCACTGTGCAGGCTGGTGGTGGTGGTGTAATGGTGTGGGGTTTATTTTTTCTTGGCACATTTTAGGCCCCTTAGTGCCAATTGGGAATCGTTTAAATGCCACGGCCTACCTGAGCATTGTTTCTGTCCATGTCCATCCCTTTATGACCACCATGTACCCATCCTCTTGCTACTTCCACCAGGATAATGCACCATGTCACAAAGCTCGAATCATTTCAAATTGGTTTCTTGAACATGACAATGTGTTCACTGTACTAAAATGGCCCCCACAGTCACCAGATCTCAACCCAATAGAGCATCTTTGGGATGTGGTGGAACGGGAGCTTGAATGGACAAATTCACACAAGAATTATGTCAGCATGCACACCTTGGCGAGTATCCTAGCAGACATAGGGCCCGATTTACTAACAGCTTGCAACTAACGCAAGCCCTCTTTGGCTTTAGAAAACTACTGTCAGGATTTGCAAAAGACACGTAGTGAAAATGCGTGGACGGATATTTTTGCAGCTGACCTTATTGCACATGCATTTGTAGGAGTTTCCCATTCAGATGCAGTATTTATGGGATGAGAGTAAATTAATCCTGCAAGGTGATATACTAAGGTTTGCGCTCATCAGTTTACTAGCATTTTCACCGTTTACTGCCCAAAATAAAGCACCTTAAACCAGACACTAACTTCTAGATTGTGTTGGTCATTATGGAAATGATCCGGTTGCGTTTGTTTTTTTTTTCATTTGTGCGTCATCAGTAGATCACTCACATAAATTTCTACTCCCATCTGTGCTTTAATGGAATTGTGCTCTCACGGTAATTTTCCCTATTTTATAAATCTGGCCCATATTTGGGTATGTCTTAAGTGAACGTAAACAGTCTAGAAAGACAAGGCATGTGTACAGTATCAATGTACTGGATCCGTGTATTATGTTTTAAAGTGACAGCAGCCTAATATTCCTGCTGTCTGTGTTTTAATATTATTCAAACTACAAAAGACAGGGACATCACTCACTGCTCTTGATTGAAAAGCTTGATTGGATCTTTAATTTATATAGTCAAATATGCAATGTTATTTTCCATCATATTGCTTTATTCAATTTCTGTTCCTGAATAGTAATGCTAGACCTGTCTGAAAAGCACTGTTTATTTCATTTGAATCTTTCCTCTACTGTATTTATTTGTGCTATTGCTTGTAGTTAGATTGTTTGTTCTTATTGTAATATCATATTTAGATTACTTTGGTCTTCCAAAGTCACATCATAGCTTGTGAGGAACAAAATAAAAATATTTGTTATTAATTAAAAAACTTCCCCTTTGCTATAGCTCATATTTCATTAGCATTTCAAAATATTCAGGTGTAAACATTCAATCCATGCATTAATGACACCCAATACCATTGCTAATGTAAATTTATGTATAAATATTTTTGGATACCTATATGATGTGATAAAGGATTCCTCTTACAGTTTGATTATCATCAGGGATTTCATAATGAAACCGTATGTTGGGACAACGCCTTAAAAATGAGTGGTATTTTCATAGACTAATTTGATTAAATACATATTTCCATTCCCATCCCTATACCTCTGGATTGCATTAGGTTGAGTGCATCTGATCTGCCAGTTAAAATAAGTAGTTGTCCATTTTTCTACTATTGTTCAAAAGTTTGGGGTCATAATATTTTTAGTATTTAAAAGTTTTAAAGTCTCTTATGCGCACCAAGTTTATTTGATCAAATATACAGTAAAATTTTTACATATTTTTACAATTTAAAATATCTTTTTTTAATTTATTCCTATGATCAGAGCTGTATTTTCAGCATCATTACTCCAGTCTTCAGTGTCACATGATCCTTCAGAAATCATAATAATATGAGGATTTGATGCTCAAGAACGATTTATGATTATTATCAGTGTTGAAAACAGTTGTGCATGCTCCATGTGATACATTATTCCAGGATTATTTGAGCAGAAAGTTAAAAAGAACAGCATTTATTTAAAATACATTCTGTAAAAAAAAATTGAAACATGTTACATTTTGTAACAATTGAATGCATCCTTGCTGAATAACAGTATTTTAACTCTATTGAAAGGTATAATGTTAGCATGATCAGGGGTTTTTTTGGGGGGGGGAATGAGTGTCTGTACATCTGTCCACTGTCACACCCTGAATGCTGACAATTATTTGTGTGCTTTGCAGATGGGATTCTTCAGGAGGCATTACAGAGAGATCATAGAGGCGGAAAAGAACCGGAAGGACAGCGATGAAAGCTGGGATTGGGTCCAGAAGAGCCAATGAGAGCATGGATTGGGTTCAGAAAATCCAATAAGCTGCTACCTTCACCACGGCTCTCTCCTAAAACCCTCCAGCCTTCCATATGTGGAAGAAAAGAATATTCTCCAGATTTTTCGGAGGTTTGACACTTTTTTTCATTGATGGTGATCTAGCTGACGTTTTGAGGTGACCGCGTGGCCTGCCAGAAAAGACTTGCAGTGGAATTCCATTGATCCCAATGGGACAGGCCTCTTGAAGAGACGGAAAGAGAGACTTCCTGAAACGGAATGTGGATATCGTGTTAATACTAGCAGACAATTGCAACCCTCAGGGCGCTGTTGAAAAGCAAAAATCTATTTTTTATAAAATGTATTCCATACTGTATAGAAGAAAGCTTCAAGAGTTGTTTTAAAGCACTGATGACTGACACACGCCAAAGAGATGATGATATTCCTTCACAGTGTTTTCAGATGAAGGGGAGACCTTCAAGATGGATTTTATCCCCTCAAGTTTTCATTTTCAGACAGTACAAAGCAAACATTTGTGTCCGTCATTCGGACAACTCTCGAGCTACTAAATGTCACAAACAAACGAGAATGACAGAGGAGATGAACCCTCATCCCAAACCTGCAACAACTTGAGTTGTTCATTTCAGTCCAGTTGTGCTAAAAACAGTAAGAGAAAAGCATACTGTATGTTCTCAGCTCAAACACGTTTTGTTCATTATATGTGAAATTCACAGCTTAGAGCATTTTTTGTACTGCACTGGATATTGACCCCACTGAAAGATGCATGTTATTCCAAAGGAAAAACCTTCATAATCTTTCACCAAAATATACAAACTTTCTCCAACTTGTCTTATTTTCTAACCACTTGTCAAATATAAACTTTTCACTCTCTAATGATTCTTGATAGGTGCTATCAAATCCCACCCTACAAATCCTCCTCACTGAATCCTTCTTCATTCACAAATGTCGCAATTCATAGTTTTCACGTGACGTCACATCCTTATAGGAAAGTCCACCTGGAAGGCACAGCAAGGCTTTCCTCCGCTTCCTGCCAGTCATTTTTACCAGGTTTGTAGGAAGTACTAAGACAGTGATATTAAAAGACCATATTCATGAATCTTATTGAGGATGCATACTATGTACAGGCAAGCAGATTAACAGAACATAAATGCAACTCATTAGACATTTTACCCATCAAAAACCATTATAACGATTATATATTCTGGGCTCATCTGCTTGCATGTATATAGTATGCATCATCAAAAAGGTGTAAACTGAATTTGATCTTTTAATATCACTGTTTTAGTACATTAAGGCACTTTAAGTGCGGGTTGCACCAATAAGGATTGAGCATCTCAGCCTGGCGTCGGTTCACCCTTCGGCTATGCTGCTCGATCAGCCCTTTAAATCTACGTAGCCGTTTATAAAGACAGTTGACATTTTACAAGTTTATTTCCTTTCTTGGCAAGAGCTCCTATTGTCAGAGAGAGAGTTTCTGGTGGTCAATAAAAAAGGAAATATTAACATTGTTGCTGTTTAATTGGCCAATCCATCATTGCGGAGAAAATTAATAGTCACAAATTAGAATTGTAATCCCTGATTTGTTATTGTGTGCTTACAATGAATTGGTGCGACACAACTAGATTTAAAATAAACCCACAAATCATTGATAAGCGTTACACTTTGCTTAATTTAATCCATACTGGTGCAAGTGTTTTTTACGTGAAGTGTTTTAGAACGTTCCGCTGTTTTTAGTGATTGAAATGAACTGCATATGGATCACAAGTGCCTAAAACTTGTTTTCGAGATGGAAAATAGACAGCCTTGTGCTGCAGTTCTGTGGCCTCCAGGGCTACGCAACAGTAACGTGTCTAAAAACTATGAATTAGTTGACTTAAAGGGATAGTTCACCCAAAAATGAAAATGAAAACCCTCAAGCCTTCCTAGGAGTATATGGCAGTCTTCTTTCAGACGAATACAATCAAGAGTTATATTAAAGAATATCCTGGCTCATCCGAGTTTTATAATGGTAGTTTGAAGTTTGAAGCCCAAAAAAATGCATCTATCCAATATAAAAGTGCTCCACACGGCTCCTGTTGGTAAAAAAAGCCCTTCTGAAGCGAATTGATAGGTTTGTTTAAGAAAAATCCACATTTAACACATTATTAAGTAAAATGTCTAGCTTCTGGTGGACCGCCTTCCGTATTCAACTTATATGGATATTAAATATGGATATTTGTCTTACACAAACCCATCGATTCGCTACAGAAGGCCTTTATTAACCCCTGGAGCCGTGTGGAGCACTTTTATAATGGATAGATGCACATTTTGGGGCTTCAAATTTTGGGCTGCCATTCACTCCCATTATAAAGCATAGAAGAGCCAGGACATTTTTTAATATGACTCTGATTGTATTCGTCTGAAAGAAGAATGTCATATACACTATAGGATGTCTTGAGGGTGAGTAAATCATGGGCACATTTTCATTTTTGGGTGAACTAACCCTTTAAGATCTCAAGACAAAAACAAGTCATGAATTAAACTTCTACTGCAAGTATAAAAACACTTAAATCTGCCAAATATTCTACAAGAATGCTACAGTCGACCGAACACCATACAGTGTGTGTCTCCTGCTTTCTAACAAATCCCATGACAAGTTTTTTGACGTTCAGAGTCAGACTGCATAGGCACGTGTAGGACCTGCAGTGTGTAATGGCCTAAAAATAGGTGGGAATGTGCAGTACTTCAACACTGGGCACAAACTCGTACTTTGGAGCTTAAGGGAACAGCTTGTTTTAAGTCCACATTTTGGATTTCAATCAGAGCGCGCAACCCTTTACATGAGACTTCACATCCATTCTGCCTTCAACCGCTCAAACAGCGCACAAACAGATTTTAAAATATCTCATCTAAAAAACAAAAATGGGGCTGATGTTGTTTTAGACGTTCGTTGAGCTTGGTTGCTTGCTTGGTTACATTTTTTCATTTCCCTCTCATTTTAGAGGGTTCGTTCGAAAGTAAACATTTCTCTGATGTTTACCAAATGATCAATAGCTTTGCAATTGGATGTTAGATGATCTCTGGAAGATTTTCAAAAAATATATATACATGTATCTGGCAAAAACACGTCTGCATTTCATGTCCGGCCCAACACCAGGTTCTTGCATTGGTGTGTTTCAGAGAGACATACTTGACATTGTAAGTGTGTAACATAACTGTGAGTGTTGTTGCCATTATCACCTATTTTGAGCATTTTAGAATAAACTACTGTCACTGAATTTCATAGTTTTATAGATGTATTGAGAAATATGTTTGTTGTACAAGCTCAAGCTGTATATTTATCTACTGAAACTGCCATTTTAAAATTAAAAATCACAAACAGATGTTCCGTCTCTGTTTCGTTCTGTGCCACCCAGAAGATTTAGTGTGTTTCCTGTAGCGCTGAGGCCCTCTAGTGTAAAACTACTGTACTGTTTACACTTTACTGCAGTGTATGTCTACTATTTCATATTACATGTGACCAATTATAAATTAAATGCTTTAAAAAGTCATGCTTGACTATTTAGCAAGTGGCGTCTGGTTATAACATCTTAAAAATGTTTTTAAATGGTTCTTTTGAATTTTAGGGCAATTTATAGTTTAAAATGAGCGCAATGCAATCAAATGATCAGGATGTTAAAAATCACAGTTTAAATGGAATGGTTCATTCATACTGAAAATATATGGAAATGCATTGTATGTCTGGGATACAGAATTACATTTTTAAAAATTATATTTACTCTAATAAAAGTATACTGGGTTGTTCCAACCCATGTTAGGGTCAGATATGGACAAACCCAACCATTGGTTTATTTTTTTAACCCAACAGTTGGATTTTGTCTATATTTGACCCAAATATGGGTTAGAACAACACAGAATTTTTAAGAGTGTTAGAAAGATTGTTATATATGGTAACACTTTAGTTTAGGGTCATATTCTCACAATGAACTAGTTGCTTATTAGCATGCATATTACTAGGATATTGGCTGTTTATTTGTATTTATAATGCTCATACTAATGTCTTATTCTGCCTCACCATATTCTACATCCCTTATACCCATTACCTAAACCTAACAACTACCTTACTATCAATAAGCAGTAATTAGGAGTGTATATATATATATATAGTGATGGTTGTAATGACATGACTGCATCAAAATCAGCAAAGTACTCGAATTGGTCTCAACATTTGAAAGTTTAGACATTTAAAGGGATGGTTCACCCAAAAATGAAAATTAGCCCATGAATTACTCACCCTCAAGTCATTAGGTGTATATGACTTTCTTCTATCCCTTTAAACAAATTAAATTGCACAGAAATAAGTTTTAATATTCTAAATAAATGCATTGATTGTTTTAATTTTACTGGTTATTCAATTACACTAGCTCTTTATCTCACTTTGTAACTAGTC
Organism: Gobiocypris rarus; assembly: GCA_023029165.1. NCBI lineage: Eukaryota > Metazoa > Chordata > Actinopteri > Cypriniformes > Gobionidae > Gobiocypris > Gobiocypris rarus. The sequence continues at coordinate 36,716,819 of CM040927.1, read as the reverse complement.
TGGGATGAATTACTTTGGTTACTATGGGAAATCTGAGAGCCAAACACACAGTGCTGCCCCATGATGCACTGCATTATTCATTAGCTCATTCACTGTGTGACAGGCAGAGCACCCGCATGGAGCTACAACACCAGCAGGTATGTTTATTTTAATATATCCATTAGCAAAGAAAAAACAATCAGTATCTGAAATAGTTTGACCTGACATCCCAATCTCAGAGTAGCACATGTAATGTGTTCCCCCCGCAGGTAATGCATTCACATAGATTTACATTAAACTGCTTATTTCTTGTGCTAGAGGAATGACATCTATACTGGAGGATGGCTTGATAAAGACGAGCTCGATAGAGCAGGTTGTGGCCCCTCTGTCCACTCACCTGTGTCACCTCATCCTGCTGTGCGGGAGCGAGACAGAACTGGACGAATTCATCCGGCTGGAAGCTGCGGCTAAAGCGGTGGCCAAAGCATCCAAAAACATGGCAGCTGTAGCAACCAGGTCAGTTGCATGCATTTTATTTTTCTGTCAGGGTAGCAGGTGAAGCATATAAATATATGCATTACAAAAATTACCTTTATAACAAATACAATTCCCTCAGGAAATCTTCCACCTGAACAGTTAAAACTGCCAACAGGGTCTCGCCATTATATCTCATCAGTATTCACCAGTATTGTTGACAAACGTGCTTTGATGATTAAAGGAAAAAGTGCTTGGGCAAAACCATGAATTATGTGGTAATATTATGGTATGTTAAAAAAAAATCATGGTGTTACTGTATACACATATAAAAAGAACATCCATACCATGTGTGGAAAAAAACAAGGAAATACAATTCTATTTTTTTTGTACCATGGTATAATGGGTCCACATGACGTTCATGTTATCCTTGCATTTAGGCTAGTGGCAAATACTGAAGATGAGATCCTGAAAATGGAGATGGATCCACTTGTGGAATCGCTGACTGTTTCGGGTCAACACGTGCTCCTGGCCTCCCAAAAGCTCAGCATACAACCAGAGGTCATAGAGCACAGAGAAGAACTCATCGAAGCCACTCAAAACGTGCTGTTAGGAGTGGTCAAGGTAATGCTTTTACCTAATGAAGAAAAATAACATGGAAATAATAACGTAATAATGTGGAAGTTAGAGTTATGGGTCGTGTACTGTACTGCATGAAGGCTTATATCGGGGGTTCTCAGCTCTAGGCCTCAGTGTTCACTTTATTTTGTCCACTGTAGTTTAACTCAGTCAAACTCACCTGTCTGTAACTTTCTAGTAATCCTGAAGGGTGTGTTCAAAATCGCCCCCCATACCCTTAAATAGGGCATTATTTGAGGGGTCAGCTATTTGTAGTGGTGTCTGAAACCATAGTGGACATTATCAGTGCACTCATTCAATCCCACAATGCACCGCATTAACGAGTGCACAACTGGGCTGCGTTCAGCCCCGACAAAACGTTATTTTTGAATAATTTTCGGAGCCTAATGAAATCGGTGTAAATACATGTTTAATACTGTAAAACATGCTTGATGTTATAGTCACTGCCCTTGCTGTCCAGAACAAAACGGGATTTGTGGAAACTTTGGTTCCTAATTATTGTGATCCAACATTTGCCTTGCATTTCAGGCTGAAAAGACAAACATGTCTTCTAATATCTTCATTTGTTGCGTATACGGAGCTGCAGTGGACAGCACATTTGTAAACGACTTCACTTGGACTCATATAAATGAAATAAATGAATGAAAACGAGTGAGTGAATTCGGTTTTGCATAGTTTGTGTCTGCTGTTTGATAATTATTTGAAATGTAGCAAACTGGCACCTCCAGTAGTAATGAAAAGATATATCTTGAACTCTGCCATGGAAACTAGCATATATAAATCTTTATTAAACAATTTAATAATTGAATCTATACCTGTATGATATAACGCTGTAGCCACATTGGACCAGCAATTTGGAAAATGGATGGATGGATGATTAATATGAAAACGGCATCTTCGTTATGGATGAATGTGCGTTATAGGAATTCTCTAGCCAGTGAGCATACAACAACTGTACACTCATTATTGCATTGCATTGTGGGATTGAATGAGTGCACTCAATAACGTCCACTTTGGTTTTGGACAGCACTCTAAATGCCTGTATCCTCTATTAGTTCCCTATTTAATGTTATAGGGGGTGATTTTTTTGGACACAGCCATAGTTTATTTAGAGTTGTGCTGCAACCCTACCCGTAAATCTATCCCTAACCCTTACAACATGAACCTGTTAGTTTTGCAGAAAAAGGATTGCCATCTAGACACAATCGGCTTACATGATTTAAAATGAATTTGTTTTTTAACTCTAGATCCTTCTAGTTGAAGATGATGCAACTATAAGGAAGATCACTGCAGCTGCTGACTGGCTTTTGCAGTGTCTTTCTCAAGTTGGAGCTGCAGCGAACATCTCGTCCTTATTGAAAGCATTCCAGGTATACTCAAAGGCAATGCTGCTTCTTCACAACTTAGTGGTGGAAAGAATTCAGGAACTGCGTGATGGCAAACAGCAAGAGCATTTGAGAGCTTCTCTTGAAACCCTGAAAAAATGTGTTTCCATGTTGCACACTGCCATGTACACGACCATCAAACATCCACACAGCGAGGAGGCCCAAGGTGCAAAGCAGTACATCTTAAACCAGGTGGATTCAACTGTAAATGGCATCATAACCACACTCAACAGCAACTATGAACCAGCTTCCACTGGTTCATGTGGATACTACACTGAAATACAGAACAAGATACTAAGACTGCTGTCTGACCCTGCTTCTGTTAAAGATAATGGTTTTGATGTTATGCTTCGTGACCTTGTGTTCCACAGCATGGCGGTAGCAAACACATCTCGGAGGGATATTCAGTTTGAGGTTGTTGCACACTCGAAGCAAGTCCTTCAGCACTGGTCAGAGATGTCACAGCAAATTAAATGCTGTGATGATCAACAGCTTGCAAAATCCTGTGCTTCCCTATTGGAGCAAATCCACAAACTTGAAGATGCGGTGGTAAAAGCCACCCAGATGCAAGTAATGAACATATTTGTCACAAGTTCAACTCCCTTGGAACAGTTGGTGCACACTGTAGGCTATATTTCCCAGGATGAGCAAGATGACAATGAGTTGGATGTGGAAACGCTTCGGGTGCAATTGGGATCCTTCACAGCTCAAGCTGACAGAATATCGGAGGTGGCTGGCTTTATCTCAGCTTTGGCGTGCAATGAAAAGGGTCTTGAGGGTGTAGAGAACTCGAGGGGGTGCATTATGAGACTTAAACAAGCAATTGCAACACTTGTACAAAATTTTGAGGAAGACCATGTGCGTTCAGGTGAATCTCTGGAAAAACTAAAAGAGATGCATCAGAGATGGTCTGAGGAGATGGAGCAGCTCTTGCATGCTTGTAGTAGCATTATAAACGTTAAGGACTTTGTCTGTCTTGCTTTGCAGGAGATGGAGAGCGACTTCAAGGGGTGCACTGAGGCACATAAAGATGAGGATGCACAGTTTCTCACAAAACAGGCAAGTCTGCTCATTGGCCATATGAGCTTGGTAATCCAGCTTGTGAGAAGACAGGTCAGTAAGAGTGACAATCCAATCTACCGTAACGGACTTCTGGTTCTGATAAAGCAAGCGGAAGGATCTGCTGCTGAAGTAACAAGCTGTGTCACTGATTTATATTCTCATACCAGTCTTAGCAATGAGGCTTTCTCATTGCTCTCTACAAGTGTCTCAACAGCTTTAAAACACTTTGACATTCTACGTGAAGGACTTGATGGTTTGCAGCATCCACATCTTCTCAGCCCACTGCGGGAGGGGGCCCGCCAGTCTACTGGGACTGTACCATGTGCTATGCCCATTTCAGAACATGAAAGATCAACTGCTTCTGATAAAACTGAGTCTTCTGTGCAAAGTTCCACTAGTGAAGAAAGTCCATGTCAGCTTGAAGATGGTTTGGAGAATCAAGCTGTTCAAATGGACCATGATGTTCCAGTCACAGAAGAAGCATGGATTGCACCAGTCGTGGAATCTAAAGCTGTTGTACATCTCCATAACATTGAGTTGTTGCCTCTTTTGTGTGAAGTTGTCTGCATGACCAAAGGTAAAGATGTAGAGGCTCTCAACATGGCTTGCACTGGAGTTCTAGGACTCTCAAACAGCTATGCCCAAGCTACAAGAGAAGCCAGCACTGTCATAGACACAGCCGACAATGAGGAAGTGGAAAGTCTGCGGTCCAAACTCGTTTCATTGACACCCTTGCTAGTTCAGACTGCTCAGGAAACAGCCATGCGTTCAGCCATGAGTACAGATAGCATTTATAAGCACAGTACGCAATTCTCTGACCTCATTAAAAATGCCCGTAAGATACTGCTTCCAGTGGCTGGGATGTGGTACCATGCTGTATACTCCATGTTCCAAAACTATGTACCAAATATGTTGGAGTCCATCACACAGGAACTCACTGAGGTCATGTGTTTATGTGCAGATGCCGTGCAACTTGTGACATCAGCTGATATAAAGTTGATTGGAGGGTGTCATGAGAGTATAGGGTCTTTGCAGAGCAAGCTCCAAAAAGCTCAAACCAACACCAAGAATCTCACGGACATAGTGGGTTCAAGACCAACTCAAACTGATGAGCTTGATGGTCTCTGCATGCTTTGGGCCTTGTCTGTTCAAGTATTGTTAAACTCATTGGATAAGATGTTGGGAACAGCTACAACTGATGGTAAAGGGCATCTAAGTACACATCAAATGACACCCAAGAAATGGTTGGCAGTGATGTCAGAGAGCTCACTTCGTATACAAGAAGCCGCAAGATTGTCTTCTCTGAACTGTCGAGACAGCTACAAGGTGAAGCTACTAGGAGAGCTACAAGAAGACGTGAAGACGCTTACAGACTCCTACCTACGGGCTTCCGAAGGGGTTAGTAGGGTGTCCCTCTCAAGTGTCCTAATGCTGGCAAAGTCTGAGCTGTTTCAGAGACAGCTTCAGATTAAAATGAAAGCACTGTCTTGTCTTTTGAGCAAAGTTAACCAAGATTATGTGACGGCCATTCATGACACTATTGCATTGGCATGCTCCATCCAAACAAAAGACAGTGAAATGGAAACTGAAGCTAAACTGGCACAGTTTGAAAGTGCTGCAGAATTGCTCACGAAGAATGTTAAAAGCGCTACAGAGTCCATCGAGGACTGTTTCAACTTCATTAGAGACCCAAAGGAAAGGTCCAATCTGAGGTTCATTAATGACCACTTGGCATTTCAAATGTCAGACATTGTGAGTAGAGCCAGATTAATAGCAGAGACGCAAACACTTGGAGACACTCTCCTTCTGGATATTCAGTCACAGTGCTGGTCAGCAAAGGCGCATTACCTTGTTGAAGAACTCCGTAAAGTAGATGGGATTCTTGTGGTCACAAAGGAACAGATCAAGTGTGGCTTGCAGGGCAAAGAGTCTAGCGGATTTGTAATGTCCCAGACACAAAAGGCAACACTACATCCTAAATCCACAAATATTCAAGTTCCTATTAAAAGCAAACCGAGTACCAGAGTCCAAGATGTGTCCATTGAGGAACCGAATAAGGTAACAAAATTGTTGATGAATCATGTTATCATAGATGAATGCCCAGACAGCAACATAGGCTGCATTTACACTGCAGGTCTTGATTCACAAATCCGATTTGGTGACTATATCCGATTTTTTTGACCAACCGCTTACATCATCTTTTAAAAGCAACCCGTATCGGATATTTGCATTTACACTAACACTGTTTCAGCTCATCTGACCCAGAAAAGGAAGTAAAACGGCACGATATGCAATGGATGCAGACGGAATGAGCACACTGTACACAGTGTCTTCGCCCCAAATGCTTAAAAGACGTGAAACCTCCGCATTACTCCACTGTCGTACCTTCGTCTTTTCCTACTTTTCCTACTCGTGATGTAGACTAGCCTACATCTGGACTCAAGCCACAACTCGTTACACTTGAGAATGCTGACGGCCGCTTATGACCGCTGTATGTTTTCATTTTCTTTTCATATTTATTCTGAGAATTTTCTTGTGCGCAGCGCGTGATGCACACGGTGGGAGCGGCGGCACTGTTTTTTTTCTTGAATTTTTTCTTATGTGTTAATAAATGTATGTTACCAGAATCATTCATTCTTTCATTTGATTTATCATTATGGCCAAGGCAAATTGTCTTTGCAAGTATTAACCAGACAAAAGTTATTTGACGGTCACTGAAGTCTGGGTTTATCCGCTTCAGTGCAGGTGCCACCACAGAAGAGCTGTGACATTGAGCAAGATTTCCTGAAACACTACAATAAGCCACTATTATTTTACTATATCTCTTTACATAAATATTATTATTCTACTCAAAAACCATAATTTCGTCAATAAACTAACCAACTAATGACTTATTCGCGCTTTCCAATATGTTGCGTGAAGGAAAAAAAAAAACTTTCTTCCATATAGTTGTGCAATTTTTATTTTACTTTATCTCTTTACATAAATATTATTCTACTTAAACTATAATTTTGTTATTTTAATAACCCAACTAATGACTCATCCACACTTTCCAAAAGGTTGCGTGAGGGGGAAAAAACTTTCTTCAAGAAGAGTTGTTTACTTTTAAGCAATTTTATTTGACTATATCTCTTTACATAGCTAAATATTTTTGTTTCTACTTAAGCCCGAATGAGTCATTGGGTTAGTAAAATAACAAAATAATATTTTTAAGTAGCTAGAAAAAAATATTTATGTAAAGAGATATATGCTTAGTAAAAAAAAAAAATTTGCTTGAAATTGCACATTTCTTCTTAAGTGGAAGAAAACTATACGTTTTTTTTTCCTGCTTACACGTTCACATGGCATATCCGATCTGTGCCACATTAGAGGAAAAAATCAGAATTGGGTCACTTGAATCATGCAGTGTATATGGGGCCATAGTGTCGGCCCAGATCTGGCCCACATCTGGTACATGTGGAATCAAAGTGTACCAGATGTGGACCGACAATATGTTGCTGTCTGGGTGGACATAATTTTAGACTAAGCCATGTAAAATATAATTTCTTTACCCCAGGAAGAGACATCCCAGAGGAGCCCAAGAGGTCCTGTGTTCACCATAGTAGACACAACTCTCTCTTACACATCTCTCTTTCTCAAATGGGAGACAGAGAAGTGGGATGACAAGGGTAACCAGATTGTCAAGGTGACAAAAGAAATGGCAGATAAACTCTATCACATGGCTCAGTACCTAAAGAAGAAAGGGCCAATCCAGGTCAGAGACTTTTAAAGGTTTTTTTTGCACAAAGATTAAGTTCATCCTGCCCACATCTGGTACACCATGGGATCCACACGTACCAGATCCGGGCTGACACTGTTGCTGTCTGGGATCCCTATTAATACAAGTTTGTTTCACCTGTAGACTAAAGATGCTTTTGTAACATCTGCAAAAGATCTCATCTCAAGTGGCCAGTCGATCACCCAGTTTGTGCGTGTCATAGCGGACCACTGTTTGGACAAGCATTGCACAGATGAGCTCTGTGTCATTGCAGAACAGATTCTTACCATTTCCAACCAACTTACCATCATTTCTAGGTGAGACTTAATCAAAAGCATATTTATCTCCCAACAATTCTGGTTGAAGGTCTTTCTTTCCTACATCACTGACACATTCAATCTTGTTCAGACGACAATATTACCAATAAATTAAACATGCAAAAATCTCATGTGACCCAAGGGGTGCATGGTGTCTCTCCAGTGTTAATGCAGTTACTCCTGGGTGCAAATCCTCAGACGAGATCCTGGTGAAGAACGCACAGAATCTACTCCAGACAGTTATCCAAGGAGTACGAGCTGCAGAGACTGCTTGCATCAGGGTAAGAGAAGTTGAAAAAGCTTTCCTTCAACAACTTGGGAAAATAAGATTGTGAAGGGAGCAAAGAAACATTCACTGTGGTGAACAGACGAGGCTAATAGGAAACTAAAGCCAGGTGCATAACACCAGGAAATTAGTAAAAAGTAGAGGTGTCTATCTCTTGTATGCTATTTGGCCAGAGGTGGACATTAACTAAGTAAATTTATTTGAGTATATGTACTTTACTTGAGTAATATTTTTTCTGGAAACTTTAACTTCACTACATTTGAAAGACAAATATATTTTTACTCCACTACATTTCGATCAAGGTCCTCAAAGTGTAAAGTCGTTTCTGTAGTAGCTTTAAAAGTCAGTGGATGATTTTTGTTAGCATCTTTTTTTTTTTTTTTTGCAATCAGCCTATCATTAATCACTCTTGTATGGTCATTTGAAGTTTCCAAAACATTTTTGAGCACCGATCAGTTTATAGCAAAATGGAAGAAGACTTTTCCTCGGCACAGTGTGTGCATCCATGGCCGTATTTAGACAGTTTATTTCAGTTTTCAGTTTGAAAAGATTAAAGATTAGTTCAGTTGGCATACACTTGATGCATGTCTCATAAAATGTAAAAAAATGTAAATGTCTGGGAGAAAGAGAAGAGTAAACCATTGGGAGAATATCGGATGTGTATCAGAGAATAGGGTCTGTGCATTCGGCCTTAAAGTGACAGCAGCTTTGTAACTTTTATACAAGTATTGAAATGAGTTTAAGGTAGTCGTATGCTAGCATGTCGGATGAAGCCTCACAGACTGGTATAAACCAGCATAATGTGGATTTATACAACAATAATAAAATAATGCATTGACATAAAAAAGTAAATTTACTTTTGATACTTAAGTAAAAGTACAGAAGTATTTGCTTTTAAAAGTACTTAAGTAAAAGTCTGTTTTTATAACTTTCACTTGTAAATAATATTTGACCAGTAGTACTTTTACTCAAGTAATAGAGTTGTGTACTTTTTCCACCTCTGTATTCGGCATGATCAACGTTGGTGTTTTCCATTTTAAATGGTTTTACAGGGTTTGAAACAACCCGAGCCAAACTCTGAAGCAGCGAAGGCAGCGGCGTTCTGTTTCCAGTGGAAAAAGAGTCTCCTTATCCACCGAGCTCAAGAACAGCTCAACCCTGAAACAGATGATTTGGGCCTACGTAGGACCTCCCAGCATTCAGCAGCTCCCAGCCTCGCTCCACCCATCAATGTGTTAGATAATTACTAATGAGCAAACAAATGCCTGTGACTTAGATTTATTTGGAGGTTAATGTATAGTGAGAAAGTCGGCGAAGTATATAACTTTTTTTTTTTTTTTGCCTTACGCACCAGTGCAAAACCGGCACACCAGTTGCTTCGTAATTTTCATAGATATTTATTCAGAGGCCATAAAAAATAATGCGTGGGCAATGCAAAGATAAAACATTTTCAATATCACACGAGTGTCTAAGTAGAAATTGCCTGCCTGCAATTTTACATTTATAAAAAATGTACTCTAATACTTCTAATCAGCATGTAGAAAAAAGACAAATACAAAAAATATGTTGACGAGGTATACGTTTATACACATTCAATAATTCTGAGGAATGTGATCTTACATTAGCATTGGATTTATTTGTTCTTTTTCAACTCATTGCCTACTTTTTAATATTGTTTCAATTACACACATTTTTGGTGACAGATTTCAGTATGCATTGTAAATGATTTTGACATATCAGGTGTGCAATTTGTACTTGGAAACAGTTGTGGCATTGAAACCATTTTGTGTTTGCATTGAGCACTTATGGCCTCTGAATAAACTTTTTTTTTTTAATTCTCAAACACAAGTATAAAGTACAAATGCATTAGGCGGAAGTCTACAACAATGACTGAAGTCAATACTGGCATAAGAATCACACAATTCATTTATTTTATTTTAGACAATGAATTAAAAAAGGAGGAAAGTGACTGCTGTATTGAAATTCCCTTACTAGCATTTCAGTCAATGGTAAAAGAACACAAGCAATTCAGCATTTTCTGAGGAAAAACATACAAACAAATACAATAAAAATATCTACACAAAAAACAATGACAATAAAAAAGATGAAAAATGCCTCGTGTTAAAAAGAAAACCATTTACAATAGAGATTTTCTGAATGGAATCTCATACAATAACCTTTTTCACCACCAAAATCACAACTGTACCTTTGATAGATGCACATTTGAGATAAATGAGACAGAAGTCCTGATATCTTAGTGTTTATATATGCTTTGCATGTAATTGTGATAAATACTGTGAATTTAGCAAAAATTTATATTTTTTATATATTTATGCATTGCACAGCACTACAAATATGAACCACTATAAGCCACACATCCCTTTTACCCTTCTCTAGCAATGTGTCACTAATATTACACATTCATACGCACCTGTTCAGCACTCGTATGTCCATATGCCAGATACAAAGGTACTTAAAATGCTTCTTGAGCAAATTGCTGTGACGCAAATCTAATGAGAATTTATGAACGCACAAGCGGGAAAAGAAAATATCTCTGCTTAGACTGTAATGCAGCCATGGAGAATATATGTACAAACAAATATAAATAAATAGAAAAGCTTCATATACATGCAGGGTGAATACAAAGAACAGATGTACAGTAAATGTGTGAGCTATATTACTGACAGAACGGGGAGGCTGTAGGGTCAAAGGTTTTAAAGACGTCCCTCAGAGGCCTGTCTTTCTTCTTACTGTCTTTGTCGTCCTCGTCTTCTTGCGGAGTCCCACCGGCAGAGCCCACCGGTCTGTTCTGCCGCGGGTCAGTGTAAGCAGGCCGTATTAGTCCTGCTAGTGCCTGGATGGGCAAGTTGTGCACAGCGGGAGCTGCCGCTCGGATTGGCGAGCACGGAGACACTGGCATTACGGTAGGCACCGGAGGAGGATTTGACGTACATCCACTTGTGTTGCTCTCAGAGTCATCAACAGGATTTTTTTCATCTTTTTCCATCCCCGTTCGTGACGGCGAGGCATGTGGTGGAGAGCTTTGGAGCTTCACAGAAGGCTTTAGGATACTTGGCTTTTTAGGGTGCTCCTCGCTTTCACGTTTCGGGGAGAGTAAGCTGTGATTGCGTGGATCGTATAAACTGATCCCACCTAACAGTGTTGTTGGGCTATCAAGACCCGCACCTATGGAAGATGCCAGACGGGGAGCATATGGAGGCAACTTCTCTGAATCGGGCTTAGCGGAAGCGGGAACCGGTTGGTTTGAGGATCCACGCAGTATCCGTGGATCGCCTCCTCCAGATGGATTCTCTCTCACACCGGGTAGCTTGGAGTCCAGGCTTCCAGCCCGGCTGATCCTGGGATCAAGAGTTTTGTGGGTGCGTGGATCCAAGAGCTTGTCCGGATGGTGATGGCGAGAATCTACTGTCCTACCGGGGGGGCTTCCAAGTCGAACAACTCCCTCCTTGAAGCGGGCAGCTGCGAGTCGTGGATCGGGAGGAGACAGAGTTGCTGATGGAGGGTGATCCGGTGGGGAGGAAAGGCTACGGTTTAGTTGAGCATCTGCTATTAAAGGAGGGAGCGGCAGGTTTATGGAGTGCTCCTGTTTGGGAACCAACAGCGGAATGAGGTCCTCTGGAGCCCAAACCACGGTTTGAGCAAAGGCCGGCCGCTGGAGGAGAATATCCACCCGGATGTGACTGAACTGCTTGATCTGACAGCGGGGGTCTCGCAGTGTGGCTCCAGGACTGGGATCCAATGGGATCAAAGCTGCTCTTTCCTCAGCTCTCTCTCAAACTCATCATCATCCTCTCCGGTGGGCGGTTTGTGGGATGTGGAGGGGTTTGGGTGTCGATGAGGATCAGGTTTGGAGGCATCCAAAGGTTTCATCTTGCGCGGGTCTCTGGCAAGCCTGGGATCGCCGACACCATCTCCTGCTTCTTTCCTGGGGTCTGGGGGTCGCTGGCGGGGGTCAGCTTTTATTCGAGGATCGCTGGGTAAAGCTCGCTCCTTTTGGAGTCTAGGGTCGGCTGGTGCCATGCTAGGCTGGTTTTTCAGCATTTCATTCTGCTTCTTCAGAGAATTAAGGATGGCTGTTACGCTACTGCCCTCTTCCTCGTCACTGGAGTACCAATTAGGGGTTTCATCTAATAAACAGAAATTATATTACAATATGAACTTTCAATCCGGAACCAAGAACTTCATATATTAAACCATTTTTGCTAGTTTATTACCAACACTGGTTTGACTATATAAAGAAAAAAAAGTCATTAGTTTCAGTTCGTCTAGAGTGCTGCAGGAATGATATCATTTAGTAGGCCAACACTTTTTTGAATTACTGGAAGGAAAAAGTTCTACAGTCAACAAAATGTATGATTCTTACCATTTTTTAAGATAATCTTAATGTTACAACCAGCTCAAAATTGCAACATGGACCAGCAAGTAGTAAAAAAGATTAATTTATTAACTATCTTAGAGCCCCCAAATTAGCCCAACTCAACATGCGGATCAGCTCAGGACCATGATCTGTTGATGAATTGATTTTAGCCACATTTAAAACACCAATGTGAACAGCTATACAAAAAAATTAATCGGAATCGAGCACTAAGGCTTGCAGTGTGAACGTAGATCAAAAGCTCTTAAAGGGCTAGTTCACCCAAAAATGAAAAATCTGTCATTAATTACTTACCCTCATTCCCTTTGTTCGTCTTCTGAACACACATTAAATAATTATCACAGTCTGTGAAAAAGGGTCTAATGCGTTCTTCGCACCATACAATTAAAATTCTGTCATTTATTACTTAATCTCATGCCGTTCGACACCCATAAGACCTCTGTTCATCTTCTGAACACAAATTAAAATTTTTTGTTCAGATCCGATGGCTCAGAAAGGCCTCCATTGGCATCAATGTCATTTCCGCTCTCAAGATTCATAAAAGGGACTAAAGACGTCGTTGCAAAGTCCATCTCACTACAGTGGTGCTACAATCATTTTATGAAGCGATGAGAATAGTTTTTGTGCACCAAAAACAACTAAATAACTTATATAGTGATGGGCCGATTTCAAAACACTGCTTCACGAAGCTTCTTATGGATAAGTGTATCGAATCATCAGAGCGCCAAAGTCATGTGATTTCAGCAGTTTGACACGCGATCCAAATCATGAATCGATTTACACTGATTCATAACGCTCTGAAGCTTCATGATGGTTTGTTTTGAAATTGGCCATCTCGTTATAAATCTTTTTTTTTTTTTGCGCACAAAAACTATTCTGGTCACGTCATAAAATGATTGTAGCACCACTGTAGTGAGATGGACTTTGTAACGAAGTCTTTAGTCCCTTTTATGGATCTTGAGAGAGGAAATGACATTGATGCCAATGGAGGCCTTTCTGAGCCATCGGATTTCAACAAAAATATCTTCATTTGTGTTCAGAAGATGAACAGAGGTCTTATGGGTGTCGAACAGCATGAGAGTAAGTAATAAATGACAGAATTTTAATTGTACGGTGCCAAGAACGCATTAGACCCTTTTTCACAGACTGTGATGACGCATTTTAACGATCACCAATATTGTAAATCCTGCACAGTTTTTTGTATTTTCATTTTTGTATGTACATTTATAACACTAATACTTTGTATTATATTACTTTTGAATCTAATTACAAAAAACACTTTATCGCTGCTATGAAGGGTGTTTCTAATACAGCGTCTATACAGCGTCTATGAGAGTGACAGTAAAATTAACATCTTTCTCTTTTGACTGCCCTCTTTTTGAAAGTTGTGAAATCACTATTGAGGAGTTTTTCTTTTGCTATTTGAGCAAATTGGCACACAAACCATATATTTAAAGTATTATCTCATTCACCGCTATAAAAGTTAAGTTGCATGTAAACAGGACTAAAGAGGTTTGCTCGTGTCATCTAACTGTAGTCATTCTTTATTGTGGAAGTGAAATAAGGCCAAACGTTTTTGAAACAAAAAACCTTGTTGAATTACACTACTTGAAAAAATATGCATTGCATTAACCATGCTTGCATTTTAATGCATTGTATTTTTAGGGCTTGCATTTTTATGAGCTGAAATTGAACATGGTTGTATATTTAAGATGTGAATATTTCAATTCAAAACATTTCACACATTAAAAATTGATTAATAATCCATATTCACCTCTCAGATTTCACTTCCAAAATATTCATTCTGTTTAAAAATACAACCTACAATATTTGACAGGCTATTTATATCTGAGGTAGACGTATATTTCTCTCGGATGTTTAGCAGCGCTGAGCTGCAGTACTGGGGGTTCCCTCAATCCGTCATACTCCAGGATTCCCCTGCCGTCGGGATGCTTAACGTAGCTTAATATAGTGATATAAAAGACCAAACTTGCACCTTATTGGGGATGTAGGCTATACGATATAAGCTACAGGCAAGCAGGTGGACTCAGAATATAAACATAACGCACAAAGTTTCACGCTAAGCGCTTCCCAGTGATAAACTGGTATAAAGTTGGCTTGACTACTATCTCTATCCATAGTTTTCAGTCATGTGACTGTCGCGGAGCCCTGGAGGGCATAACCGCCATAGAACTGCAGCACAAGCCTGTCAAATTTCCATCTTAAAACAAAAATATGTGAACAAGATGCACGTTTTGGGCACTTATGATCCATATACAGCACCTGCTGCAGTATTTCAATCACTATAATCAGTGTGACGTTTTTAAAACGCTTAATGAGAAAAACACTATCGGGTGAGTTGCACCAATAAGGATTCAATTGAGCAAAGTTTAATGCTAATCTAGGATTTGTTGATATGGGTTTTATTTTAAATCGAGTTGTTGCACCACTTCATTTTAAACACAGATTAATTACGCAGTACAACTGTTATAGAGCTGATCGAGCAGCAGACGGAGGGAGAACTGACGACAGGCTGAAGAAGCCCACCCTTAAAGTGCCGTAATGTACTAAAACAGTAATATTAAAAGAGCAATTTCAGTTTACACTTTTTTGGTGATGTACAGGCGAGTAGAAGAGCCAAGAATATAAATGCAACGCGTTTTCTTTATAATGGGTTTTAATGGGGAAAACACTTAACGAGAAACCTTGTGTTGCATTAATATTCTGCGTTCATCTGCTTTCCTGTACAAAGTATGCAATATCAATAAGGTGTAAATTGAATTTGGTCTTATTGCAATAATGCTGACTGCAAAACAGTTAAAAATGACTGGCGGGAAATAGAGGAAATCCGTGTTTTGCCCTCCAGGTGGGCGTTCCTATTAAGTGTGACAACACGTGAAAACTATGGATACTTCCCAACGGCGTTCGCCCATCACTTAGGACCGACTGACCCATGTTCAACTGCGGTTCACATGGGACCCTTCTCTACTTCGGCCTTCAAAGCTCTCGTTTGAATATTGGCAACTACCCCACACGTCATTTACGTCCTCACGAGCTGACGTCATCAAATTGCAATTGGTTCGTGAGATCAGCCAAGTTTAGAGAGTACCGATTGAGTCATAAAAAATGATTATCGTCTGATACCGATCGATCGGAGCATCCCAGGTCAAAATATATTGAGCTTGTGTTAACCACAGACCTTCTTTTAGACATTTAACCAAAAGCCCATTGACTTCAGGATAATGGAACCAGAAGTGAAAAAACTAACTTTTTTCCCCATTTACGGAACTCATTCCTGCAGCACGTAATTTTTCAAGGTTAAAGCAATATTGTTTAAAAATGTTTTCAACATCCCTCTCTAACCTTTCTCTCTGTTGGGAGGTGCAGACCCTTGTCCCTCGTCTCTATGAGAGTCAGTGTCTTGCTTGTTCTGGTTTAGATGTAAAAGCAAAACCTTCTGTACAGCTGGCAGGAAGTCCTGCATCCCACTGGAATCAGCATTACCATGTGGCTTGGAGTCCTGGATGGGTCCCTCATCTGTAGGTACAACAGAGAGAAGGGCATCACTACTAGACTCACATTTCATAAATATCAAGCTTTAGAAGCATCTATTAATGGAACATTTTTAAATGATAAATGAAGACCTACCCCCTTGGGCCAGAGATTGGCTGCTAAACAAATTCTTGAAGAACTCGGAGGGCATCTGGCCCATGTTTTGGAAAGGCATTTTCATTTGCATGTCAGGCACAGGTTGGAATGGAGCCCCCTGGTGATTTAGTGGAGGATGGTTCATGTGCTGCATGTTGCCGAGGAAAGCAGGGGGCTGACCTGGAGGTGGCATTGGAGGGCACTGACCAAAGCCTTGGGGTGGAGGTTGGCCTGGGGGCTTTGGGGCATTCCTGGGCCTATGAATGGTAGGGGAGGGCTCCTTATAGAGCCTGGATGAGGGGGATGAGTAGGATTGGGTGGAGAAGACATCATATTGCCAGCCTGCATATCCTCAGGGCTACTGCCAAACTGCTGACCACCTTGAAACTGTCCAGCAGGGGGAGATGCACTGTTGTAGAAATTGGGCCTGCAATAAAAACAGCAATGAAATACTCTACAAGTCAATGCCCAAATAAAATAGCAAGATATAAAATGGGTACTAGAGTGATGATGGTATTTCAGTGATGCTCATTTGGACTACAGATGATGAAAAACCTATTCATTTTGAATAGGTTATCCATACATGCCAACAAAGACTCAATTTTTTATTTGCAAAACAATAGGTGGGAATCCACTATTCATTATGATGAAAAAATATGAAAAGGCTAAATGACAATGCTAAAGCTTGTTATATAACATGCAAACAGACCAAACTTGACCATATATTCTGGATGTAAATAGAGTTTAGAGGATTAATCAGTCAATCAATGCTAATAGTACCTTAAAGCAATCTTCTGTGCCAAGTCCACAGTAGGCTGAACTTTGATCTCAAACAGAGAGGGGATCTTCTTGCCTCCATCTGGGGGACTTCCAGGCCCAGGGGTGGGTAACAATCCAACTCCAGGAGGGGGTTTAGGCAATGGGGCAATTCCTTGTTTTCTCAAATCTTCTAACTCCATCTCATCTTCATTGACAGTTTCCTCATCTGTATTTAGGATCTAAAATTTACAACATCAATCAGGTTTTCCACTGCATGCTTTATTCACTGGATGTGAAAAAATATATTTTTTTAAGTATGACCTCTCATTGGTCAGACTAGCTCTTAAGACACAGTCTTAACAAATTGGTTATATTTATGCATCTGGCCACTGGACTGCACATAAAGTGCTAAAAAAACATAACTGTGAACTGGACAGTTGCTGAGAACACATTTCCATTGTGTTCTCCATTACCATCGCATAACTGATCAACGTACATTATCCCAAGTTTCTTAAAAATTCTCAGGAATCTGTGTATTTTAAATGCATAAAGTGCATGTATTTGTACAGAAACTGAAAGTCACAAGACCATACCTTGTCCAGAAGTTCCTTGGTCACATCGGTTAAAGGCTCATGGGAAAACTTGCAGTTGTCTCCTTGATAACACTTTGCTCCAGTGTGAAAGAACTTGCAAGGATACTCACATACACTTTAGGGTTAAGGTCCAAAACAAGGAATAAATATAGCAGCAATTAAAGGGCCAAGAACAAAGAAAGAACAATAAGTCATGGCAGCATGGCTGGGAGCATCAGACCAAATGCAACAATGATTAAGATTTATTAAGATGATTTAGGGCAAACTGAATAAAAATATATAAATAAATACTTTCACTAGTAATATGATTTAATGATGTATCACATTCAAACAATATGTGGCGCTGTGACCAAATTGATGTGGTGTGGTCAGAGTGAGATGACAAATGCAAAGTTTGGTGTCGATATGCTAAAGCAGCGCCGCCACTCCCACCACGTGCACCACAAGCTGCGCGTAGGGCACTAAGTGCTGAGGGAGCACCAAAAGAAAACACCACCACTCCCCGGCCACCATAAAGGAAAAACGCTTGGGGCACCAAGATGGCCAGCAACAGGACTGTGCTAAAGCATTTCAGAGATACAGCCTCAGATTTGTTTTGTCATCATGCCATCAACTTCGTTGAAAGGGTATATGAAACCGACATGGTCTGAAGATGATCTGAGTTGATTTTGCCAGTGGTTCCCAACCAGGTTCCTGGAGGACCCCCAACAGTGCACATTTTGGATGTGTCCTTTGTCAGACACACCCACATCAGGTCTTGGAATAGCTACTAATGAGCTGATGACCTGAATCAGGTGTGTTTGATTAAGCAGATGTGCAAAATGGGAACGTGGTTGGGAACCACTGTACTAAGCTATTAACATTTATGGAAATTTTATTATAACTTTTGACCACAAGGCGGTGCTGTCTTGAATCTTTTTGAGTACCTTTAGGGCATGGTGCTAATGATACTTACCAAGTTTTGTAACGATACGTCAATGTGTTTGTAAAATATAGCATTTTACGTCAAAATAAAAAATCTAAAAATCGGATATTTCGCCGAACCGTTCAGAAGTAATAAGCAAAAAGAGCCATTTTTCATATCTCCTGACCACTAAGAGGCTCTGCACAGAAACTGTGCAGGTACTCTCAGGACATGGTTGTCATAACACACACCAAGTTTGGTAAGAATACGTCAAAGCCTTGAGGAGATATAACCTCACATTCATTTTGGCATGCTCTTCGTCTAATTCGTTTGTGCGTTATTAGAGAACAGTTGGATGAATCAACTTGAATTCAATAACTTTTTGGTCTGAAGATGTTTTTGTTTCTAGCCCTTATGGTTCAAACGTTATTAGCATAAATGTAAGTGACACTTTTTCCAAGTAAGTGACCACAATTCCTGTGGTTAATGTCCTCTATCTATGTGTCAAATTGTATAACTTTCCAGCTAGAGTTTCTATGGGCTGCCATAGACAGAAGCATCAGAATAATAATAAGAAAACAAAAGATTACAATACGTGCCTAATGAAGATTATCTATCACAGTTAATCTGTAAAAAACTCTTCCAAGAAATGTTTGGAAAGGATATTGTGCATGTATATACAGATATCTCCTTTGGTACAGTATCCCTGAACATAAAACTTGCACAGTTCTTTCTTCTTCTCTGGAACAACATTATCATGTTCAAACTTGCATTGGTCCCCCTGTGAAGCAATATGAATAAAACAGCTTGAAGCATGTACAAATGCTTAACAAATATTAACAAAATATAATGTTTAACCATGTTTGCGTAATGGATTTGTAGTTTTGTATTAAGCTTACTTTGATGCATCGACCCTCAAGGAAATATTTACAAATGTGCCTCCCGTTGTGTTCAACCGTATGTTGGTTAATGAATTCCTGGCTCATGATTGGACGCTTCTTCTGGAAACTGGGTGGACCTTTGGATTCCTGCTATCAGACATATGACGACATATAAGTGCCCTGAGATCTTACTGGTGTTTGTCCAAACAAAAAAAAGAGAAATTCTCACCCCGTCTCCTCCACCCTGCTCTCCTCCTCGACCACGGCCTCGGCCCCAGTTCTTGCCCTTTTGTTTCTTATTTTTGTTGAGCATTCCTCGCCCCCTGCCAATGGCACCGCGACCTCTACCACGCTGCCCACCAACTACATAACAAGTAAAAGAAAAACAAGAGATAAACACAGATGATTGTGGGTTCAGTCTGTTGGGTCTTCAAATGAATTCCCATGCAGAGCTCTATAATATTTTGAAGTAAACAAACATACACTGCTGTTGTTGTTGTTTTTGTTGTCCCTTCATAATTGGTCTCTTGGCCTGGTCTTTAGGTGGCCCTCCTCTGCCATGACCAGATGAATCTTTAGCATGTCTGTATTTAGACAACTCCTCTGAGAAGTCGTCCTCATCATCATAGTCATACTTTTCTTCACTGTAGTCACTGTATTTGTCCAGATCGCTGTTCTTGTGCTGCATTGATCTCTGTGGTTTTACAGGTTCATTTTCCCGCTGGGCATCATAGGTAGAAAAGGAAATTAATTGAGCGGGATGATGCTGAAATTTTAAAGGATTATTTCACTTCAAAATGAAATTTTCCTGATAATTTACTCATACCCATGTCATCCAAGATGTTCATGTCTTTCTTTCTTCAGTCGAAAAGAAATTAATTTTTTTGAGGAGAACAACCCAGGATTTTTCTCCACAAAATAGATCAACAGGTCCAAATCAATGGAGTTTCAAAGGGCTTCAGAAGGCTCTGCACTGGATCGTTACTTCAACCTACGTCACGGATGTGATGTCACGATGACGTCATACGTCATGAAGAAGCACAACACCGAAGTCGAGCATTTGTGGTTAAAAAGTATATAATTTTTTTTTTTAATTAAGAAAATGATAGATTGTTTTGCTAGATCGTGCAGAGCCTCTGAAGCTCTTCGAAACTCCATTGATTTGGACCTTCAACCCGTTGGTTGCCATTGAAGTCCATTATGTGGAGAAAAATCCTTAATTTCTTTTCGACTGAAGAAAGACATGAACATCTTGGAAGTAAATTATCAGGAAATTTAAAGAACAACACCGTGAAAAATGAACCTAGGGGTAATTAACACATGGTTACAGAGCAGATCGTTCTCTGGGAAGCGTTTTCATGAAAATCGAATGTCAAGTGTTTTATTTCTTAAAACAGATTAGCTGATAACGCTAGTTTATGGGGCACAGAATACGTACAATTAAATCGCTAGTTAATACCACTAACAAGGCTCAAAATAGCCTCACACTAACACGGTAGCATAACGAGGGTCCCTACATGCAAACCGAAGCATTGAGACTTTGTAAGTGTACAAACAGTTTAATAAGAAGATACTTTATAAAGACAGTACATTACGAGTATACAGACAGAAGCCATCTTGCAAAACAGTCTCGACGAGTCGAGCCA
The DNA here is from genome assembly GCA_023029165.1 of Gobiocypris rarus. Classification (NCBI taxonomy): domain Eukaryota; kingdom Metazoa; phylum Chordata; class Actinopteri; order Cypriniformes; family Gobionidae; genus Gobiocypris; species Gobiocypris rarus. Next base: position 36,696,093 of record CM040927.1, on the reverse strand, counting down.
CGAACGCTGTGCTAAGTGAGCTGGTCAATGGGAATGAAGTTTGTGAATTTTTTTATTATTTTTATTTATTTATTTTCTCTGTTGCGTTCAGTGCTTTCTTCCGGAAACAACGGACCATATACTTGTATGAGATTCCAAGTCACAGTTCATCACTTAGCACTCGTCGAGGCTGTTTTTCAAGATGGCTTCTGTCTGTATACTCGTAATGTACTGTCTTTATAAAGTATCTTCTTATTAAACTGTTTGTACACTTACAAAGTCTCAATGCTTCCATGTGTTAATTACCCCTAGGTTAATTTTTCACCAGAGTTGCCCTTTAAGTGTACTAATCTTTAAATACAGTACCCAAAACCCTGAACTCACCTGTGCCAACTCTCCATCATGGTCTCGATATGTCCCTTTGCTCTTCTTGCTCTTAGGTCTTTCTTGACGCTCATGCTCCGAGTCATAGCTGTCCGAGCTGGAGCCACTGGATGGAGAGTGATGCTGAATGGGAAAACATTGGAGAAAAAAGCATGAAAGAGAACATAAAATCAAACGACATTTCCACAAAAGAATGCAATGATTACCTTTTGTCGATCTCGTCTCCTTCTCTTCGACCGGCGCTTTTCTTTAATTTTCCTGTGTCGCTTTCGGGAATGCCGGTGTGACTTGTCATCTTTTTCTCTCTCTTTCACCTTCTCTTTGTCTTTCTCGGCCTCCTCAGACTCTTCCTTAGTTTCCTTCACTTCTTCTATGCTAATGCCTTCATCATCTATTTCTCCATCCTCCAATTCACCATCCTCCCTGTATGAAAATGTTTGAGCATTTCATTAATAAAAACGATCAAAAAGCTAAATATTCTAAGCAAAACTCAGTATCCCATGGTGTTTGATAAGGCAAGCAACACTTCTATTAATGTGCATACTCAAGTTAGGGGTTTGTTATGAAGTATTAAAGAATTGGGCCAAAAAGCACCCACCCACAATGCTCTAGCAACCACAAAGAACATCCTAGAAACTGCATAGTAATGCACTGGCAAACACCCACAGTATTGTGTAGTTGAGTTGTGCATGGACAAACAACACTCAGATTTTCTTCATTACATATACAATTCTAGTAAATCTTCTCTACAAATTGAAGTAAAAATAACTATAAATAATAGAACAGACAAAATAAGCATCTTTTATATTCTTAAGATCATATGCTGGATATGAAGTCATCTTTTCTTTGGATATTTTTAAGATTAAATAAGTCTTTTGGATAATACTTAATCATAATCATGGGGTATAAACGTTCCTCTTAAATGCCCAATGCAACATGAATGGCAAACTCTTATTGGATTAAAACCAAAATAGACGTGAATGTTTGTTTTGCCAGTTGTCAAATTCCCAAGTTTCTCAAAGTTAAAGTTTGGAGTGAGAGTAAGGACACGATAACACTGAGGCTCTGAAGGTCACTCAGTTATACACAAAGTAGGCCATGACACTGAAGGATTTGTACACGTCTGGGTATTAGCTAAACACACACAGTGACTTAGCATGGAACATGCCAAATAAGACACTAGTCCCTAAGTGTGTTTAAAATAACACAATGTTTCTACATGTTTGTAAATGGGAAGATGTTGTGAACTATGTATGTGGGATTAGTGGTTTAATGAAAATCTTGGTGTCTTCTGTGTTGAACTGGAGGGCAAAAACAAGGGGAAATGGAAGCAAAACTCAATAATTACAATTTTTAAAGTATCACATTGCACTTAGTCAATTGTTAGCATATGACCAATGAACTCATGGCCCAATTTATATTAAAACTAGATGCAAATATTGCACATACAGAGGTGCTACATTGCTGTAAAAACCGGGATGGTTTGGAGTTGCAATGAGACGTTTTTGCATGGGGATGCTGTCAAAGCCAAGCCAGCAATCTCTTTATTTAATAATGCATGCTATCACTTTCGGCCATATTTGCAACTGAAGTGAAACTATATTAATAGGATATAAATGCATCTGAATCAGGGGCAGAAATTATTAAGGAATCAGGACAAAAAAGCCTCCAAAATGACCTACAAGTGAAAAAAAAAATGTTTTATATGTTGCATAACTTTATTCTAAGCCAATCTAGTCAATAAATTGATTCAACATCATTTATGCCAATGACATTTGACAAAAATGGGCAACACACAATGTGTTATGATGAATAACACAACCGTGATGATGAATCATGCACAGTAAGACCAGAAAATGCATGAAAGAAATTATTTTGGCCAATTCCAGATTCACATTAACTTCCTCTTAAATGCCCATTGCAACATAGATGGTGCAGCAAGCTAATATTGGATTAAAACCAACTGGGATGTGAATGTTTGTTTCAATGAACTGATTAAACATAATTTCTGACAATGGAATTTGACAAATGGACGATACATGATGTGATGATGAATCGTGCTCATTAAGACCAGGAATGCACAAATAGGGTCAATTTGTCCCAATGTCAAGTTAACAATGGACAGACTGTGTCAACCTGACCTGGTTGACAATTACAACAGCTCAACGCATGGCTTACAAATCCCTACAAGACATGTTTTCCTTTCCCAGGTGGGCGGGGCGTTCCGATGGAACGTGAGTGGGCGGGGCTCAATACGCACCAATTTACATATTCAACAGCCTTGAAACGACTTATTAACATCACTGTAATAATAACCAGCCTTCTACAAAACGCAAATGTCCTTCAAAATGGGCTAAATAAGCGCAAACCAAGTGGGGAAAGCGGTGAAAACTGACAAAGATGAGCAGTGTCACTTGCTTTCCTCTGTAACATATTAAAATGAAAGTGCATGCAGGAAAATATGAGCACTACTTAGTGAACTGGGGGAAAGGCCTGTCCGAAAACGAAGACTTGACGTTGAGAGAGAAAAAAAACAAGATAGGTGCCAAAAGATTCACATTCACACACATGAACCTGCACAGTGAAGCATTTGCAGATAAGAACATGTTTACTCGACCTTTCTTCCCCTGTCAGCTCACAGTCTGTCATGTTTTTGTCAAGTACGGGGCTTGGGGGACTGGAGAAGAGGCTCACAAAAGCCATGATGGTTGGAAACGCAACTGGCCCTTCTCCGCAACCAGAGTTAGGAGCATCAGTCACTCGTTGGCTGAAGGTTTTGATATACTGACAGTCTGGAGAAAAACTCACGGTTTACACGTCTCAACAACACATGAGACGCTTAACAAACATTATATCCGGTCTCATGTTTAACGCTGTCTCAACACAGCTTTGATACCCTCTGCTTTGTTTATGTCCCCGGCGGTTTCACAGATGACCTGGTGCGAGACTGCAGACGCAGAATATTGTGTTTATAATCGAAGGCTTTTTCGGGATCTTCCACAGACATGGCGCCCGCAACACTTTTCGTCAAAATGGCTGCGAGGATCTTGCAGAAGCTTGTGGTCCCGCCCAGTTTGTGATCGGAGCCAATCACTGGCCTTTCCGCCGTCGCGAAGCTGCGTTGTCTTACTCTACTATTGGTTGAAGCACTGGCGCCTAAGTGCGAGGGCAATTTTCTGTTGATCTATTGGTTGGGGAAGATGCCAATCATTTTGTTCACCGTACAAGTTAGAATGACGCACTATTTATATTCTGATGTTTATGACTTTCCGTTTTATCCTTTTATTTAATCAACGATTCATTTACTAAATCTTTACAATATACTAAGCCCCTGTACATCTTTTGGAATGTAATAAACAAGAAAACAAATAAATACATTCATACATATAAAGACTTAATTTTTAATACGACAGGTGCAAATCATACGATCTGAGTTAAACAGATGTAGCAAATGTAAATCACATTTCTAAAACAATGCCAAAGTACTATATACAGCATTTGCCATAAATAACCTGTTTATTGTGTGCAAATTAATGATTGCTAGTGAGGCTAATTCCTAAACTAGAAATAGCTACATTACAGTTCTACTACATTTATAAACCTTCTAAGCAGTGATCAACAATAGCAAGCATCACAACATAGTAGCATATCTCTTGCATAAACTTATTGCCTATAGAGATACAGAAATTATGTATACTATGTTTGTGATTCAATTCTATAGAATTATTATACACACATGAAAATAAAGTATTTGTCTGTGGCCAAAATAATAGTAAGGTTTGGAGTCATACTCGGTTTAAATATTTTATGTTTCCTGAGAAATATTCATATTCAAAGATAAAGATGTTTCTGATCCGTCACTTGTGTCCTCAGGTGGTTTTGTTGTTTGCTGCTTTTTCCATATAGTAAATATTATAGTTAGGAACACCGGCGATGCAAATCCGAGAAAAAAAGCAGCCATTGCCCAAAGCACATGTTCTGTGATTTGTGATTTCTCCTCTGAAACAAAAATGAGCAAATCATTTTAGTTTTCACATAATTTATGATTATGCTCATATTAATTATTTATGCCCTTGTCTGTCACTTACCATATGTTTTCCTCAGTATACCATGCAGGCTTAAGTGTTCAATCTCACAGGTAACACCGTGAGCACTCGTTTTAATAAGGCTAAGATAGGAGGTCATCTGAAATGTGCCATCTCTGTGAGGGAGTATTCCAGTACTTGATACACCAAAATAGACCGGCCTTCCTTTTTGGGTCCAACGCACTCGGATGACATTCGGATAGAAGCCATGCACAACACATTTAAGATAATTCTGATCCTGTTCTCCTCCAGAAGATAAAATCACAGCTGGTTTTGCTGCATTGAAGAAGAAGAAAAAAAGGAAAGTTTACACAAATTGTCTTCTTGTGGCCTGCGACAAACACATTTAAAAATACTGTTATAGCACTGTGTTGTTAAAAAACAAATTTCTAGCATCCTTGTTTATTAGAAATCTGACAATAAGCGTTGCTTCGTTTATATTTACCTGCCCTGGATAGGGAATTGTTGGACTTTAGGAAGACAGTTTTCACAGCCGAGCACACCATCTTTAGTCTTTCTTCTTTCCTCTTAATGTATTCTATATGCTTTCTCTCTTCTTCTAACATTTTACCAGGTTCACTGGTAGCAATCACAGCTTTCTTCACCAAATCCACATGCATGATGTCTTTGCCATCATACCCATAGCTCCATGTATGGTCTGTTTGCTCGTGACTGTTGAATGCACACTCAATGAACTGCTGGTATGCATGTTCTTCTAAAGGAAAACAATTAATGTAACATGTTATTGTCAATTGTTTCAAATGAAAATATGCACAGAACATTGATACTGGTTCATTCTCAGGTAATTGTATAATGTTTCTAATAATGGTTTAATCTTTCTAACACCACATTTGGAGAAATTACATCGGTTGGAACACAAGGTTATAAGTTAACATAGGCATGCTGCTATGAAACCTACTGGCCACCAGATGTCACAATCCTCAGATTATTGCCTTGTTTCCTTCCCTTCACAATCACAAATGCATTGCACATGAATCAAAATTCAGCATCGAAATAAAGTTACTTTCCTCTATTCTCTTTCCGCACGGTGCAGTAGCCTATTGACAACTAAACAACTGAAAGGGTTAGGGTTATTGAAACAGATGCAAGAGCAAGTAAATCGTGCTTTATTTACATACGCATCTATAAAATATATTGGTAAAGGATAATCTTCTAAAGACAGTCCTACCTGCGCCGAGGATGATTTCAAAAAAAGCTACAATGAAGAGAAAAGCCAGCATTTTGCTCTGGCACATTCTTCGTCTGCATAAATTAAAATGTGAAAGCGAAAAACAAAACCTATCCTCTAAAATGATACCATAGGAAAAACAAAAGTGAAAGTGTACACAGTAGGGGAAAACCTTTGCGATGAAATATAGGACCACAACAGAACAACTGCATAATTATTGATGTTTAGATCTTTAAAGACGAATCTTTAAATGGTAGACATGGAAATATTAACTGTCCGAGCATCTGTGTTAACTCTTCTGCTGCTGTATCCACAGATCATCACAATGTGGACAGGTAAATTATTCATAACATTTTATTAAATTTTTTACTCTCAGACTATGAAATCTTTGTATTTATATAATAGTTCTATATGTTTAAAAATGCTGTGCATGTAAACCTCACTCCCCTGGCCTAAAGAGGCACACTAGGCTAGAGACTGATTTAGTATCCTTGTTAGAGCACCCACCTTCCACACCAGTGTTAATTTGTTGACGAATATTTTTCGTCATAATTTTCGTCAACGACCTTTTTTCACTGACGAAAACGAGACGATAACTAAATAAAAACTAGTGTTGGATGACAAAACCTATGACGAAAATCTACTGTCATTTTCGTCAACGAATAAAAACTAAACGAAAATGTCAGGGAGGAACAATTAGAGAAGAGATCCAGTCAGAACTGATGTGCTGTGTAACAGATGCGCACATTTGAGTTGTAACGTTATACAGTCTTAACGTTGTAACGTGCGGATCTAACAGCTGGTAAAACACGGCGCTGTTGAGCTTCTCCAGGCTCACGCATCTCCAATACAGCGCTTCAGAGCGGCTCAATCAATCAATAGCACACATTTATATCAGGCAATTGTTTACGAATTAATGCTGATGAATAAGGACAATGTTGACTTGATGATGTGTATATAGTAATATGTTTTAGACGGTTGTAACAATGCATATTTTATCTCCCTCATCTGAACCTGAAAGAGCAGCTGCAACTGCAATAGTAATGCGTTTCAAAATAAGAGTCCCGGTGTATTCCGAGCTTGTTTATAATTAAAAGTCACACATTATATATTAGTTTTTGGTTACATTATAAACTGTATTTAATTTCATTCCCATTTAATTCATAGTCAGGAGGAAAGACCAGTATTTGCCACATATTCAGTATCAGGGTTATAATAGTTACATAAAACCATTAAAAAATTAATTCTCCATTACTTAAATAAATAAACAAACTTGAAGCTTTAGTTTAACCTGATATACTAACTAAAACAGAAATACAAAGTTATAAAAAATATATAGATGCTTTTTTTTAAACAAACCAAAAAAAGTGAATTTAGCTCTCTTTCGTGTATTTTTAATGTCAAAAACACAATGATGTCACAATGTCAGTTCAAGTAACAGTTGATTATGTAATGCTTAAATGCTCAATTAATGCATTACAATTTAACTAAACTCATTAGATTTTAGTCGACTAAATCTACTGTAGATTTAGTCGACTAAAATCTTTTGATATTTAGTCGACTAAAACTAGACTAAAACTAAAAACAATTCAGGTGACTAAAATAAGACTAAAACTAAATGGCATTTTCGTCAAAAGACTATGACTAAAACGAAATCAAAATTTGTAGGCCCGGTTACATTTGGTGCTGTGACCTTGATGGGAGTGAGGTTTATGGGGGGGGAGTGTAATGGATGTAGGCCAGTAAGAGCTTTGCATGTTAACCTCACTCCCTTGGCCTCAAGAGGCGCACTAGTGACTGACGCTAGGGACACTAAGTGTCCTTAGAGGTTGCGGTCTTTAGCCTCCTTGTTAGCATGCCTGCTTCCCATGCCGGAGATGTCGGTTCGAGTCTCGCTCGGAGCGTGTCAAGTACAGTTGCTCAGGAGCTAATGCTGTCTTCACATGCTATTGGGATTATTGTAAATATGAGTTTCCTAGTTAAAAATTGGACATGAACGCCTTGTTAAGTCATATTTACCACTGGGAAGTTTGTGGTAATTTTGGTACTGGGGTCTCCGGCAGGCACGCTAATAACAACGCTAAAGACCAGAGCTGCTAGTGTCAGGTGCTCTTGAGGTGCTCACTCACATCTGGGTCTTGGGTCTTCAGCATGGGAGATGGGTACGCTTACTGGCCTACACCTTTTTGCAATACATTCATGTTGGTTTTGTTTGGGGTTATCGATGCTCTTCCTGCTCTTACTGACCTCATTTCTCTTTTTTTTTAGATTACCATACAGTAAATGTCCTGGCCTATACTCGCATGATGGGAAACGGGTCCATGGATCAGGCAGTTGTTGTTTTGGTGAATGACAGCATATTTGCATACTTTGACCAGGAAAATAAAACATTTGCCCTACGTCCCAGTGCAAGCGCAGGGTTTTCTGTTTTAGAGAAGCGCGACAGCATTTTCTGCCTGGGCGAGGTGACAAAGGGATTCTATCGACAAGCTGAATACCTGGACAAACTCAAAGAGGAAACAAACTCATCAAAACCACTTTTGGGTAAATCTGATCATCATCACTTACAAGTAATTTGCTTGTGTTTTGCAATACAAATGAATAACTGTCAATTATGTTTGATCACAGTACGCCCTTCAGTCAATGTGTATACTGAGTTTCCAGAGGAAGAAGGAAAAGCAAATGTCCTTTACTGCTATGCCACAGGGTTTTACCCTGGAGACATTGAAATAAACTTTCATCTAAATGGCCATAAGTCCATTGTGAAGGTAGAGACCTCTGACTTAATGTACAGCAAAGACTGGACCTTCAGAGTGTACAAGTACATGACTATCACCCCGCAGACTGGAGACGAGTACACATGTGAAGTGACACACAGTAGTATGTCTGAACCCACAATGAAAATGTGGAGTGAGTTTATTCCCTTTTTTAAATTATGAAGAAATATAAATTGCATTTAAAAAAGTAAAAGTGAAACATTAAAAGCAAAATCAGTAACACCGGTCTGCTCTTTTCTCAAGGGCCTGAATTTTCAGCATCCACATCCCATCTCTACTGGGCTTATTCACTACCTCTCGGGATCCTGTTGGGCATTATGACATCTGTCCTGATTTTAAGAAGAAAACAGCGTTCTCAATTATAATGATGCTTTGAATAACTGCAATGTGAACTTTCTGTCTTATATACAGTAGATTAGCACATCGTAATCTAATCATTCAGAGGATCTTTAAATTATTTATTTCATGTTTAATTTTAATTATATGAATCAGTGTTTGCATACGTAAGTGTCCTCTAGTAATTATAAAATAAAAAATAATGTATTTGCTGTGCAAGACCCACCCTGAACACCCGATGGCAGCAAAACCCCTAAAATCTGTCTTTCAATAAATTCTGTAAATTCAACTCCACTACCTTTAAAATTTTAAAAGATTTAGTAGAAAATCTAGATCAGATGTAATACATAGGTTTTATGTCTGTATCTGCACGGTATCACTGTTATAGTTCACATAGTGACATTGTAATGCATATATGAACGCGGAATCGGTTCAACTGAATCATTTAAAAGAATCGATTCAAAAGATCAAATCGCGATTCACACACCACGACTCCTCAGCGCTCATGGAGTCTTCATGAGGAGAACAGGAGCATCTTTACTCACTTCTGCAACCGTTTATCAAACACTTCCTCTCAGGCTTGTTTCATGACTCAGACTGCACAGTTTGGAGCCGTAAACACACTTGAGGATTAAAAACAACCGACACAAGAAGACAATTCTGCTGTTTTACAGAGACTCGGATACAGGAGGATGAATTTATCATACACAGTTTTTCTCCTGCTAAACGTCTTATCACTGTATGACTGTAATGATGCAACTCAAGTAAGTATACTCGTATAATAAATTAATAATTAGATTAATATTTATATAACAATTATATATATATATATATTTTATAATTATAGCATGTGGTTGCAGAAATGTAGGTAACGATACGTAATCTCAAATACTAACCTTTGACAAGGCATTTACTGAATTTAGGGTGAAATGAGGTTGATTGGGACACTTTGCAATTGAGATGACTGAGAAAAAGTGTCCCAATCAACCTCAGTTCACCCCTACATTTATCCGAATGCACATTGCATGATATTTTAGCTATCAAAAATAACAATGTTAATTTACAGAGGCCCCAAAAGCATTTTGACACTTTAGTCACTCTTAAAAACATTGTATTGTATTTGAAATTGTATTTTTTAGTGGATGTATGAAATCATGACTACTCAAGTTTTTAGTACATATTTTATGTTATGTTTTGTTATTTTTACCCCCAAAAAAGTCAGGTGGTGCAACTATTTAAAATAATAAAAAAATAAATCTTAATAATAAGAAATTAAACACTATATACTATGGCATCATTTAAGGTTTGAAATCTTCATATAAACAAATTTGACAAATATCAGTAGTTTTAAAGCTGTTGTGATCATTGGAAAAAAAATGTCCTACAACTTGTATATTCTCAAATGTCAGGGTGGCACAACTGCAAACATGGCTCTTTTATTATGAATTGATAAGATAATAACATGATAATGCATCATTTTTTTTGTGATACTGATAAAAACTGTTCATTTCAAGTATGGGTAGGTTGGTACACTTTCCATGTCAGGTGGTATAACTACAGTATATACATACAACTATTTGGTTGTACCGCCTGACATAAAAACAGTCAAACTCTTTGAAATGTTATTTAACAACTGAAACATTGTTCATGACTCAAAAAATATGCATTACATCATTTTTTAAATGATTTTTAAAAACACCTTTTTGAAGCTTTATGTGTCAATGACCCATTTACAATAAATAAATCTAATGTAAGTGTTTTTGGAGCCAGTGCAGGAGACAATCAAAGTTATATCATTAAATATGTCAGATGCATTTTTGTGTTTGAACCAGATTAGCACAGTCTTTATTTACTATGGCAAATGCTTAGTGAAATTTAAAGCCAATACATTTCCTCTCTCCCTAACGAGCCTGTATTTAACTGCCATGAATAACATACAGGAGACCAGCCTTTTGGACAGAGGTCGTAGAGACATCTGCCTAACAGCTTTTTGAATGACTGCCATCGAGCTGCTGAAGAGAAAAAGAGAGTATTAGACGCTTACATGTGGTTCCTGGAGAGGACCTTAGAGGTTGCCCACTGACCGAATACACGGCCCAAATGCATCTGGGACAACATCGCTTCTGATATATCGTTGCTGGAGTAATATTTGTGTTTCTAAGGGAACTTGGTTGTGTGCTGGCACACCGATGAGCTGCTAAACGCTGGCCTGAGCTTTCATGTCATGCCCCACAGGAGTCCCCATGACATCACCCACAACATCTGGCCATGATAATTCATGTGTGCCATTTTTCATTTTTCATGCAAAGCTAATGTTTAGTGGGTATGTTCCTTGCGATCATTTTAGATGTCCAATATCTCCTCCATATGAGCTTGTGTTCTGTAATTTAGGGATAACTGCTTGCCATCAAATTGTAACCAGGTGCTCGGATGGTTTCTCAAATCGTGCACTTTTGTGCCTCAGGGTTGCATGGATAAGCACAGAGTGATGGGCATCCTGCGTCAAATGGAGAAGTTTCTTAAAGGACAAGAGGTCCGATTCACTGAAGGGCTTCGGATTATGAAATCCAAACTCACCAACCTTCAAAACTCAGTGTCCAAGTTCCCACAAGCAGACCAGTCCTCATGTAAGTAACACATGGCATATTCATATATCTCTGTGAAATACGTAATTTTTAAATGTACAGGAGCAGGTGTGTGTGTGATGTCATTTAGGCATCTGGAGTTGCTTCCGTCATATTCCTCGACTCGAGGCCACTGTAAAACATACATCAACGCTGTATATGAAAGATGTAAACCTGCAGGCTGCTTCAGGATTTGAGGCCAGCGTTAAAACTAAAACTATATCAGAAAAGATTTTTGGTAACATATATATATATAAATAAATATTAGATAAAACACATACTAAAAATATGCAAGCTGCCCTAAATTGGAAGATTAATATCCTTAGTCAGGGTAGATGGTTGACATCTATAAAAAACCAAGAGGGACTGAGAGGCAAATGTACAGCATTCATAATTCAACTGGGGAAAATAGCATTTTCAGTGCACAAAAAACATCAACCTGTTGAACAGAATGACAGCTTTAAATTCAAGGTGTAAATTCTGCACCTCTAGAATTGCAAAAATGTTCTCAAACAGATTTATTTCCTGCAATTGGTTGAGTCAAGCATCGGGATGCAAACAGAGAAATGCTATGATAGTGCCACAGCATCAATCTTCAAATGGTCCACTTATAGTTGTCTTAGCATATAGACATCATGCATGCATGAGATCAGAACCCGGAAGACTAATTCGCCGCTGGTTCCTTTGAGATTTTCCTATAGGGTTTTCAATTTATGAGTAAAATAAAGCCTGTGGTAAACATAACTTGACGATACTTGAGCGTTTTGCTCTACAACTTAAAATGCACACACTCACACCCCCAAACGTGTTTACTTATTAGAAACATACGTTTTTGAAATAAAAATAACAGCTTTAAAATTTGTGTTTTCAATATGGGTGTGTGGAATTTACACTGTAGCGCAAAACATTCAAGTATCATCAAGTAATGTTTACCACAGACCTTATTTTACTCATAAATTGAAAACCCACATTATAAAACCTCATAGGAAAATCTCAAGGGATGCTACACTCTATTAAGCTAGGAAAGAAAAAAACATTTTATCATAGAAAAAATGACACACTTGCAGCTTTAAATGGTTAATTCACCCAAATATGAAAACTCTGTCATGAATTACTCACCCTCATGTCGTTCAAAACCTGTAAGACTTTCATTCATCTTGAGAACACAAATTAAATTATTTTTAATGAAATCTGAGAGATTTCTGTTCCTACATTAATATGCAACTACCACTTTGATGCTTCAAAAAGTTCATAAAGAGATCGTAAAACTAATCCATATGAATTGAGCAGTTCAGTCCAAATTCTCTGAAGAGACTTGATCACTTTATATGATGAACAGATTGAATTTAGACTTTTATTCACATATAAACATTCATCAACTCACACATCAGTTGTGGTAAACGGAAGCTCAAGCATGTTCGCTTGACGTGAGAAAACTATTCTCGTGTTTCGCATCAAGTTTAAGCTTCAGCAAGAACCAATGAGGTTCATTCTTGTGTTACGCAGCACGTTTGAGTTTCTGCTATGTTTATATGTGGATAAAAGCCTACATTGAATCTGTTTTTCATATAAAGCGATCAAGTCTCTTTAGAAAATCTGGACTAAACCACTCAATTCGTATGGATTAGTTTTATGATCCCTTTATAAACTTTTTGAAGCGTCAAAGGGGTCGTTGCGTAGCTGTCAATGGAGGGACAGAAATCTCTCAGATTTAATCAAAAAGATCTTCATTTGTGTTCTGAAGAGAAACGAAGGTCTTATGGGTTTGGAACGACACGAGTGATTAATGACAGAGTTTTCATTTTTGGGTGAACTAACATTTTAAATATGTTTTATGACTAAAGCCTTGTATTGGAATGAAGTGTTTTAATCAGGAAAATGAGTTACACTCAAGGGTCTTCAGTCAAACATTTCCCCATGCAAATGTGTTTTTGAACGAAAGAGTGTGTTTTAGTTGGCAATAAAAGTATTCAGTCAATTAAAAATTATTGTTTTTGGACAGTAATTCTGACATAGAGGATTTATTAATCCTAATAAACGAGTTGAAATGACGCAGAATTCCAACAAATCCAAGATCTCTCGAAATCTATTTGTATTTTATAAGCATGAAACGACTTCCTTCCTTCAATTGAGTGGTCTGGCTGGTTCCACAGGTTTGGAAAGGAGTCCAAGGTCTCGATTACTCTCAGTACTCTACGGATGATGTGAATGGGTCGGATGTGAGGCTGTGTCATTTGGCCCATGCTGATGCACATTTCATGAACCGGGGTTGGCGGCAGGCATCATCCAGAATTACTTTGGCTTTTGTTGCAGCCAGTGCTTGACAGGACAAAATTAAGTAGATTCTGTGTGACAAACTACTGAACATCTACTAAATTGCTAAAAAAAATTAATAAATCCAACATGCATTAGTTGTTTCCTTTCACATATTACATAAGAAATAGCATTTGCAATTTTAAATGTGACTGAATTATGGAAAATGCATAATGGTATTAACATGCTTTTTTGATACCAGGGTAATGAAAAAGTCTAAAACCAACAGCATATTTTACTTTTATATTAGGACGGGTTGAGTTTGAGTTGTGTACAGGTTTGAGTTCTGTGTTATTTTAGTTTCGTTGAGTAAGATACTTGAGATATATAGTTTACTCTTAGCTTCTTTTTTAAAATGTTTATATAGTTTTTATTAATTTCTTTCAGTTTTAGTTATTTCAGTACAATGAAACAAAATAAGTGTGTTTTTTTTTAGATATTTCATATATATTTTTTATGATTTTGGTTTAGTTAACTATAATAACCCTGGCTTTGGTGATTTGAAGTTGTTTCAGAAGCGTTTTTACAAACTTTTTTTGTGCATGAATTGCGCACAAGAAGACCAACTTTTTAAGAGTCAACTTTGATTTTATATTTACTTCAATAAGGCATAAACAACATACAAGCACCAGCTCTTGTTTTTCTGCATGGTCCATGTGGTATTGTTCACGTATTCGTAAGATGTCTGTATGAAATGAGGCATTTCCCATGCATCTTTTCCCATGACGGTTCTCAACATCCAGTAACACGTGCCTGCCTTCAGGCAAAATATCTCAACATTTTTCAGCATGCGTGACTTCCGTCCCTCATGTAACCCTTCTCTGACATTCCTCCTCACCTCCCCCTCTCTTTATATCTCTTTCTCCTGTTTTTTCATCTCTAGCCCAGTTCTCATGCCCACCTCTGGTGGCTCCGGCCCACGGCAGGAAGTTTGGCTCAAAGTACCTGGTGGGTCATGAGGTCCATTTCACGTGTTCTCAGGGTTATCGCTTGATGGGGCCGGGGACACGCGTGTGCCAGGAGAATGGCACCTGGAGCGGAGTTGGTGTTGTCTGTAAAGGTGGGTCAAAAAGTGTCAGGTTAATATGCATCATACACTTAATCATGGAAGCTCAACACAAGTGAACATCACTACTGGACTATCCAGAGACGACCCATAGAACTTGACCTGAAAATGGTTGAGGACCCCTGCAACAGAAAATGATGTTCTAAATTATAGATTAAAAACTCAAAAATCAGATAAAGCAGCATGTATTGTCATCACACATACACTATATTGCCAAAAGTTTTGGGACGTCTGTCTTTACATGCACTGTAATGACAGTTGGCCCACCCTTTGCAGTGATAACAGCTTCAGATCTTCTGGGAAGGCTTTCCACAAGGTTTAGGAGTGTGTTTATGGGCATTTTTGGCCATTCTTCTAGAAGTGCATTTGTGACGTCAGGCACTGACGTTGGACGAGAAGGCCTGGCTCGCCGTCTCCGCTCTAATTCATCCCAAAGCTGTTCTATGAGGTTGAGGTCAGAACTCTGTGCAGGCCAGTCAAGTTCCTCCACACCAAACTCGCTCATCCATGTCTTTATGGACCGGCGCTCTGTGCACTGGTGCGCAGTCATGTTGGGTCCATCCCCAAACTGTTCCCACAAAGTTTGGAGCATGAAATTGTCCAAAATGTCTTGGTATGCTGAAGTCAAGTCAAGTCAACTTTATTTATATAGCGCTTTTAACAATTCAGATTGTTTCAAAGCAGCTTCACAATGTTAAACAGGAAAATAATGCAACAGAATATATTTCGTTTATCATACAGTGACAGTGTGGGCTTAGATATGTAATTAGATCAGTAATTTAGACTATATGGTTAATTTAGTTTAATAATTAAATTAAATTGGAAATTTATTTAAAAAATTTAGTGTCAACAACTGAGCAATCCAAGCCAGAGGCGACAGTGGCAAGGAAACCAAAACCCCATCAGGAGACCTAATGGAGAAAAATAAACCTTGGGAGAAACCAGGCTCAGTCGGGGTGCCAGTTCTCCTCTGGCCAATTAACACACAGCGTATTATTATTATTCTGGCAAATTTTACAGGTCAGATGTCATAATAGATTGGAATATTCGAAAGATCCGAGCCAACATGCCGGAGACGGGTTTATTGAGGATGATGTATCGATTAAATAATTATTAAATATAAATTATTTGAAATATCGGAGTCATTACGATGGAGACAGGTTTTATTGAGGATGCCGTATTGATTAACCAATTACTAAAGTGTAATATTTAAAAGATCGGCGGCAACACGCTGGAGACGGGTTGTTTCGAGGATGACATATCTATTTAAAGAATTATTAACTAGGACTATTCAAACAATCGGAGTCATCACGCCGGAGACAGGTTTGTTGAGGATGCCGTGTTGATGAGGCAGTTTAAGGGTTTAAGGGCATTTTAAGTCTAATTGACATGGTCTCTGCAGACACTTCAGGGTCATGTGTTGGTCACGTCTGGGTGCAGGTCCACCATCTGATGCTAGGAAGATTGTTGCAGAGTTTAGATGCTAAATAGGAAGAGTATCGACCACCTGCAGTTGATTTTGATATTCAAGGTATTATCCGCTGGCCAGAGTTTAGAGACCGCAGTAGATGTGATGGAGTATAATGTGTTAAGAGCTGACTCGAGGACTGGGGAGCTAAACCATTTAGTGCTTTGTAAGTAAAAAGCAAGATTTTAAAATGTATGCAATGTTTAATAGGGAGCCAGTGCAGTGTTGACAGAACCGGGGTAATATGGTCATACTTCCTGGTTCTAGTAAGAACTCGAGCTGCTGCGTTTTGGACCAGCTGGAGTTTGTATATTAAGCGAGCAGGGCAACCACCCAGTAGAGCATTACAATAATCTAGCCTTGAGGTCATGAACGCATGTACTAACTGTTCAGCATTTTGCATTGAGGGCATGTGCCGTGATTTAGATATATTTTTAAGATTGTAAAATGCAGTTTTACAGATGCTAGAAACATGGCTTTCAAACGAAAGATTGGTATCAAAGAGCACACCCAGGTTCCTAACTGACGACGAGGGCTTGACAGAGCAGCCATCAACTGTTAGACAGTGTTCTAGGTTACTACTCGTGGAGCTTTTTTGTCCAATGATTAAAAAAAAGGAAATTACTGGTCATCCAATTTTTTATATCAGCTATACATTCCGTTAATCTTGTGAATTGGTAAGTTTCTTCAGGGCGTGAAGAAATATAGAGCTGAGTATCGTCAGCATAACAATGAAAACTTAATGAAGCATTAAGAGTTCCTTTCACTGGAACTAACAACCCCTGAAAAACAACCCCACACCATAATCCCCCCCTCCATCAAACTTGGCACAATGCAGTCAGGCAAGTGCGGTTTTCCTGGCAACCGCCAAACCCATAGTATTGCCAGACAGAGAAGCGTGATTGATCACTCCAGAGAACTCATCTCCACTGCTCTAGTCCAGTGACGGCGTGCTTCACACCCACTGCATCCCATGCTTTGCATTGCACTTGGTGATGTATGGCTTGGATGAGCTGCTCGGCCATGGAAACCCATTCCATGAAGCTCTCTACGCTCTGTTCTTGAGCTCATCTGAAGACCACACAAAGTTTGGAGGTCTGGTGCTATTGACTCTGCAGAACTGTGTGCCTCAGCATGCGCTGACCCCGCTCTGTGATTTTACGTGGCCTACCACTTCGTGGCTGAGTTGCTAATGTTCCCAGTTGACCGTTCGCAAAGACCCACCCCCTTTAGTGACTGTTGCTATGTCCGACAAGCCGTGGCCACACACTTTCTCACACCACACACTTTCTCACGTGGAGAAAATACATCGCGGAGCAAAGAGGACACAGATGTAAGGCCGCTGAAATCGCTCCAATGGCGGCAGCAAAGAGAGGGTGAAGGGATTCGCGCGTTCGGTGTTCTCAGCTGGGCAAAATGGATCCAATTCCAATTCCTCTTTATCTGACTCCATTTTATCATAATTTAGAATTTAGATTGTAATGCCAGTTTGGTTACTTGGTCATTCATATTTAATAGTTAGCTACACATTTAATCATTCCGTTTAACCCTTTGTGGAAAGTACCCATTAATAATTCCAGAGTAAGTCAGAATAAATCAAAATGTAACAATTTATTAAACAGTCAGGGACATGTATAATTCCAATTACATAATCAATTCAAAGATTCTCCATACATAATATAAAATACTCTGAAGTACAGAGTGAGAGAGTTCCTGACTTTCCATAGGCTACGTAACGTTGGCTGGACACAACGTTACGGGCAAATCTGATTACAATATTGCGCCCTGACTCTTCTGCTACGCTGCCTTAAGTATTCAGACCTGACAATAACTTCTTTCAAATGGTAACATATGTTAACAAAGGGAATTTACATTTAATCACTGTCTCAGACCTGTATTGACAAAAGACCAAATGGTTGAAAGCCACACCTACCATACTATGCAACATCTCTTTAAACTCTTAAAACCTTTAACATGTTCTTGTTTGCTTCTGTGGAGATGAGATATTTGTACCAGTCGCACTAAGACATTTCCAATGATATCAAACACATATATATTGTTTAGTATTTGTTCATTTTTAGATCACATAGATTTTG
The DNA here is from genome assembly GCA_023029165.1 of Gobiocypris rarus. Classification (NCBI taxonomy): domain Eukaryota; kingdom Metazoa; phylum Chordata; class Actinopteri; order Cypriniformes; family Gobionidae; genus Gobiocypris; species Gobiocypris rarus. The sequence continues at coordinate 36,677,776 of CM040927.1, read as the reverse complement.
GGTATATTTCCAATGGTCACAGCCTGAGGGGAAGTAGGATGGGGGGAGAAATAAATACATGTAAATTAGAGCCATTATTAGTTGATTCACTCGTTTTTGCGTGACGTCGTCTGCAAAAAGTGTCCTTTGTTTTCAACCAGACAATCTGGCGTTACTTTTTAAAGCCTTTCACAGACAACACACCGACAGACAGGACAGAGGAAGTTACTTTTGATATGGAACAAAATCTCAACTGTCAAATTTGGTCATTTTTTAAAAAGAAATTTAAACAATAAATACCGTTGTGTGGCTCTTTAATGTGTCGTGATCGCTGTAACGCCTCAGTTAAAGCATGTCTTTAACCGATCATCTCTTCTAGTTCATTGATAAGCATCAAATAAACATGAATGAACACTAAAATAAATGTTGTTTCAATCGCGGAAAGACGTCAATACACACCGTTTTTCAAGTTCAAGTCCACCAACGTTAATCTCCTGACTGCTTTGTCGGACAAAACGGCAAATTCGACGATTTGATTGGTCAAATCACCTGTCAATCTTGCTGCGAAGGGTGAAATTATAATACCACTAACAGTTGAACCTGGAATATTTAGTAGTGAGGAAATTTCACAAATGGACTTGCAGAGGTGGCAACCTATCACGGCACCACGCTTGAATTCACTGAGCTCCTGAGAGCGACCCATTCTTTCACAAATGTTTGTAGAAGCGTCTGCATGCCTAGTGCTTGATGTTACACACTTGTGGCCATGGAAGTGATTGGAACACCTGAATTCAATGATTTGGAGGGGTGTCCCAATACCTTTGGCAATATAGTGTACCTCACACATCCTCTGCTATGTAACAGCTATGCACCATGTAACTATATCTGTGTTATTGAGTAGAATTCCTGGACTAAGACACACATTTTATTGTTGTATTGTGAGCTGGGTAATCTGAAATCCCATTGAGAGTGACACTACTGAGATAGTGCCTGAATACCTGTGCTTGTGAAAGAAAGAAACTTCTAGCAAAACGAACACTACACACACAGGCACAGAGATAAGGAGTGGGTAAAGAAAGAGAGGCATTCTTCGCCTCTGAGCTGCACTGAATGAAGCACTCGTTAAAGAAGCATTAAGTGTCCCGAAACGCTGCAAAACACCTGTACTTGCATTCCTGGTGCGTCTCAATGCCTTCATGCTTCGGGTTCAACTCAGCTGGCCGGGCTACTGTAAAAGGAGCCAGATTCATAGGTCAAGTTTCAGCTCGGACTGCACTACCACACAAAAGTTTGGACACACTTGACTGAACTCGTGATCTTAAAAACGTTTGACCTAAAGGCTTCTGCTTGAACTTAATTTTGTAGACAAACAAAGTTACAATAAAGTTACCATGAACTAACGACGAGCAGTTGTATTTGTATTACCCAAATTATAACAAAGATGAATAAATACTGTAACATATTCTTCATTGCTAGTTAATGTAAAATTGCTAGTAAATTCTTGTAAAGTGTTACTACATGAATTGTATCTACATATTTCTTATAAACTAAAACTAAGGTTTCATTTAACATTTTAATAAAAAAATTTATGGATGGAGGAGGTGGAATGGGAATTAGTAAAAAAAAATATATATATAAAAAAAATAAAAGAGTTATCACACAAACAAAAGGAAAAGGTTCAGATGCCTAGTGAGAAATTATTTGTAATGAAAAAGGTTAAATAATTTAATTTAATATACATATTATTTAATAATTATTATTTAAAATATATATATATATATATATATATATATATATATATATATATATATATATATATATATATATATATATATATATATATATAAAATAATTATACATACACACACAAACACACACACACATATATATATATATATTTACACACACACAGTACTGGTCAAAATTTACTATTTTTTATGTTTTTGTCACCAAGGCTGCATTTATTTGATCAAAAATACAGGAAAAACAGTAATATTGTGAAATATTACTGTTTTCTATTTTAATATACTCTAAGATATCACTTATTCCTGTGATCAAAGCTGAATTTATCATCATTACTCCAGTCTTCAGGGTCACATGATCCTTCACACATCATTTTAATATGCAGATTTATTATCAATATTGGAAGTTGTGCTGCTTTTTTTATTACAAATTTTTTTATAACCGGTGACACTTTTTCAGGATTCTTTGATGAATAAAAAGTTTAAAATGGAAATCTTTTGTAACAATACTGTTCAAAAGTTTATATGTCTTTAAAATAGTGTTATTGTTAACTATTAAAAATGAACTTGACAAGTTTGAAAATTGTAAATGTTGCCTTGAAATAAAGCAAGTTTAAGTTAAGTACTGAAATGAAATCAAATAAAAAGAAATACTGTAAACAGTATTGTTGCTTTATCATACCTGTTTTATTTTTGACTCTGAAGTGGAAACAGGCTTCCATAAGATCACACAGTTCCTCCTTCAACAGTGTTTAAAAGCATCCCAGGATGCACCTCATGAGCAGAACTGGAATCCAAACATACAAGCACAAGAATATAGAATCAGAGTTTTCATGTTTTGCTCACAAAATCATGCCCATACTTTTGGGGTATTTCATCGTTTTTATACTTGACCACTCTAAAATGAGAAAACATTCCTAACAGAGAATGAATAGATGTGTCGAGCTTTAGACTGGTAGTGTGTGTTTTGTGTGTAAGATCTCAGTGGGCAGAGGTTAAGCTCATGCACACATCTCATTAAGCAGGCCCATGCTCCGATAGCACGCAACTATGCTAAGCATGCTATTGATGACTTCCTTTAATATCGCTGCTGGCAGCATTCAGGACATTCCAAGTGTGGTACAGTGGGACGGGACGTGCGTGCCGCAGTGTGTTTGAAAGGGGTGTGTGTTTGAGAAGAGTTTGTGTTTAAAAAGCAGCACAGACAGTGTAATGTCTATATTTCTGCAGGTGGGTGTAAGCGAGTCTATTTTGAGAGTTTTGCTTCCGAAAGCACCTCTCAGAGTGGATGAAAAAAACATCAATATGTTCATAAGGAGTTCTGAAATAGTTTGGGGACTGAAGTAAACCTTTTACATCTGCAAATTCTCGTGCCTAAGCCTCCTGGGAAGGAAAATAAACAGGAGAAGATTGTGAGCACTGTTGTTGGAGAAAAATTCCTTTTCCCGGAGAGTCAAAACTTTAGATTCCAACCCTTTTCTCATTCACTTTCAGTGTCTTTCTACTTAAATGTCCTTATGTCTGATGTTTAATGGGATGTTTATATAACTGGACAACTGGATTTCTTTTCACACTGAGATTTCCCTGAAGAAGTGTGGTAAAAAAAAAAATTCAGGTGCAATACAAGTTAAACTGTGGCATAATGTTGATTACCACAAAGAATTATTTTGATTCGTCCCTCATATTTGAGCTGCTAAACCCACTTGTAAGTAGCCTGGCTCCGCCTTCCTACGTACTTCTGCTCAATTTTCATTTTCCTTCAATACTTCATTTGGGATTGTGTCATATTCTATGGTTTTCTCCATTTAAATTTTAACCGGTCCAATCAGCGAACAGAGGGAGTGGCTGAGAACGATGGTGTTGATGTTGTGCGCTAGTTTGAGATGACATATATCACGACCAAACGTTAGCGATTGCTAATGGCATATCCATAGTGGCTCTGGGCAGATCCAATAGTTTTAAACTTCAACAGAGTACTCGCCTTCAAGGGAGTTAACACTTGTCAATGGAGAGTGAACAGGCTCTCAGTATTAATGAACTGTACAAGAGTCTGGTAGGACCAGGGTAACTTGTAAGGACACAAAACAGACTTTTTATGTAGACACACACACGTCTGAATCACTATTTGTGGGGACTCTCCATAGACGTAATGGTTTTTATACCGTACAAACTGTACATTCTATCCCCCTACACCTACCCAACACACACACAATGCCCTTAAACCTACCGATCACAGGAAACATTCTGCTTTTTTACTTTCTCAAAAAAACTCATCCTGTGTGATTTATAAGCCTTTTGAAAAGTGGGGACCAGCCAAGTAGGTGATCTCAGGTTTTACTATCCTTATGGGGACATTTGGTCCCCAGAATGTAATATAAACAAGGGCACACACACACACACACACACACACACACACACACAGTCTCAAGAAAAGGGTCCATATGGTAATGAGAATTTGTGTGTAATTTTCATGAAAAAGTGCTCAAAGCAAAACATTTTAATGTTCCTAAAATATGCTCCATTTTAATGGCAAATATATATTTTTTTTATTTAACTAAACAATAATAAAATTTTAGTGCTAACAAATCAATTAATCACGCTTTATCACACCTAACATAAAAGCTTGTGTTTATAGTTTATAGCATATACTAATACATACATATATGTACACAAATATATAAACTTATATATATTTATATATATATATATATATATATATATATATATATATATATATATATATATATATATATATATATATATATTAAACTTTGACGTTAGATGATAAATCACGATTAATCAATTTGATAGCATATATATATATTTATATTTATAAGACTGTGTCTATTTACACTGTAAGCACCTGTATAAATAAATAAATAAAAAGATGATGGACAGGTCAGGTCATATATATATATTGTTTTTGTCTATTGCACAATGATGTAAATTTTCCAAACAATTGTCTTTGGCATATTTTTTAAATCCTATAAATCACATACTTGACCACAGTAGTTACATCACTACTCTTATTATAGAAACAACCACAAATCAAATCAAAAGAAAGTGGTTTCAGGGATTATTGCATGAGCTCTTTAGGGATCTATAGCCAACAGAGCTCTATCTCCTCATCACACATCAAAACATGTGTTAACGCTTCTTCTGTACACGGGCCTCACAAGCATGCTCTCACTGTCCATCAATGATATTTACAGCAACAGCAGTAAATTCCCATCTCGAGCAGATGGAAGTGTGCAGCCCGCAGCTGCTGTGGACAGATGTTGAGTGGCGCAGTAGCTGTTGTAAACCTAACCGACCTCTCAACCGTTTACGATTAGGGATGCAAACGCAGCGCGCGGGACACTATGAATGTGACAGCGGGCATGTGAGAGAACCACAGGTTATTTAAACTCAACTTTCCCTCTTCAGACCGCTCCTCCGTTTCACCAGTCCGTTGTTAACATTCCAGGAGATCGGTTTCATTTTACTGTGCCATTCTGTACAGGAAATAGGGAAGAATGTGCCCTTGTTTAATTCCTTCAACAATTCAGGTGTTTTCATTGGACACATAATCCTCAGCGCTGTACAGACAAGGAGATAAGAATCTGGGACATTTCAAGTATTTCTTTCATTCTGCCATAATTAGGAGGGCAAATCCATGATGAAAGACGGTACTCCAGATTTAGTGGCTTTACAAAACACGGCCATTCAGGATTATTCTCATGAAATCAAATATTTTAGGGATATTTTTAATCCCAAAATCAAAAGAAACTTTTGTTGCATTGTGATATTATTTTCATGAGAGCATATTTACCCATTCTCATTGCCGTAAACAATATATATACAGGTCCTTCTAAAAAAATGTGCATATTGTGATAAAAGTTCATTATTTTCCATAATGTAATGATCAAAATTTAACTTTCATATATTTTAGATTCATTGCACACCAACTGAAATATTTCAGGTCTTTTATTGTTTTAATACTAATGATTTTGGCATACATCTAAAAAAATTAGCATATCATGAAAAGGTTCTCTAAACGAGCTATTAACCTAATCATCTAAATCAACTAATTAACTCTAAACACCTGCAAAAGATTCCTGAGGCTTTTAAAAACTCCCAGCCTGGTTCATTACTCAAAACCCCAATCATGGGTAAGACTGCCGACCTGACTGCTGTCCAGAAGGCCATCATTGACACCCTCAAGCGAGAGGGTAAGACACAGAAAGACATTTCTGAACCAATAGGCTGTTCCCAAGGATAGTGCTGTATCAAGGCACCTCAGTGGGAAGTCTGTGGGAAGGAAAAAGTGTGGCAAAAAACGCTGCACAACGAGAAGAGGTGACCGGACCCTGAGGAAGATTGTGGAGAAGGACCGATTCCAGACCTTGGGGACCTGGAAGCAGTGGACTGAGTCTGGAGTAGAAACATCCAGAGCCACCGTGCACAGACGTGTGCAGGAAATGGGCTACAGGTGCCGCATTCCCAGGTCAAGCCACTTTTAAACCAGAAACAGCGGCAGAAGCGCCTGACCTGGGCTACAGAGAAACAGCACTGGACTGTCGCTCAAATTTTGCATGTCATTCAGAAATCAAGGTGCCAGAGTCTGGAGGAAGACTGGGGAGAAGGAAATGCCAAAATGCCTGAAGTCCAGTGTCAAGTACCCACAGTCAGTGATGGTCTGGGGTGCCATGTCAGCTGCTGGTGTTGGTCCACTGTGTTTTATCAAGGGCAGGGTCAATGCAGCTAGCTATCAGGAGATTTTGGAGCACTTCATGCTTCCATCTGCTGAAAAGCTTTATGGAGATGAAGATTTTGTTTTTCAGCACGACCTGGCACCTGCTCACAGTGCCAAAACCACTGGTAAATGGTTTACTGACAATGGTATTACTGTGCTCAATTGGCCTGCCAACTCTCCTGACCTGAACCCCATAGAGAATCTGTGGGATATTGTGAAGAGAAAGTTGAGAGATGCAAACCCAACACTCTGGATGAGCTTAAGGCCGCTATCGAAGCATCCTGGGCCTCCATAACACCTCAGCAGTGCCACAGGCTGATTGCCTCCATGCCACGCACGTCATTTCTGCAAAAGGATTCCCCACCAAGTATTGAGTGCATGGACCCACTTTAAATTAGGTGTCCTTAACTACTATGTACTAACATTTTAATTAATCATTTGATACATTGCACTTAATGTGTACATACATGTTTTTACATTGTACTTACATTTTAAAAAATACCTGCATGTAAATACATCTGTAATTAATTTCTGTAGTTACATTTGTAATTACACAGTTGACACTTCCCTTACACCTAACCCTACCCTTAAACTTACCCATCCCACCACACCTGTCCCTAACCCTACCCGTATCCCACCTCAATATCAGCAAAGGTGTTTTGCAACACAATATGAACCCAGTAAGTACATTGTACTTATTTTTTTATGAAAGTACATAGTAGTTAAGGCCACCTAATATAAAGTGGGGCCGAGTGCATAACTGAACATAATTATTTGAAGGTTGACTTTTTTTGTATTAAAAACACTTTTCTTTTATTGGTCGGATGAAATATGCTAATTTTTTTAGATTTGAGCTGTATGCCAAAGTCATCAGTATTAAAACAATAAAAGACCTGAAATATTTCAGTTGGTGTGCAATGAATCTAAAATATATGAAAATTAAATTTTTATCATTACATTATGAAAAATAATGAACTTTTATCACAATATGCTAATTTTTTTAGAAGGACCTGTATATATATAAACTATATTGCCAAAAGATTTGGGATGAGTGTCTTTATATGCACATGAACTTTAATGACATCCCATTCTTAATATGGAGTCGTCCCATCCTTTGCTGTGATAACAGCTTCAACTCTTCTGGGAAGGCTTTCCACAAGGTTTAAAAGTGCATTTGTGAGGTCAGGCACTGATGTTGGGCGAAGGCCTGGCTCGTAGTTTCTGCTCTAATTCATCCCAAAGGTGTTCTATCGGGATGAGGTCAGGACTCTGCAGGCCAGTCAAGTTCCTCCACACCAAACTCACTCATTCATGTCTTTATGGACCGTCGCTTTGTGCACTGGTGCGCAGTCATGTTGGGACAGGAAGGGGCCATCCCCAAACTGTTCCCACAAAGTTGGGAACATGAAATTGTCCAAAATGTCTTGGTATGCTGAAGCATTAAGAGTTCTAAGAACTAAGGGGCACACGCCCAATCCCTGAAAAACAACCCCACACCATAATCCCCCCTCCACCAAACTTTACACTTGGCACAATGCAGTCAGGCAAGTCCCGTTCTCCTGGCAACTGCCAAACCCAGACTCGTCCATGGGATTGCCAGACAGAGAAGCGTGATTGGTCACTCCAAAGAACACGTCTCCACTGCTAGAGTCTAGTGGTGGCGTGCTTTACCCCACTGCATCCCACGCTTTGCATTGCACTTGGTGATGTAAGGCTTGGATAAGCTGCTTAATTTCTAATGTATAAAGTGCTATATAAATAAAGGTAACCTGACTTGATTTGCCCTAAGACCTGTTAATTGTGAACTTGACTATCATTCATCTCAACATATGGCTGTTGTCTTTCACACAGATGTGAGTGTGTGTGCCAGTAACCCGTGTCAGAACGGTGGCACCTGTGCCGAGGCTCTTAACCAGTACAAGTGCACCTGTCCACACAACTGGAGCGGGAGTCAGTGCCAATACCAGACACAGACAGGTCTGTGTTTCTCTAATCTATTCTATATGTGCCAATGGCAGACAGGAGATCTGGAATCCCACATCAATGCCTAAAACACACATAAAAAACACTAGCAGTGTTGGGGAAAGTTACTTTTAAATGTAATGCATTACAATATTGCGCAACTCCCTAAAAATCCATTATAACATTACTTAATTAAGTCTATTTATGGAGAGTAGTGTGTTATGTTTGTGTTACTTTTTCTCACCTGAGGCTCTGAGTTCTTTTTGCAGTGATTAATGTACTAATGCATTCAACAACACCTTTTATTAGGTGTCAAATCATGCATCTTATTTGAGGATGCATGCTAGAAACATGCTAATAAGTTAAATCATGTTAGAAACATGTTAGCAACAAGCTAAACCAATCTAGCAACTTTAACAAAATGCTAATTAATGTTAGAAAAATATAATAACATGGTAAACAATGCTAACAACAAAATGTTAAAACATGGTTGCAACATGATAATTAATGCTAGAAAATTATAATAAAATGCTAAATCATGCTAGTGACATGTTAAAACATGCGGTAGCAACATGCTAATTAATGTTTGCAAATGATAACATGCTAAATCATGCTAGTGACATGTTAAAACATGGTAGAAAAATGCTAATTAATGCTAGAAAATTATATTAAAATGCTAAATCATGCTAGTGACATGTTAAAACATGGTAGCAACATGCTAATTAAAATGAGAACATTATAATAAAATGCTATATCCTGCTAGTGACATGTTGAAACATGCAAATTAATATAGAAAATGATAAAATGCTAAATCATGCTAGTACCATGTTGAAACATGCTAACAAAATGTTAATTAGTGCTAGAAAATAACATTAAATAATGCTAGCAAAATGATAAAACATGCTAGCAACATGCTAATTTATGTTAGAAAGTTATATCATGCTAGTAACATGTTAAAAATGCTAATTAATGTTAAAAACAATAACATGTTAAATAATGCTAACATGATAAAACATGCTAGCAACATGTTAATTAATGTTAGAAAATAATAAAATGCTAATCAGGCTAGCAACATGTTAAAACATGCTAGCAACATGCTAATGAAAAGTAGAAAATTATAATAAAATGTTAAATCATGCTAGCAACATGTTAGAAATGCTAGCAATGTGTTAATTATCTTATCACTAGCTTAAAAGCTTAAAAGCTAGCCTAGGACATGTAAGGACATCTGTTCTCTGATGATCCAGACTGTATGGGATTCAAACTTTAAGCTTGTAAAACTACTTCAAACTTTCTGGTCCGGATTTCTCAAGCCAACATCAAAGTTTGTCTTGATGAACTTTATCTAGTTTTCTAAAAACACATTTACAATATTATTGTTAAATCGCAAAAGTAATCTGATTACATAATGCACGTTATTGTAATGTGTTTCCCCAACACTGCCCACTAGGTGGCGACTTTTGCAACACACATTTTCTTCAGAAAATGTAAAAAATATATATTTTGCTCTTCCAAATGCTAGTGAAGCAGAAATTACACACTTCACCTTTAACCTGAGTTCCGGTCCACAAATGAAAGCATGCATGTGAATGTTTGTCTTCACTTCTTTATATGCATGCCTATGTGTTCGTGGGAGGTTTTCCACTTCCTCCCTCTCTCTCTCTCTCTGTCTCAGCCCCTCCGGAGTGGAGTGTCATGAATGACCCGGCCTTCAGCCGCAAGCCTCGCTGTGCGAAAGTGGACCGAGCCCAGCACTGCAGCTGTGACGCTGGCTTCCACATGAGCGGCACCTCCGACAACAGCATCTGTCAGGGTAGGCCCATGATTCATAGCGTCAAACAACACATACAAGGACTTTGGTAGAGACATTTACATTACATTTCTATTTCATTTAGCAGATGCTTTTATCCAAAGTGACTTCGGACCTCGGCATGCATTAAAGCAGTAAACTTTACTGTTACAGTACAATCACTGCAAAAGGCAGCAATCAAAATATGCTAAATGTGTTATTTATAATAATTATAAGATGGCACTTTAAAGTGTAAGAAGTCAGGGATTTCCAAACTTTTTTTTTTGTCATCTGAACCCTTTGACCTCATATTATTTGAAGTCCCCCTGAGATTTCAAGGTAATATTTAAATAATTTAACAACACAATAGTTCTCTAATGTATGCATGACATGCAGGTAAAGAAATAAAATATCTTATTTACTGTTTCATTTTTATTTTAATTTGAGATATCTGTGATTTAATTTATCAAGAGTTTGGTGTATTCTTTAAACTACTAGACGGCACAAAACTCACTGCACTGTCCTAAATATCCTGATGCACATGGAAATCGTGGACAGGAATTCAATTTAAAAAAATTCAAAGTTATATGTTTACGTGGGCGGAGCTGAGGTGATGTGATGACTAACAGCCAGAAGAACGGCTACCCACCTGTCACTCAAAGTGGTCACGCCCTTAATTATGCAGAACTTTAAGGCTTTATATAATGTAAACGAATGAGTTATAAAAAAAATCCCCCCCCTCACAGTCGTCATGAAGGGCAAAATTAGCCATATAGACCAAAACCACAATTTGTCCCAGGATGTAAACATGTTTTATTCTGCTGTAAAGTTGGGCATTTTAACATGGGGCTCAATGAGATTCTGCTCCCTTCTGGAGCCGGTCTCTAGTGGTCAGAGAGACCATGGGAGGTTGCCGCTTGGTATTACCTTATATTACCAGTACTTTCTTGGGTTAGTGCACTGTAATTACACATACTGTAAAATGTTTTGCAACCCAAAACATATGACTTTAGCAAAAAAATTGGTATCAGTATCTGTGTGTGGGGCAAAAGGCCCTCGCCACACCTCATACATTTATATTATTTTTAAACAAAACAAACCACTTTTATGATTTATTTGCTGCTACATCAGTTCAATAAAACATATTTTTCTGCAATCATGGGAGTACTGAAAAGCACATTTTCCATAAGGTGTGCATTTAGCATTTTATTTTTTCGGTCACTCTCTCCTGTCAAATCCACAGCTTTAATCACACGTTGAGTTATTATGTGTGCATGTGCCCAGATGTGAATGAATGTGAGGTGTATAAGGCTGACCGTGGAGGGCCTCTGTGTGGCCATGCCTGTGTAAACGTCCCGGGATCGTACCACTGTTCCTGTCCCACCGGATACAAGCTGCTCGCTGATGGAAGAAGCTGTGAGGGTGAGTGAGAAACATACACTTACAAATAACGGTTTAGAAGTGTTTTACAGCCTGATGTCACGGGACCACAGGAAACAGTTCAACTAAAAACAAACACTGTCATCGGTTCTTTGCTGAAAGACCCTCTATTTTCAGTTGTTTGAATCTGAATCTGAAAATCCAACAGGCAGGACATGCCCTGTAAATGTCATTTGGACACCATACAAAGACCTCCAGGGGTAAATGGAGCTGGTAGATGAAGACAAATAGTGAGGATGTGGAGGAAAATCGTTTGAGTCAGTTTTTGGCTGGTAGGTTGGAGGAACGTTTGGAGAGGAAAGGTGAAGGAGTTCTTTTGGCGGGTCTTCCAACGGGCTTGATATGAATCAATCCTGCAAATGATTTGGTGTATGGAGTCAACGGGTTCCTTACCTATAGTGACAATACAGTACAGGCCTTTGCTGTGCAATGATTGTCTTAACTGCGTGTCACTGGGGTCAGGCATTAGGCAGCTTTTCTGCTTTAGTTTGTGATGAGTTGGCAAACCCCTGCAAACATCATCATGTACACCGGTCGTCCCAGGTTCTCCCGTACCACCGGACTAATGCCATGGCGGCCAAGGTAGTGGACCAAGGATTGCGCAACCTTCCTCCGCTTTTAAAATCTGTGCGTGGGAATTTTGCATTGTTATCATATCTTTATGATTAATAGCAATGCATCATCCTCGTCGGAATCGATGGACTTCAAAGAGAGAGAGAGAGATTATAATTTAAAATAACTGTTTTCTATGTGAATATATTGTAAATTACTCCTGTGATCAAAGCTGTATTTTTAGCATCATTACTCCAGTCTTCAGTGTCACATGATCCTTCAGAAATCATTCTGATATGATGATTTGCTGCTCTAGAAACATTTATGATTATCAATGTTGAAAACAGAAACATGAGACCTTTTTTCAGGATTCCTTGATAAATAGATCAAAAGAATAGAATAGGTTTGAAATAGAAATCTTTTGTAACATTATAAATGTCTTACGGTCAATTTAATGCATAACTAATTTCTTTCTTTCAAAATGATAAAAATGTAAATATGAGATATATAGATCAATGATTATAGAATTATATTGTAAGGATGCAGACTTTAGACATTACACCAGTAATTGAAGGGATCTTGTATGTCAATTGTCTTGTAGCTTTAGTATTTCAACACGAGTGAGGCTGTGTTACAAAGATGATCTCACTCAGAAATCCAGCCAGGATTACGTCTGCGATCACAGACCTGTACACAAATCAAATTTACAGTCCAAACAAACTGTCCCAACTCACTATTTTCCTCTATTCTTCTTCTCTTTCACTCCATTATTCCTCCCCTCTCCGACTCGACTGTCTCCCTTCCCTCCGGGCGCTCCAGATGTGGATGAATGTCTTACACAACAGCACAACTGCAGCCGTGGCACCACCTGTATCAACACCGGAGGAGGTTTCCAGTGCGTTAACCCGGATTGTCCGCGCTCACACGGCAACGTCAGCTACGTCAAGACGTCACCTTTGTGAGTGAGCATATGCACACTAAAAATCTGCAGCATAAACAAGATTATACCATTGACAAGTGGTGACTTCTGTAATCGGGGATGAGTAAAGAAACGGCTTAGGACACACTCAAAGACACAGATCGAAATCAGAGATGACAAATAAGAAACACCATGGCAGGTGTCAAGTTAAATGTATGCCAGATGTCACTTTGTAAAGAAACTACGTGGCGGTAGACTGAACACGCAATACGCATGTGCATGACGTCACGGCTTTCACAAACGTGCATTTTTGTTGTTTGCATGGAGACGTTGTTGTCTTCAGATACTTACACTTTGAATCCTATTTTCAAATGTTTGCGTTTTCAGGCCTCCAAAACACTGTGAATGAACGGCTAATACGCATAAAACGCTTTCTGTTTTTAGCTGAAAACTGTAAACAACGGCCCTTGAGAATAATATGCTATATTGGCTAAAATAGTAATTTTAATGAGATGAAACCATTTGTAATAAATATCTATTGGTAGTTTCAACTATTTCTGAGTGATAAAAGAAAAATAAATAAAGTGCGACTTGATTGGATCATGAAAAGTGGGGTTTACATGGAAATTGTAAAATATGTGAAATGCAAAATGGACTAATAATTTAGTTTTTTGGAATAATTTGTTGACTAACCCTCATGCTGTTGCAAACCCGTATGCTGTTTTCTGTAGGTCATAAATTATATTATATATACACTCACTGACCACTTTGCTAGTACCGTGTTGGACCCCCTTTTGCTTTCAGATCTCCCTTAATTTTTCATGGCATTGATTCAACAAGGTGCTGGAAAATTTCCTTAGATATTTTGGTCCATATTTTCATGATAGCATCAAGCAGTCTCTGCAGATTTGTCAGCTGCACATCCATGATGCAAATCTCCTGTTCCCGCACATCCCAAAGCTGCTCTATTGAGATCTGGTCACTGAAGGCCGTTCATGTTTAGTGAACTCACTCTCATGTTCAAGAAACCAGTTTGAGATGATTTGATCTTTGTGACGTGCATTTTCCTGCCATCAGTCATCAGAAGATATGAACACTGTGGTCATAAAGGGATGGACATGGTCAGCAACCGATCTCAGGTAGACTGTGGTGTTTAAACGATGCTCAGTTGGTACTAAGCGGCCAAAAGTGTGCCAAGAAAATATACAACACTGTTGATACAAGGCAGGATCCATGCTTTCATTTTGTTTACACCAGATTCTGACCCGATTGGCTGATTAGATCTTTGCCTTAACGAGCAGTTGAACAGGTGTACCTAATAAAGTGGCCAGTGAGTGTTATAATTTTACCAGCATACAGGTTTAGAATGACATGAGGGTGAGTAAATAATGATAAAATTATCTTTTATGTTTAAATAGCATTGCTAAAGCGACTCACTGATTTGCATGTGACGAATTCGGGAAAAAATTAGCCTGATAAGCCAGACCCACATCAAGATGTTGGGTCTGGGAACTCACCATTGGCAGGGCTCAATCCGAGGGGCGGGATAAACGGCTGTCTTTCAAAGTCCGTCTGCACGCAATAGGATAGCGCTACAACCAACCAGAGCGCTATCTGTGGGGAGACAACTGCTGCGTCCCAATTCGCCTACTTATACTACTACGACCTAAAAGTATGTTCTCTTTTTGTGAAGAAAAAGTACATACTTTTGAGTGTGTAGCAGAAGAGTATGCAAGCTTTGAGACATACGAAAAAAAGTACCTGGAAGCAGGTACAGGTACAACTTTCACACAGTGGAAAAACAAACAAAGGCGAGTCGAGCCGAGCCGAGCCAAGATGGTACTGTGTAGTGGAAAAGCGCCATATGTTGCTTAGTCACGTGTGTCCCGTCACCGTTTAAACTGCCCTGTCAATCATCTCGTCACAGTTAAAATCCTCCAAATTCAGTTTAATTTCCTACCGTATCGGAGAGAAATGTAGTCGCACATTGATCTGCCATTCGTGGTTCTTTAATACAGAGACTCTCCTTGTGTTTGCAGTTTAAATATAATGATGCATTTAAAAGTTAATGGCCAAACGTATCATTACAAAAGTTCACAACGCTGCTGCAGATGAAATTTAATGTGGATAACACTGAATAAATATATTTTCATCAGGTTAAATACTGATAATTGATCACTCAAACCCCTTTATCTAAACCTCTTCTTAACCATCCGACTCGCACATCCGTCATGTTTGTAGTTTTTTTTTGTTTTTTTTAATCCGCGTTTGTAGTTGTAATCGAATGGATCCTTTTCGCAGACTGTGATGACGCGTTAATATTGTAAATCCTGCAACGTTTTTTGTATTTTCATTTTTAAAAGAATGTATGTACATTTATAACAATACTAGTTTGTATTATATTACTTTTGCATCAAATTATAAAAAAACAACTTACCTGCTCTGTGGTTGTTTTTTAATACAGCGTCTATGGGAGTGATGGTAAAAAAATAACATATTTCTCTCTTTTCACTGCCGTTATCAATCTCACTAAATTTTTTCCCTCTTTTTGAAAGTTGTGAAATCACTATTGTGGCATTTTTCTTTTGCTATTTGAGCAAATCAGGACACAAAATTAATTTTAATGTATTGTCATTCACCGCTATAAAAGTTAACCCAGCTATGACGACTTCCGCTCTGAGAAACCCGTAAATGTGAAAAGGGTCTATCCTCGTCCATCTCACAATGGGTTGTGGGTAATATCAGCCGTTAGAGTGTGCGTCGATCCGCACTTCGAATTCTGACCGGAAATAGTAGACCATCCAGGTATCTTTGGAATACTCTTTTCAATATACTACGATTTGGGACATACTAATTCTATTTTCGAAATATTATTTAGTACAGATAGTATGCAAATTGGGACGCAGGGTATAATCACAAGCGGGTCCCATGCATTTTCCCACCAGCGGAGCTAGTTGTTAGATTAAACGTTTGCCGTATCCGGTCGGCAAAACTCCGAACACATCTTCCTTTTTTAAGAATGACTTCAGTGCCGTTCTTTGTTAGCAGAGAAGTAGCAGGAAATTCACACAGAACCGTCGTAACTCCGCCATCATTACGTTAAGCCCGCCCACCGACTCTATACACGATGTGATTGGCCTGACTAGAGTTCGGTTTTTCCAGCTCGCAAGCCAACGGAGAGTTGCTAGATAGCCCGGCTGCAAATTACATTTGCTGTCGCTAGGGTGCATCTAGATTTCTAGGCTATGAGAAAATGACAGAGCAACGCGTGTTGTTCAGCTTGTGTTTCCATAGCAAAAACACACACACACACACACACACACACACACACGTGTCTCCTGGAGTCCCTCACAGGCCACTAGTGCCTCCTCTAAATCACTTGCCACTTGTTTGCGGTGTGATTTAAGTGGGCTACAATCATTTGTTTTTCTTGCATGACACTTTTATGCTTGTTTATTATGTAAGCTGTTTTTTTAAGCTGTGAATAGGCCCTTTGTGTCCTGCTACTAAATGAGGCTGTGATCTGTGAGTCACTAAACCTTGAAGTTTTAGGCACACATGATATTCTCAGTAACCGCACCGGAAATATTTACAATCATAACTGTGGCATAGTTCATGTTAAGATGTTGTGCATCTTGAAAAGATCAATACTGAAAAGAAACCTTAAGCTGGTTAGCTTGGTCCAGTTCATCCCTGCTGGGAGATGCTGGTAACCACATAATCTGAAAGCAATATATATATATAAATCATGCTTTGTCTCATAATTATGATTTACCAAAGTCCTCATTATTAGAAAAAGTCACATTTATGACATGCTAAATCATAATAATGCGATTAAAATTCATAATTATGAAAATGTAAGTTAAAATTATAACGTCAGTTATGAAAAATTTAATTGATGTCAACTTTTATAAGTCATATGACAAATTAATTATGATACAAAAACAAAATTGACATCCTGACTTTTATCTCATAATTATGACTTGGTATGTCAACATTTTCACAAGTTATAATTAAAAATGAGATAAAAAGTCATAATTATGAGAAAGTTAATTTGTCAATTATGAGATACAAAAATAAAATGGACATTTCAACTTCTCATAATTATGACTTAGTATGTAAAAATGTTCATACGTTATAATTATGACAAAGTCATAATAATGGGATAAGTTATAATTATGACACAAAAAACTAAATTTGGATTCTCACAATTATGACTTTCAATTTTAATAAGTTATAATTATGGCATACAAAAAAAAAGTCATAATAAATGTATGACACGCTAAATCATGAGTCATTATAAGAAAAATTATGATACAAAAATAAAATCTTTAATCTCATAATTATAACGTGTCATTTAGGAGAGTCAAAATTATGACATTCAAACACTTTTATAATAATTTTGACTTTTTATCTCAATATCAACTTTATGGCAATGGTTTAGTATATCATATTTTTAACTTTTTTCTCAGAATTATGAGTTTAAAAAGCTAAAAATGACTATGACTTATGTCAATATTTATTTTCATGTCATAATTGTGATTTAGCATGAAAAATTAGCATTTCTTATTTGGCGTTAATGGGATTCCATTTAGAGAAGTAGCCATGTATAACATATAAATCACAGAAATAGTATATCTTTTATAATTTTAGTAGTTGAATGAAATGGGATAATTGCTAGTAAAGTTCTTGGGACTGTGCATGTGTGTTTTGGAACAGATGTGCAGTATTTCAGACACAATTAATGGGGTAAATGTTCTGTTGTTCACCACAGCCAGTGTGAAAGGAATCCCTGTCCTATGGAGAGCCGCTCCTGTCCGTTTGCCGCGAAGACCATTTCTTACCACTACCTTTCTCTGCCGTCCAACCTGCGAACCCCAGCCACCCTGTTCCGCATGGCCACCGCGACCGCTCCGGGTCGGCCGGGTCCGGACAGCCTCCGCTTCGGCATCGCGGGCGGGGGTGACGCCCGGAGCATGTTCGTGATGCAGCGCTCGGACCGTCAGACCGGAGAGCTGATCCTCGTCCAGCCCATGCGAGGCCCTCAGGAGCTCAGCGTGGAGGTGGAGATGTCCGAGTACGCCGACCGCACCTTCCAAGCCAAACATCTGGCACGGGTCCACCTTCTGATTTCACCCCACGAGTTCTGAAGAGAGGCCGCTTGCTGTCTAAATCCAGAGTTGATGTTTAGACTTGAAGAGGAAAGAATGTTTTCCTTGTTGCTAAAGCTGAATGATAGAGTTGTTCTCAGAGGCGGCTCGGATTTTGACGTTGGGATGGCGCAAAAATGAAAATATGGAGAGTACAGTGGAAAGTCATCCTCATATGGAAGTCAAATTATTATTTTAAGTTAATAACTAAGAAAACTGCTTTTGCTTTACCTGCTGGTACATTTGAGGTTAAAGGTGAAGCGTGTCATTATTTTCCATGTTAAAATTCTTTCTCTCGCACGGTTTAAAATACATTTATTCGCTTTTAAAATCAAATCTAAGACCTGCATAGATCAAATGAATACTGTATGTCCTATACGATCACAAAATAATGCATGTATTCTTTTAATTGCTGTAATTAAAGCGCTATATCATATCGATGTAAAGATTAATAATCGCATCAGGCCATATGTGTGTCTCAAATTTAAAACCTCTAAAATTATAATTAAGACGTTTGTTATACCAGATATTTAACTTTTCGTTCGGTGTCAAAAATGACACACTTCACCTCTGACACAAATGCACATCTCGTTCAAGAAATACAGAAATGGCCAAACATCAAACATGCAGAGGTTTTTATGTGTTAAGCAATCAAGGTTTATGCAAATGGGAAATAGTACAGGAAAGTGTAAAACACATATGTAGAAGAAAAAGAAGGGATTAAAGGAATAGTTCACCCAAACCCATTTTTCACCCTCAAGTCATCCTAGGTGTGTATGACTTTCTTCTTTCAGACGAATAAAATCAGAGTTATATTAAAAAATGTCCTGGCTCTTCCAAGCTTTACAATGGCAGCCCAAGATTTGAAGCCCCAAAAAGTGCATCTATCCATTATAAAAGTGCTCCACGCGGCTCCGGGGGTTAATAAAGGCCTTCTGAAGTGAATCGATAGGTTTGTGAAAAAAAAAAATCCATTTAACTTGTTATAAAGTCAAATATCTAGCTGGACCGCCTTCCGTATTCAACTTATGAAGAATGTTTAATGCATCTCGCAGTTCAAAACGCATATGCTATGTCCGACGTCTTCGTCACGCTTTTTTCGTAAGTTGAATACAGAAGCACTTTTATAATGGATGGATGGAATTTTTTAGGCTTGGAATTTTGGGCTGCCATTCACTGCCATTATAACGCTTGGGAAGAGCCAGGACATTTTTTAATATGACTCTGATTGTATTCGTCTGAAAGAAGAAAGTCATATACACCTAGGATGACGTGAGGGTGAGTAAATCATGGGCTAATTTACATTTTTGGTTGAACTATCCCTTTAACTACAAGGATTGGTTAGATCAATCAGTAAGGAAAAGAACATGTGACCGTGCTCAAGCGTGAGAGAATGAAAGTCTAAAGACTTGCTTTTATCAGCTTCAGTAAAGTTAATTTCAGCTTGTAAATATGCAGTCAATGAGGTTTAAACAGACTGACATGAACAATAGCACTTCATAGCCTCTGCCTACATGACAAATGAGCTGGTTTTAGATACCGTTCCTTTATGTTTGTTGGATGTTTTATAATCAGATCAACCAGATATGATTTATTGCTCTTCACGTCTGCTGCTCATGCTAGTGTATATCAGGATATTGAAATCAATGGCTGTTTCACACAATATTGTGTTTTATTTCTCTGTCTTGCACACAAGTGTTGAACGTTTCTTAATTAAAGTCAGAAATTCATTTTTTGCCTGTGTTTTGAGGTCTTTTTCTGGTTTCTTTGATCTTCCACAGAAATATCTGCAAATTAACAACCAATTGATTTTGGGGGTCAGTAACTTTTTTATAAATTATTATGTTTGTTCAGCAAGGATGAATTAAATTGATAAAATATTACAGTAAAGACATTTATAATGTTTTATATATATATATACTTTTTTTTTTACTTTCTATTCATCAAAAAATCCTGATAAAAAATGTCTCGTGGTTTCCACAAAATTATGAATCAGCTCTGATTCAGCTCTTATGAATCAACTGTTTTCAACATTGATAATAATCATAAATGTTTCTTGAGCAGTAAATCATCATGTTAGAATTATTTCTGAAGGATCATGTGACACGGAAGACTGGAGTAATGATAATAATGAGAAAATAATTATGAGAAAAAATTAAATTGACATTTCGACTTTTATCTCAATTAATTTTGACTTAGTAAGTCAAAATGTTATACAATATAATTATGACATACTAAGTCAAGTAGGAGATACAAAGTCAAAATGATGACAGTCAAACATTTCTGTAATAATGTTGACTTTTTCATGTGACACTGAAGACTGGAGTAATGCTGCTGAAAATTCAGCTTTGATCACAGGAATAAATTACATTTTACAATATATTCATATAGAAAACAGTTATTTTCAATCGTCACAATATTAGCCTACTGTTTTTACAGAATTTTTGATCAAATAAATGTGGCCTTGGTGAGTAGAAGACAGCACTTTTAAAAACATTATAAAATCTTACTGACTCCCACTTTAGGATAGGAACAATCTCACGTGACGAGTAACTTGACCTTAAAAATTAGAAGAATGCCAGGGACAATAACGATCAGGAAATTAAAGAGTCCTCAATGTGTTTTTCAATTACGTGTTTGCTAGAAAGAGAAAAGGAAAGTAATGTTGACCACATGTGGCTGCCCCCCCCCTTTTCTCCTCTCTCTCTCTCTCTCTCTCTCTCTCTCTCTCTCTCTCTCTCTCTTTAAACTTGCAATAAGAAGATCAAAAGAACCACAAGCTTCCCGAAGCACATGTTCAGGACAGCCGGGGTCCTGTTTTAAATGACAATGCACTTCAACTGTAAAATCTTTGCATAATTATTGAGAAACATCTGTACTCTCGGTCCAATGGCCCATGGGCCCACTCTGAAGCCTTCAGAAGGTTTTAAGTACAGTAAGATTTGCCAGTATAAACCGAAGGGTCAAAGTCATCATTTAACATTCACTACAAGCAATAAACAAGGACAATTTGAGGGAAGAAGAGATAAGCAAACATTTAAATGAAAGGAATCATTTACTCACCCGCATGTCGTTCCAAAACCTGAATGACTGTCTTCCTTCTGTGGAAAACAGATGGTTTCACGCTGCTCTTTTCCACAGGCCTACACTGAAAGCATATAGTCAGTGTAACACAATGTGCAAAATATTTCAAGTCTTTTGAATTCAGTAATTCAGTAATAGTATGAAATTTTGCCAGTAAACACAAACTAAATCATCTATCACTTTTGTGTGTGTTTTTGTAAATGAGTCATTATTTTTGACATGGATATAAAATATGGAGGGAAACAATAGAGGAGAAAATGTCATGCATCAGTAAAAACATGTGTTTGCCATTGGAAAAGTAGATTGTTATCTTAACTATGTTTAGTTCTGGTTGTGTTTGTTTGTCATGTTCCTTGGTTTAAGACTCAAAGTTCACAGATTAGCTGAAAGACTCTTACAGATTGTGGTTGTTTTGAGGGGAGAAAATTTTAAATCATTTTAAATCAACAACAACAAAAATATGATGCTGAATTTACACAAGTATCTGAGATAAGAAAATGGATTAAAATGAAAAGATAATTCTATTTAAAAATACTTCTACTGGCAAATTGCTCTAGATTCTTTCGCAAATTACAAGTTATGAGGCTAAGTAGATATAGAGCATTTATAAATCATACAGAAATTAACAGTATTACATACATTGTTTTGTCAAGTAACAGTTACACGAAGAAGGGCTGTACTCACCATTTGGTTAGGGATGCCCCCTTGTGGCTTCACTGAAAAAATATAGATAGATGATGATGATGATGATAATAATAATAATAATAATAATAACCATGTAAGGGATGCCCCCTTGTGGCACACACACACACACACACACACACACACACGCGCGCGCGGCATAAAAATAATTGTTATTTTATTTTGCTTCCATTGTAAAGACGACGGTAAATCTGTCCTTAGCCTAGTTTTCATCCGCTTCAACGCTTGCGGCCGTTAAATTCAACATGGCGTCTCACTCGATGAGGAAGAGAATCTCAGTCCAGAGAGCGTTTTAAGTAGGCTATGCAAGCAAACAACTACAACAAAAACACACTCGGTGTAGTTGAGTGGTGATGAATATGTTAATCCAAGAAACTCTTCTCAGAGAAATTGGTGAGAAATAATGTTAATTCTTGGTATTTACTCATCTAAAATATAGGGTGAGCAAACGGCCTGTTTTCCCAGTAACGTTACGTTACATGTCCTGTTTTCAATCCTGTCCTGGCTGTTTTATAAAGTGATGAAAATGTCCGTTTTCATTATTATCCATTGGGCCATTAATTTGACTGGCACTCGAGTATCATTTGAGTATCTCATTGCGTCCTGGTTTTCGGTAATCAAAATATGGTCACCCTAATCTAAGAGAATGACCTCCATTTACAAGCTTATCCTTCATAGAACAGACAAAATGAAATGACGCATCATGGCCAAACCATGTTATCAAATATGTTCTGTCACATTCAGGACATTGTGGACCCTCTTAAACGACATATTATACAATAAAACCCATAACAACTGGATGCCTCCGAACTCTCTCTTTGACTGTAATAAAGTGTCTTTATTGCAACCCACATTGTTAACGTGTATGAAACGTAATCATGCATGTAGACAGAAAACTGACAGGCCCTGAGCTCTTTGGGACGCCAAGTGTGCTCTTTGAATAATGTGAGTCGTCCTATTTGATTGTTAGCAAACAGAAATGCCAATGAAAACCACTGAAAGTAAAGAGTTTTTATGAAGCAAACAAAACAGTAACACATTAAGGACAAGGTCAGCATTATACAGATAAATTAAGCACATCACCGCATCCCATGACCAAAAGAAACCACAATAACTTAAAGTGCGCTTTATAATTTACACAATTCAGAAGTTATTTCACGTTTCGTTTCATCTCAAGGACACATAAAAATACATCTTTTGGAAGTTTAACAGTCATCCTGCAAGGTAAAGCACACATCGTTCTGTTAAGCATGTCACAGAATTACTGTGATACTGCAGAACAAAACTCAAGAACAGAAGTGTGTTAAGGCTTCAGTATGCATCTACAGAGATCGGAGAGGCATATGCTTTTCCTCAAAAAGAAAAGAAAATCAAATGCATTCAAAGGAATATTTCACCCAAAAATGAAACATTTACTCACCCTCATGTTGTTTCAAACCCATATAACTAGATTTCTTCCATGAAATGCAAAAGCTGCAAGCCTTTATGCTACTTTGTTGCATACAACCAAAGTTCAAGCTCAAAAAAATGCATCTTAAAAACACAAAAACGCATCTTATACACTAAATTCCAAATGATACAATAGTTTTGTGTGAGGAACAGACCAGAATGTGCATGTTGCAAGAGAAAGCTGCAAGGTTTTTGTCCAATAATGGCTTAAATTTTGCTCTGTTCCTCACACAAAGCTATCATTTGATTTCAGAAGACGTGGTATATACTGCTCAAGTCGTATGCACTAATAAAATTTCCTTCAGAACATAAATAACAGGATGTAGGTTTGGAACGACACGAGGGCAAATAAATAATGACAGTTTCTATTTTAAGGTGAAAGGTTGAGCTGGGCTCTGTGCAAAACAAAAACAACTTCATAAAATTATTCAGAATATTTATGAAAAATAAAGATTCATTCTGCGCATTTATATTACTCCCTGCACAAATACAAATCCGACACACCGACAGACATTCTACTACTCACATCATGTGCTGAAATTATAGACAAAATGTTTGAAATAACACTATATACAGCCAAAGAAACGGAGAAGACTCTTTGGTCAACTTGAAGTTCCTTATCAATGTTTTTCAAGATCAAATGACACTCACACAAAACAAAAAAATGGTGCTAAGAATGTTTAACCCATTTGAATAACACATTATCTCTGCATATGATGAGTCGCTCACAATTTTGACAGGTATGTCATCACGTAAGTTTAGAAACATGGACCGTCGTCTCTTTATACAGATCAATGATGACTTTAAAGTCTTCTGGACGTTTGACTAGTTCAGGACAAGAGGTATCACCTCACATAAGTTCAGGTGGTACGGCGTCTAGATCATCTAGAATGCGTCCACCCCTTCAGCACGATTCCTTCAGTGTACCCAAAAGCCGGCAACCAAACAGACCAAAGGAAGAAAGCGTTCGGAGTCTGTGGCTCTCTGGTGAGGGTCAGATGCCAGACATAGGAACAGCGGTTTGGTTGATCTCTGGGGGTTTGTTTTGCTTTCTCAACCTTACTCCATTTTAGACATCTCATACTTGGTGGTCATGATCTCCTGTGTCAAAATCATGAGTTAGTTAATCAAATACATACAAGTAATGGAGACAACGATGGAAATGACATTTTAATGACATTTCAAATTTTACAATACAATCTTTCCCCCTTCATTTCATTCCCAACATTAATACCTTAATGATCTGTGCCATACGATTACACTTAATGCAACACACCTTAAAGGAACACTCCACCGTTTTTAGAAATAGGGCTTATTCAACATCTTTCCTGCATTTAGATATGTGGGCAAATGCATTTTTGTCTCAGTGCATGCATTGTTTTAGTTTGGCAGGGTCGCGCTAGCTTAGCTTTGCGCGATATCTCTGCACCCAAGTAGCAGTGCTTCGCCTGTGCTTCCCCATAATATAGTCCCAAGTCAATATCTACCTAGGAAATCTCCTAGTCTTAATCTGCATCGCTATTTGTATTCGTTGTGAATATGCAGCCCACAAGAAGTAAATAGCTGTTTTTTTTTTTTTTGATCACTTTTACTCGGGACATGCTAGCTGGCAACATAGGATTCCATTCATTATGCTAAGCTAAGCTAGCGTGACCCTGCCAAACTAAAACAATGCATGCACTGAGACAAAAATGCATTTGCCCACATATCTAAATGTAGGGAAGAAGTTGAATAAGCCCTATTTCTAAAAACGGTGGCGTGTTCCTTAAACATATCCATTTGCAATAGCATAAATAAAACTATAATATAAAAAAAAGAGTTTACATACCTCATCTGAGTCAAGAAGAACAGGAAGCGCTCTGAAAGTAAGAGACATGAATAATTAGAAACTGACATGGGAAGTTTGTATGTAGTGTGTATTTAAATATGTATGTTTGTATAACAGGAAATGACCTACACATCAGAAAGAGAGGTAGGAATATTATCCTCCACCCACTTCAAGTCTTCATCCTGAAACAATTACAATATTTTATAATGTATTTATTATTTTATATATTATATATTATAGTTGCATGATTAATCGTTAAAATATTGGGATCTCGATTTAAACACCCACGCAATCTTATTCCTACATGTCAGTGATTCAGCTCTGTCTATTAAACCTTTGACAAGTACAATCACAACGAACATTGAGATCTGCGTTCTGACAGCTTCACAAACAGGCTTTTTTTAGCCACTCAGGATCATTATTTCTGTCTTACAATAATTCATATTAATCACAGAAGTACTGGGATAAAAGTTTATAGTTCAGATACAAACACTGATGTCTATGGAAGTAACAAAATAGAGCAAATCACCTTTTGAAAGTAATTCGACGCTTCAAATAACGATTGTGTCAATTACATCGTTACACCAGTAGGTGGCGACAGGTGACTGTTAAACATGTATTTGTCATTGACTCATTCAAGAGATTTGTTCAAATATGCTGATTCATCCAGTAATGAAACAAGTCTTTATGAGTGAGTCAGTGAACCATTCATTCAAACACTTTTTTTTTTTTTAGAAAAATGTATAACAATTAATTAATTATTTTCACTGTAAAAGATGTTAGGTTAAAAACAAGTCAAGTTGGGTTGAATATGGACAAACCTAGCAATTGGGTTGTTTTAGGCAAACATTCAACCCAACTGCTGGGTTAAAACAACCCAATTGCTAGGTCTGTCCATATTCAACCCAACTTGAGTTGTTTTTAACCCAACATTTTTTTGAGCATTATTATTATTCACACATTTACACAATAGTCTATCCAGGTCACCAAAGCAGTATTTTTTATATTAAAAACACAGTAAAACAACAATAATATTATGAACTATTATTAAAATATGAGTTTTCTTTTTGAATATATTGTAAAGTAATTTATTCCTGTGATCAAAGCTGAATTTTCAGCATTACTCCTGTGTTCAGTGTCACATGATCCTTCAGAAATCATTCTAATATGATGATCTGCTGTTTAAGAAACATTTATGATTATTATCAATGTTGAAAACAGTATTCATATTTTTATGGAAAACCATGATACATTTTTTCAGGATTCTTTGATGAACAGAAAGTTCAAAAGAACAGCATTTAAATAAAGAAATAAACAACAATGATTGTCTATGGTAGCGATCAAAATAGAAGGTGATTTTGTCTACTTTGACAATTGTGGTATCTATTTAAATAAAAAAATAAAAAAATGTGATTCTCAATTTATCCAGAATCGTGCAGCTATATTATAAATGACTTTACTGTTTATCTCATGTTTCACTTATAGTTATACTCACTTATAGTTATACTTTTATTTATTTATTTATATATATATATATATATATATATATATAAAAGTATAACTATAAGTGAGCGTTATATATGAACACTGACCGGATTAGCTGCTGCAGGCTTCACTGTTCCATTGGTTTCTGTTTTGGCTGCTCTCAACTTTATCCCATCAGCTGAAGATGAAAGAATGCATATTAACAGATTTTCATTTCCTCACCATTTCCATACAGTGCAATAATATTCAGTAACTTATAGATAAAAAAGTGTTACTGACCAATATTTGCAGACACCAGAAACTCTTCAATCTCCTCATCATCGGAGTCATCAATGAGCGGCATGAACGCATACCTGCAGACAGAGCACACGGGTGCTGCTTTAGAAGATATACACAGGACTTGGAACATACAGATGTTATTGTCAGTATGCTTGCCTTTGGTTGTTGGCGGATGGCCTCCACAGAAACATGATGACCAGCAGAATGATGGAGAAGAGGAACCTCCAGAAAGCGTCGTCCACCCACAGCTCCATCCAGTCCTGCTCATAAACACACAAGAACCAGATTTAAGTGTTCTGGATCTGCTCCAATCTGAGTAGAGCTGTAACCACAGAGGGTTCAGATACTCACCGCCTGGCAGTCTGATAACCGGAACTTCTTTGTTGTCCAAACCATGAAAATGATGGAGGCTGAAACACGCCACAAATAAATGACCCTGGACTGGATTACATTTTTTAGCTGTATTCAGTGACACTTCATCCCTTATACTCACCGAGAACAGCAAAGATGAGTGTGTTGGTGAAGTGTCTGTACAAAGACAACTTCACTGGGTTTCTTCTGAGTTTTAGAGTCTTAATGGTTTGTGCCAGACTGACAAATATGTGAGATATAGTCAAGGAAATGAGACAGGCTTACAGGAACAAAAACAAAATTTTTGTGCACAATGTGGCATGCTGTCAATTATCACAGGGAGGAAAAACACAGCATGCAACCTTAATACACTAGAATAGAATAACGTTGGATAATGTTGAAAATATGCAACTATCACACTGTTTCAAAAGTATAAGCATGCACATAAATGTTAGGCACTCTACATAATATTGTGAATGCAAGCACTTCTAGCTACACAAGTGATATTATAATATGCATTTGATTTATAATATATTTAATTGTTATAAAATACTCTGTTTTCTTATGCAGTCATGTTGAGTTGACTATTCAAGATCAAGATTCACTACCATTTACATTTTTGGGGTCAGCAAGATTTTTAAATTCTTTTGAAAGAGGTCTCGTGCTCACTAAAGCTGTAAATATTTGATCAAAAATACAGTGAAAAGAGTGAAATATTTTTACAATTTAAAATTGTTTTCTATTTGAATATATTACAAAATGTATTAATAAAATGCATTTCTTATCATTACTGTATCAGTGTTGAAAACCTCTGCTTTATATTTGAATATTAAATAGTATTCACATTTTTTCAGGATTCTTTGATGAATATAAAGCTCAAAAGAAAGCATTTATGTGAAGTATAAATCTTTTGTAACATTATAAAAGTCTATACTATCACATTTGATCAAGTTAATGCATCCTTGCTGAATAAAAGTTTTTTTTTTAAAGCTAACTGACCCTTTTGAACTGTAGTACTTTGTAGCCTCCACGTGGATCTTTACAGTAAACATTTCATATTAATTTACACAGTGAAGGACATGTCCAAATTGTATATGGTAATCAACAGCATGCCACACATGCATAGACATTATGCTGAAAATAAAAGGATAATTCTTCCTAGCATTGTGCTTAGTAAGAAAAGCATACGGCATCATGCAGGGACAAATGATAAATGGACTGCATTTATATAGCGCTTTCAACAGACCCATGGCCAGCAAAGCGCTTTACATTTTGCCTCACATTCTCCCATTCATTCACTCATTCATACACCGACGGCGGTGTAAATATGGCTATCGCTACAGCCCAATGGACACATTGTGCAGGGGCAAAGACGCAAACACGGCTCCCCAAAAGGATATCCACCAACACAAAGAGGAGTCAAGCAGAGCCAGGGGAATGTTGGCTAGCAGGGCCAGGTCAGAGTCTTTAGTCTGAGAGAGAGAGAGAGAGATGCACAGAGGCGGGAAAATAAGGAATAGGAAACAGTAGGAACGGGTTCTTAACCACTATAATCTAAAAAACTAAATCACACTGAAATGAACATACACCTTGTAAAACCCTTCTCAACTACATGATTGGTGTATGCAATAAATATGTAATACCAGAATGAGCTGTATAAAACACAGTTAGTTATCGGTGATTAGTTATCACTTTACAATAATTTGTTAACACATTAGCTAACAATGAGCAAAATACTTTTTAAGCATTTATCCATCTTTGTTAGTTAGTAAAAATATGGTTTCATTGTTCATGCTAGTTCACAGTGCATTAACTAATGTAACCAAATACAACTTTTGAGGCCAGATTTACTAAACAGGGCAAATTATCGTGAGAGCGCAATCCCATAAAAGTGCCGATGGGAGTGGACAGTTCTGCGTGTGATCTACTGACGACACGCAAATTAATAACCACAGACGCAGCCGGATCATTTCCATAATGACCAACACAAATTTACCAGTTAGCGCCTGGTTTATGAGCTTTTTTTGGGGAGCCCAAATCAAATGAAAATAATTGACGAGCCTAAATCTTAATAAACCATCTCGCATGATTCATTTAAATACTCTCCTCCCATAAATACTGCATCTGAAAGGGAATCTCCTACAAATGCATATGCAATAAGGTCAGCCGCAAAAATAACTCTGTCCTTGCCTTTTCAGCACTGATTTATCACTGTGTGTCTTTAGTAAATCCTGACAGTAGTTTTTAACACCAAAAGAGGGTTTGCGCTGGCGCAAGCTGTTAGTAAATCTGGCTCTTGATGTTGCAAATGTTAAATTTGACATCAACTAAGATTAATAATTGCTGTTGGTTCATGTTAACTAATGTTAAGAACTAATGTGAAACCTCATTGTAAACTGATACAGGTTTGATAAGCCCATCGGAAGGATATGAACCAGATGGCCGAAGAATCAAACACAGCTAGTATAACGTACGTGATGAGGGCTGGTCCATTATTTCGACCCTTACAGATAGACCATCACATTTATTATTCACAGCAACTCTAAAGCCCTGATGACGTCTCATTGACAGTTATTAGAATTGGCAGTTTAAATTATGCAACAGCATAAGAGAAAATGGGAAGTGTGAATGGTTTAAGATGCTCCGAGATGCCAGCTTTACCCCAGTGATCCTCAGAACGCCCTCAATCGCAGCAAATGCGAAGTAAAGCACACCCAGACCCACCACTCTGTGCATGACGGTGCCTAAACGTGGTCTGAGGACACAAAAACATCATCATCTCACGCTCTGTAAAACCACTTAATCATCCTGAAACCTGCCAGCCAATGCTTTCATCACTCACTTGACAATGCCGTAGCCCAGACTGACGATGATGACGAGCAAACGGGCCAGAGTCCTCTTCAGAGCAGAGATGAGCTCGGCAAAGATCAGCAGACCCTGAGCTGGAGAGAAGACAAACATGAAGAATGAAACTATTAACTATAACCTGCTATTAACCCTCTGGGGTACTTCGGTCAAAAACGACCCGAAGCGTTTAAATAAAAAAATGTTAAAAACCGTAGCTTCATCAGAATGGTCTGAAACTTGGTGACTTTATTGGTACTTTGTATATGAACACCCAAAAAAATTGGGCACAGGATTTGAAAAGTCTAAGTGGTCGTAAAAAAACTCTTTGTGTCAAAAAATGACCGCCATAGGAAATGAATGGGAAATTGGCAAAAATGTAAAAATACAGAGTTTTTGTGTGCATACAATCTACAAATCAGCCAAGATGCAGAAAAAAAAGGACTCAACAGTGAAGGGGTGAATCTCTAAACCATCAAGAGTGCAAAACAGACAACAACAAAAAAAAACACACACACAAACAATTAGCTTTTGGAATGGCACGTGTTCATTTGTGTGTGCATGTGTTTTTGTGTGTATAAGTGTGTGTATGTATGTGTGAGTTTTTTTGTCTGTTTTGCACTCTTGATGTTTTAGAGATTCACCCCTTCACTGTTGAGTCCTTTTTTCTGCATCTTGGCTGATTTGTAGATTGTATGCACAAAAAAAACAATTTCACATTCATTTCCAATGTGGGTCATTTATGACCCGAAGGTCCTGAGTGTGACCCATAAATGAAGAACCCCAGAGGGTTAAACATTTAGAATCCTATAGGTCTATAGAAAGATTGCACAAAGACACGTTTCAAATAAAACATTGTACAAAAAGAGATTTGTTCAATTTTAATTGATAAAAAAAAATCTTTTAGTGATGATAAAGACAAAAGGACGCCTGTTTGAATCGAAGGAGAGCTGACTTCAGGCACTGCTGCTCAAATGTTTGGGGTCAAAAATTTTTTTTTTTTGAAAGAAATTAATACTTTTATTCCATAAAGATGCTTTAAATTGATCAAAAGTAAAGACATTTATGTTGCATATAAATGCTCTTTCACTTTCTGTTCAGCGAAGAATATCACAATTTCCACAAAAATATGAAGCAGCACAATGTTTTCATCATTGATAATAATCATAAATGTTTCTTGAACATCAAATCATCATATAAGAATCATTTCTAAAGGATCATGTGTAGGGATGGGTATCGAGAACCAGTGATTCGATATGAAATACGCATTTCGATTCCGCTTATCGGTTACTGTGCGCATTTTATTGTAATTTTAACCATGAGTGCAAAAAAAGAAGCATGCACTGTTTTCTGTGCTGCACACACACACGCTGCACACACACACACACGCTGCGCACACACACACGCTGCGCACACACACACACGCTGCGCACACACACGCTGCGCACACACACACGCTGCGCACACACACGCTGCGCACACACACACGCTGCGCACACACACGCTGCGCACACACACATGCTGCGCACACACACACACGCTGCGCACACACACACACACACGCACACGCTGCACACAGAACGGCTCCTATAGCGAATGAATAGTGCGCAATAATAAACTGAGTTCTCTTCCTTGTCTTTTTGCACAGCACGCGAATGGACAAATACACACAAAAATGTCAAAATACTCTCGTAAATACAGAGCAGTGTTATTTTACATTTGATTACAGTTTTTCTACCTAAAAATGTTTATTTCAATCCTATCTTTGTTCAATTGTATTTATTTGTGCAATTGCTAATTTGTTTATATGCATATATGGTATTTTTAAACCATAGGCAAAAGTTGCAAGCCTGTTTATTTTTGTTCATGGTATTCAGCTACAATTAAATGTTTTGCAATAATAGCCTAATAATAAATGTGAATGATATCTAAGGTTGTTTTTTTTACCCTATTGGAATCTAAAGTAGGAATCGATAAGAATCGTAATCATTAAAAATCAAACGATACCCAACCCTAATCATGTGACACTAAAGACTGGAGTAATGATTTGCATCAGAGGGATACATTACATTTGAAAATGTATTACAATATAAAACAGTTATTTTAAATTGATATAATATTTCACAATATTTTTGTTGTCTGTATTTTTGCTCAACTAATGCAACCTTTTAAAAGCATAAAAAAAATACTGACCCCAAACCTTTAAATGGTAGTGTGCATCTAATAAAAATGAATAAATATGCTATATGGCACAATTTTATCTCAGGTTCAGACAGTTTTACGTGCCCACATTTGTTTGGCCATTGTAAGAGAAGTTATGAAACTGTGAAATAAAGTGTGTTCGAGTGTGTTCTGACTTACATGCAGATCCCACGTTGTTAGTGTTCTGATATTCAGCACAGAAGACGGCCTTCTCTATCATGCCCAAAAATATGACTCCTGCAATCCAGAACTGGATCCTCAGCAGGTCTTTCCAGTAGCAGGACGACCAGACGAACCAGAGCAGTGCGTACAAAATGTACACCATACACATTACCATGTAGAACTGAAGAAAAGAGACAGAAAAATGTGTTATCCTTCATTTATATGAGGGGCCATTTACACAACTCAGTTTTCAAATAAAAACAGAAAACTCATGTGTTTTGGCCGGTCATTTACATGACAATTGACATGTTTTTGGTGGCTTGAAAACACAAACTTTTGAAATCGGGATTCAAAGTACACATATTTGAAAACCTGTAGACAGAATCCAAAATCGCCCCATACCCTCGAATAGGGCATTATTTGAGGGGACAGCCATTTGTAGTGGGGTTTAAAACCATAGTGGATGTTATTGAGTGCACTCATTCAATCCCACAATGCACCGCAATAATGAGTGTACAGCCGATGTATGACAGCAAACAATGGCTGTCTGAATTGCTCGTTTATCCATTAACTCCTTCTTTACAAAGTGACATCGCCATCTACTGGCTTAGCATCAGAAAACAGCGTTTTTAATGTTGTTTTCACGGATCTGTGTGAACGTAGCCTGGTTCTACCAGACTCTCGTACATTTCATTAGTACAGAGAGTCTGGCCAGTCTCCATTGACAAGGGTTAATTTCCTTGAAGGCGAGTACTCTGTTGAAGATTAAAACTATTGGATCTGCCCAGAGCCACTCTTGGATCTGCCATAACCAATCGCTAAAGTTTGGTCATGACGTATGTCATCTCAAACTAGCGCACATCACATCATCGTTCTCAGCCACTCCCTCTGTTCGCTGATTGGACCGGTTAAAAGTCAGGAGAAAACAAGATAATATACCGCAATCCCAGATGGAGTATTGAAGGAAATTGAAAATTGAGCGGTAGTACGTATGAGGGCGGAGCCAGGCTACCAGACACATGATGTCACTCCTGTTTACAGCACAAATAGGGCAGGACGAATTTAACAGGGCCTAGTGATTTAAAATATGACTTATGTTAGTAAGATTTCTTATAAAGAAATTATGTTATTAAGCAAGAATGCATTAAACTGATCAAAAGTGAGAATTGAGAAACTGGCCATTCATCAAAGAATCTTAAAAACAAAAAATAGGATCATATTTTTTCACAAATCACATCATTGATAATAATCATAAATGTTTATTGAGCAGTAAATCCTCATATCAGAATGATTTCTGAAGGATCATGTGACACTGAAGACTGGAGTAATGATGCTGAAAATACAGCTTTGATCTCAGGAATAAATGACACTTTACAGTATATTTGCACAGTATTTTGAATTACAATATTTTCACAACATTACCGTTTTTACAGTTTTGTTTAATAAATTCAAAAATATTAATTAAAACCCTTACCAACCCCAAACTTTTGAACTAGTGTATATTTTATTATTTGCAGTTGCACCAATAAACACATGACACAGCCGATGAGAAACTGAACTACTTACGATCATGAGAGGCCATTCGGTGACAGAGAGGAAGCCGTGGGTTCCCTTCATCATAACACTGACTAAAACACACAATTTAGATCGAAGAATGAGACAAGATCATGTAAATGCACAGAAACAGACAAATATTAGGGGTGGGAATCTTTTGAAACCTCACAATTTGATTCAAACGGAGTTCAAATTTTGATTGGATATCATAGTAGATTTTATTCTAGTTTACTGTTCTGCCTTACTTTTCCTGTTTGACTGGGGTAGACAGTTTAATAGGTCTCGAAGAAAAAAAATACCACTGAATTAAATGTGAACCTTCCCTTTTTAGTCAACCCAATTTTATAAAACAATCGCAATCATTACAAACAATAGGACAAATACAATAGAGAAATATCAGTTTTTCAGGTACAGTAGCTTAGGTTAAAGTAAGAAATACTCCATAAATTAAATAATTAAATGTAAAAATAAAACGCTGTATTGTCTTCACTGTATGAATTAAATATAAATTGATACATATTAAAGATTCGAAAGTGAAAGTCAAAAGCAATAATTAACATTAATTAAACCAAAGGCAACAGTTTATGAGGCTGCTGTCCCTTTAAGAATCAATGAAAGGGAAATATACTGTTACACAATCTGATTTTCTCCTAACTGTTCTCCTATGTTTGTGTAGGACATAACAGAGTTTGCATGAATACTCTACACAACATGCATTTTGACAACCCATAGGCCGTAAAAATATGCACGACGTGACTTCATTCCCTTTCGCTTAAGTTTTAGAAGCCTCCAGAGGTCCGAATATGGCGCTGACATCTTGCGCAGATTTGGGACCGAGTCTGTGCAGTAGAGAGCAGGAAGTAGAGGCGCGATACCAAAAGCCTGCCCACACTCGCAGATGCAGAACAATTAATCATGTTTGTGTGAAATAAACAGTTATGGACATGTAGAAATTAAAGCTAAAGCTCCAATCACAAAAAAAAAAAGTTATTGCCTCAGTGACGACTTCACTCAGAGCAGCTGTCAATCATGACATCACACCCCGTTTTTATAGCATCAAATTAACTAACTAAACAAACTAACTAAAACTAAACGTATTTAACTCGTTCCCCGCCAAACACAACATTTTCAGTTATTTGTGAAAAAATCGCTTCCATTTCCAAACACGGAATATTCCGTGTTTTCACTGTTAGACGCTAGGGGGCGCTATTACGCATCTTCTGAATGAGTACTGAATCTCCAGATCAAAACACACGCGAGTAAGACGGAGTAAAGCAAGTGCTCGCATGTAAGCAGATGCATATGAAAAATAACATAATTGTCAACATTAAACATCATATGAATCAAAACTATCTAATGTTACTGAGTGAAATGTGGACCCAGGACGAGCTACAGGACTGTGCAAGCATTAGGGGTGTTGATGGACTCGATCTCCTCCATCTGTGTGTGATCATCGCTCTGAATCTCATCTGGATACAGAATTTCACAAAAACATGATTTTCTCAGCTTTATGCTCAAAATGTTGTTTTTTTATGAAACTTACCCATATTCAAGAGTTGATAAAAAAATAATGCATGAAGCTAGAATACATTTTTAAAAAATTGTTTAAAAGAAGAGGGTCAGCTCTTTCTTTTGCATGCTCAGATATTCATAAAACACAATTTTCTATGGGCTATTACATTTTGGTGAAAATGGTTAAAAACCCTGGCGGTGGCTGGCAACTTTTTTAACGCTGGTGGGGAAAGAGTTAATAAACGAACACTTGAAATTAAATAATCGAGATAAAAACTGCCTACAATGATAGAAACCATCTTTAGGGGCAATTATTTGAAGTGTAATTTGATTGTTTAGTATGTCTCGCGTCCATTAGAAGAGTGTTTCCCAACCGGGGCGCCGTCTGACGAGAGCAAGGGTGCCGTGTAAAAGTCCTTCAAAAATATATGTATATATTTTTTATGATAAAATGTGAATAAAACAATTAATATATTTTGAATGAATCTAATGTCTGAAATAACATATCTAATGTCTGACATCAACGTCTGTATTAGGGTGAAACAGTTCTCGGTTCGCATGGTTCGGCACGCACTTGCACCGCGGTTCATCTCACATCTGATGACACATCTATATAATATGGGTTGTAACTTGAAAATAACACTTTATAAATGTTTCTGTCGATGGATACTCGTGCTGGCTCCTTGGTGATACATTACAAAAGTGATATTAAAAGAAAAAGGTGGGCAAAACGTTTTTCGCCATCATCACCCAGGTGCAGTGCCAGAAGACGTGAATGAGAACTTGCACGCTGTGAGAAGATTTGTCTCTGTGCACTCATCCGATAGCGCGCACACGTCTCACAGCACGCAGATATTGAGTTCTCTTTCAAATCACAGCATTTGAACCGAAAACTCACACAAAAAGTATGTCAACTCAACATGTCCATCTTGATGAGTAGCCTATCCTTGCAGACATAGTCTCTGAAATGTATACATTCGAGAAATACAACGCATATCCGTGCATCAGGTCTTAAAGGGGCAGTAGCTGTCACTGCTGTCTGCTTAATGTCAACACAAGACAAGGACATTACTCACTGCTCTTGATTGAATAGCTTTTGTAAGGATAATAGGATTAATCTTTAATTTATACAGTCAGTTATGCAATGTTATTTAACATTTGATCAATTTCTGTACCTGAAAACTAATGTTAGACCTACCTGAAAAACCTGGAAGCATTGTTTATTTTATTAGTAACTTTGCTCGATAGTAGTTATTTGTGCTGCTGCTTGTATTTAAATTACTTGTTCTTATTATTTTCTTTATTTTTATTTGACAGTAGTCCTTTTTCCCTGAACATAGCAAATACCGAACCATACCGTGATACAAACCAAACTGTGAGCAATCTGTACCATTACACCCCAAGCGTAACGTATGCGAGGGGGTGCCACAAAATTGAGAGAATTTTCAAAGGGTGCCATGAATGAAAAAAGGTTGGGAAACGCTGCATTAGAAAGCATGGTGGGGCGGGGGTAATGAGCTATAATGGCATCAACCACCTGGGGGCGATCGAGTCGCGGAGGCTTCAGTTTCTGAGAGGAGCGTTGCAGGCTTGATTTGACCATGCAAGAGCAATAAGCAGAACTGAATTCAGGATCTGAGAGGCAGCATCTGCATTGAGTCCTTTATCGCGGCTTATTGTGATTAATAAGAGCAGATAAGGTAATCAGGCTTACAGGTTAAATTCCAGTTGACATCTTGTTTGCTTGGATGAATTGACACCACGAGCAGATATGGGCCATCCCTCCAGGACGTAGCAATCACATTTTCCTTCAAACAAAGAAATGATGTGCCATTACGCAACAAATCCTCAATCTTTTACTGTTGCCAAATAGGCAACTCCTCCATATATTATGTCCCAGAGTGTTTTACCTTTGCTTCAGCCTCAGTAACAGGAGAACTTGTGAAACTGCCTTCCTAAAATTAGAAAAACAATATATATTAATATATTTCTCTTACATGTTTGAAGAACAATCAGGCTTTTGATTGAAGCAGGGTCAAAAGTTAACAACAACTACCTGTACCTCGCCTTCCACTGTAGCCGCTTTCAGAGTTTTTGGTTCTGCTTTTGATTTCTGAGGATAAATATGAAAAAGACAACATAAAAAAAGAAGAAGCAAGTAACATTTAATCTCCTAACATGCAATTATGAAATAAAGACTAACACCAGCTGATTGTCAGGAAGCTGAAAGAGGTTGTAAACGAGACATTATTGTGAGCTATAATTGTACATCATGCTAGTATTTGTTGAACTGCCTTTAATTTGTGCTGATTTTAATCGTATCACTGTGTCTGGACACTGAGAATGTGAGAACGAGATTTCACACTGTGGTTATGAAGGGGAAATGTGCTTATGAAATGAGCTTGTCACCAAAATAGTCTTAACACAAGAATATATGTGTGATTTATTAGGGCTGGATATTGACACAAATTTCACAATTCGATTTCGATTCACAAGCTTGCAATTCGATTTCAATTCGTTTCAATATAGATTATTTTGGATATACTGTATATCAGGTACAATACGTAGCAAATGTTCTCAAGGAAAACAAAACTAATGCTGTAAACTACGGGAGTTAGTTGTAGCCTACTAAAATATTAAGGGTAAAAATTACTGATTTGTATACATTACACTTACTGATGTTTTAAAAAAATAATAATAATAAAGTTATATGAAATATTTGTACAAACATTATTCAAACATGCATTAAATATTGAAGAACCTTTCAAATGATTATAAATATGTAATATGCTGCATATTTTTATCAAAATGCTCCTCTCTAGAGTTATTTTTTATGGAGACTGAACATGGTTTTTCTGAGTGACATTACGTGACATTTTTTCTGACATTATGTGACATTTCTGTAAGTTGTACTGTATCTTTTGACACTTTCAGATGCTCATTCATGTTTATTTCACACTGTAACTGGTATTAAGGGGATAGAGAACATCAGTTCATGTGTTGCTTCTCTTGAGCTGCCAAAACGGTATTTATGTTTTTTAAATTTCGTAATAAATGGACGTAATTTGAAATCTGAGACTTTGCTTCATATCAATAGTAACAAAGAACAAAGATTATTGCGATTTATTGGATGGGAGGGGCGCTATAATGTTTAGTTTGAATGACTAAATGTAAAAAAATGACTAAATGTAAATGTAGTTTATTCATCAACTGAATACAGGATGACTCATCGATTTTTGGGATTTAAGAATTGATATTGGTTTGTGAAAATGAGAAATGATTAAAATCGAGAAATCAATATTTTTTTACTCAACCCTATTATTTATATATATTTATATTGTTAATGCAAAATGTATTTATTTTTAAATATGTAAAATGTCTCAGACCAGTGTTGTCACTAACTACAACTATTAAAAAATATATTTTTTTGTTAGTTGAAATAAATCGGAAATAAACATAAACAATAGCTGAAAAACTTTTTTAAATGGAAATATTTACATATATTTATTACTGAAATAAAAACATTTTATTACTAAAAATAATAAAATAAAAATACTAATAAAAATGGTAACAGTTTACAATAATGTCTAAGTTGTTAACATTCATTAATGCATTAACTAACAATATTTTTTACAGCATTTATTAATGTTAGATAATAAAAATGTTCTTGTTTTATGTATTAGTAAATGTTGAGATGAATATTAGTTAATATTAATAAATCCTGTAGAGGTTTATTAGTTCATGTTAACTAATGTTAACAAATGAAACGGAAAAAAGCGTTAACATAATAACAAAAAAAGAAAACGAAATAGAAATATTTAAAATAATAAATAAATAAAAGTGAAAAAAGCACATAAAATTACTTACGTTCAACTAAAATTAAAACTGAAAGCTTATTGAAAATATTAATACATAGAATATAAATAATACTAAAATAACTTTATTTTCCCCACAA
Source organism: Gobiocypris rarus (assembly GCA_023029165.1). Taxonomy (NCBI): domain Eukaryota; kingdom Metazoa; phylum Chordata; class Actinopteri; order Cypriniformes; family Gobionidae; genus Gobiocypris; species Gobiocypris rarus. The sequence continues at coordinate 36,638,101 of CM040927.1, read as the reverse complement.
GCAGATTAGAAACGAGGCAACAGCCGCTGCATTACTGAATGAACTCAAGTGTTGCAAACGTACATTGAACATGGGGAAGATGTGCATGTCACTGCGGCAGGACAATTCCCTGTATCTGTGCTGGATAAACTCTCCGGGTCCGAGAGGGTTCGGGTCCATACTCTTACCCCGACTCAGTGGCGTCTTTTCATACATTTCCTGAGCGAGCAAACAAACAAATGATCAGCGAAGAAAGACCATCACACGCAGCTGCTGTGATAAGCATGGAGCCACTCACCTCAATATTGTTGTACTCATTGTGACATGGGTAATGCTTCAAAAACCACTGAACGGTGAACGCCACTTCCTCTGGGCATCCGAAGGATGTCACTGCAAGGAGAATACATACATAACAATTATAATGTGTTTATCAAGCTTCATCTTTGATCCATGCAACAACTAAAACACAAAACAACATACCTTTCAGTTGAATGTCAGTGTCCTTATACATGGATTTTCTTAACAATAAAGGTCTTGATGTCTAGAAAAGAGAATATTGAGTTACTGAAAACAATGTAACAGGACATACATGTGCAAAACCTTAGTTTATTTCAGAGAAAGCATTCACTAGTAAATTAAACTTGGCATTGTCTTACAGTGACAGCCACTGGAAACCTTCGTGGAAAAAAAATTGGACAGGTCTTTAAATATTTAATAAGACCTTGTCACAAACTTTACACAGATCATATGGTGAAAGCGTCACAGTCAAAAGTAAAACCCTCAGTTTGCAGGGAAAGGCTCAATGTATTGCTATCAGTTTGTAAAACGCCTTCTTCTGTTGTTATACAGCAAATGGTGACAAATGTTTTCTCAACACATTGCTTCTTTGCATTGTGTCCTGCGTGGCTACTCATTAAACAGGGTATATTGTTAATAATATAATGTATGGCACAATGTCAGTGATTGAACTTCCTCTAGGAAAGAATCGATCTAGTGTCTCCAGCCATATATATATGGATATAAACATATATTTACTATCAAATACAACCATATGGTAATGACAACACTATTCAATATCATCTCTCAAATGGGGTTTATTACTGCATGCCTGTTAAATGAGTAAAAATAGCACAATATCACGTTTAGCTGTGGTTTGAATCACCGAGCTAGTGTGATTCCCCATGCAAACACATTAGCTCTATACAACAATTTAGCAGTATTTCATAATCTGAATGACTCCGACAGACGTCTCATAACGTTTTATTTTCATTACTAGGGTCTTAACGACAGTAACGTAGAAACATACATAATCCATAAACTAAATATGCCATGGTATCTAATATTAGCTGTTAGCATTTGGCATCTTCGCTCATTCTCTTCCATTTATAATCAAAAATATAATCAAATCTCACATTAAGCACTGTAATAGTCCACATGCCCATCTCTGGAGCGCCGCTGACTCCATTTAAAGATGAAATGATGAATAGAAATGGGATAAAAGAGTGCAAACGGCTGCTGTCCCGTATCCACAGGCAGCTTCCGACGGCCATGTTTACTGACCAGGACGCTCGCGACCCTCTCGCCGACACACACACCTGTGCGTGCGCGTGACACGTCATGCCTTCGTTCACATGTCTTAAAACATCAAAATATCCTTTCTCATAAACCATTTGAAATTAAGCAATAACAACTAAACAATTTAATGTTATTGACACGCCTAAAATATATGGATTACATGTGGTTTTTGCATACAGGGATGGAGGAAAAATCTCTTTTACATGTGGGAGGACATATAAATATTAGAAGTATACTACCTAAAATAGGTCAGATACAGAATCTACTTATTGATTCTAATTTTGATTTTTTTGTATATCTGAGACTTGGTTGAATCATAATGTTCCAACTTACCTAATTAAAATACCAGAATACACTTGCTATAGAAAAGATAGGCTCATAGGAAGGGGAGAAGGTGTCTTAATATATATTAGGGATCGTTTTAAATGTTCAAGACTTGAACTGAATGTGAATATTGAGTGCCTAGGATTGAATGTAACTCGTTCTCCAAACATGAGATATAACAGTTGTGATGTATAATCTGCCATGTCATGATGTACATTTTTACAATGATCTGAAGAAACTTCTTTCTCTTGTTGATAATCGTTGTGAATGTGTGACTTTAATATTAACTGGATGGTCAAAAGTAGTAAATCAAAATTAAAATCAATTATGGAGAAATTTAAATTTAAACAGCTGATTAATAAACCCACTCGAATCACTAGGAAGAGTGAAACTCTTATAGATCTGATTTGTACTAACAGGCCAGAGAGAGTTATAAAAACAGATCATAATATGACATTTTGATTGTAAGAAAGTTAACTAAAAACGTCTACTTTACCATAATAAAACAGAAAATCCAGTTTTAACATCAGGCATCCCTAAGTGAAAAATATCTGACTTTGAACATGAAATGAAGGAACCTAACTGGGAAAAAGTAAATAAAGAATCAGATTTAAACCTTAGTGCTAGCAATTTTGCTTCTATCTTAAATGATTTGATAAGTAAATACACGAAAACCTGGAAATGTAGGCCTAAGAAATACTCTCTTCCATGGTTTAACATTGACATCCTTCAGATCATTAAAAGGCGAGATCTTGCTCTTAAAAGGTCCTTAATAACAAAAAATAATACTGACCATCTTATTTATACTGGCTTAAGGAATAAAGTAATATCTGAGCTCCGAAAGGCTAAGACTAATTCTCCAAACTATATTGAAGAGGCCAGCAGTAGTAATTTTAAAGTGTGGCAACATATAAATAGACTAACTAACTCAAGTAGGCAAAAACATCCCAAAATTAATTGTCTTAATATTTGTAACAATTGGATTTATAATAATGAGGATATTGCAAAAGGTTTGAATCATTTTTTTTATTGATCCTACAAGAATTAGCAAGTAATTTTAAACAAATTGAGTCATCTCATGAAGAATCTGACAATGCTTATACAGGCTCCTTCTATATTAAAGTGGTGTCTTGTGATAAAGTAAAAAAACTTATTGAAAATATGAGTAACTCCAGATCTAAGGACATTTATAATATTAATACTGCATTAATTAAGAGATATGAAAGCTGTTTGTCGGAGCCAATCACTTATTTATTAAATCTATCGATACAGACAAAAAGATTTCCAAAGAGTTGGAAAACAGCAATAATTACACCGGTCTATAAATCAGGAGATATGGATGTAGCAAGTAATTATAGGGCTATTGCTATTCTTCCGGTGGTCTCAAAGGTTCTAGAGAAGATCCTTGCTGAGCAATTACAGCAACACTTAGAGTCTAACCAGTTGCACTGTAAAAAAAAACAGAGAAAGTACTGGAAGAAAATTACTGGTACATTTTCCGTAATAGTTACGGACATTTCCTTCAACAATAAAACGGAAAATCTTGTAGGTTTACAGTACATTTACTGTACTTTCATGGACAATCTGTATGCAGAAATTTCTATGAAGTTCATATACTTGGTAGAAAATAAATCAAGAACAATATACTCTTTGAAAATTGTTTATTTTTAAATTATGTAAACATTTTAAAATGCATTCAATGGGTAAAGTCTATCTAGCTTTTTCATTTGATTTCAATTTCAAATGCAATACAATACAAAAATAAAGCAGCAAACAAACAGAATACATAGACAGGGTTGCTGATTGTAACATTAACAATTGCTAAAGACTTAATTTCAATGGTAGAGTAAAAGGTTCAATTGAGCAAAATCAAGACGGTATGCTTTATCCACAGCAGTTTGGATTTAGAGATAAACTTTCCACAGAAACAGCAAACTGTTATTTGCTCGAAAAAATAAGAACCTCATTGGATAAAGGAAATGTTGTCGGGGCAGTGTTCCTGGACCTAAAAAAGGCCTTTGACACCATCAATCATAGTATTTTACTAAATAAATTAAATAAATGTAAAATGTCATCAGAAGCTTTACAGTGGTTAGGTCATATCTAGGTGAGAGACAGCAATGTGTTAGGGTCAATGGGGTGAAGTCCCCTTTGCATGCTAACAGCATGGGAGTACCGCAAGGCTCTGTACTTGGCCCATTGTTGTTTACAATGTACATAAATGACCTACCAAACTGCTGTCCGGATGTTAGCTGTCAGATGAATGCAGATGACACTGTCGTACATGTATCTGCTGCAACACCTAGCCTGGCAGCTGAACACCTAACACAGGCATTACTGAATATTTCTAAATGGCTTGAATGGTCTCATTTGAGTCTTAATGTGCAGAAAACAATGTGCTTCTCCATTCGAGACAGGCCTGCAAGAGTTTTAACAGACCAATGCCCATCCAAAGTGCTTTACATATTGCCTCACATTCACCCATTCACTCACTCATTCATACACCGACGCCGGTAATCAAAGTAATCAAATCAATGAATGAAGTCAAGTATCCTGGAATCATTTTGGACAAGAATTTAAAATTTGACAGTCATGTTAAGTACATCTGTAAGAAGGTTAAACCTAACCTATTTGTTTTGGTTTCATTAGAAGAGATTTGTCATGTCAAACTGCTAAATTATACATGAATGCAATGATATTTTCGCATTTATCATATTGCATTACATCATGGTCACAAGCTTCTAAAACAAAATTAAAGTCTATTAGTTCAATATACAAACAAGCAATAAAAGTTATGGACCAGAAACCAATGAGATGGAATCACTGTAATGTTTTAAAAAAGCATAATCTTCTTAGCTTTGACAATTTTAATCTTAAACTAGTGTTTAAATGTTTGATGAATCATGTGTCACCACTGTTTTCCGAATTGGTCAGTAGACGTCAGAGGTCACATAGGGCAAACAAACGAGCCACTATTAGTGGCGACTGTGTTGTACCAAAGTGTAAGACATCTTTTAGTCAGTCAGCTTTTTCGGCAGAAGGGCCAAAACTCTGGAATGCATTACCTGTTCATTTAAAATTAGAGACTAATGGCAATGCTTTTTACAGAACACTTAAACAATAGTTCAAATCAAGATGTATAGGTTTACACTGGGTAATTGTTGGATTTTATGGTTTGCTTTACTGTCTTTGAATAAAAATAATTTGGAAGATATTGTTTTTTTTTGTAATTTTATGGTATTTCTGTTTTTGTCTTCCATTTACTACTCCTATTATCATTATAATTTATGTTTTTTGGGGGCTTTGTCATTATTATTATTGTTCATTAACCCTATTTTTATAAATAAAAAAAAAGCCTCCCATGGACAGGTGTTGTAAATTAGCATGTGTGCTAAAACACTTAAGCATATACATATGGTTTGTCCAATGTAAATGTTATGTCCATGTCAAATAAATTTAATAAATAAATAAACAGTGCGCCAACATTTATTAATATTATAATTTAACACATTAATAATAACCTTTACGAAAATTATCCATGGTTTATTTACAAATAAAACAAACAAAATCTATGGTTATTGTAGTTAAACCATCGTAACCACAAATGAACTTATTTGTAATAAAATTGTGGTTATACAAATGTAATCAATCCTCAAAAAAACATGGTTACTGCACTTTTACTATAATATAAACATTGGTTCATTTCCGTAAGGGAATAGTAATAATAAACATAGCTTCAAACATTTATCAGGGCCAAGCACAACAGAAGCAAACAAGCTAGCAGCAGACCAACTGCAAACATTCAATAAAGACATTTGGAGATAATTTTAAAGGTTGAATACCCATAAATACATTGAGTTGTAGATATGAGATATAATTGCTTATAATATCATTTCATTCAAATTTCAGAGTACCTTCAGGTCACGGTGCCGAAGACACATGCTTAGTTTCGCAACGATATGCCAAATATAGCAATATGCAAAACTATTGCAGTTACAGCTTTGGATGTTTATTGTGTAATTAAAATGACGGCCTTGTTGTTTAAGGTACACCAATGTCATAATGGATTGTAACTGAAACTGCATGTCAATTTTTAAGTCAATCAGACCAAAGGTACTGTAGCTAGAGCCAATTTCATGTTTTGTTCAATCAAGTGGTGTCCCACTGTTTTTCTTGTGTGTCCTCAGAGTGCCCCCATACATAAGCGTGTCAAATTTGATGAATATTTTGTTTAGGAGTTATAGACATATTTATGAGCACATAAAAATGACCCACGGCTGACTTTGCATCTCTAGCAACATTTTGATATTTGGATAGTAATATATAGGCAACAAACAGTGTTTCCGGTGATTTCGTCTCGATCGAACTTACGGTTTCGAAGATATTCGCAAAAGTTGTTTAAACGCTAAATCACAACGTTGCTCAAACCACAAGGTGAAACCTAGCATGTTTATCATTGGACTTAGGACAAGGATTCAGGAATCGAAGGACAAAATTAAGTCAACCAAATCCAAAGTTATAAACATGTGAATATTTGATTTTACCAGTAGGTGGCGCTGCCTGAAACCTCAGGGCTCTTAGTGCCCTATCACACACCCAGCGCAATGTGACGTCAGGCTGTTTATTGCTAGTTTCAGCCCATCGCAGTTATCATTTTCACATCCAGCGCCACGTTGTTTAAATAGCAAATGCACTCGCGCCCAGAAGCATTCAGTCTTTCCACTCACAAATCTTTCCACCATGTAAATAGCGAATCCGCCATGGCGCAAGCCTTTTAAAGGGAATGGGAGATGAGACTCTGATTGGTTTATTGCACATTATGCCCAAAATACATCAATGATGGCTCATTAAGAGACTAGGTACAACCCCTTTGGTTTTGGACCACGTGCCTGGTGTCTTCCATTTTTTTTTCTTCGTTAAACTAGCAAAAGTGGATTTGGACATGCCCTAAGTGCACCTGCACCATGCACTTCAGACCATGTGCCCAGATCGTACAAAATAGGGCCTGTACTGTTTCGCAATTATATGCTAATGTGTTAAAGAATACAGCATTTTATGACAAAATGGCTGATATGAAATAACTTTTATATAATTCGACTAGGCATGCTACTCCAAATCTAACGGGCAAACCGCAAAAATAGCCATTTTTCGTATCTCCGGACCAGTAGGGGGTGCTGTAGCAAAACACAATGTAACCTCAGGTCATGTTTGTAATGACCAAAGCTGTGTCTCGTTATGGAAGGCTGGGTCCGCTGGAGGTCGCATTCGAAGGCTGCATGCGTCATACGGCTGTCTCAATTTTAAAAAAATGAGTAGGACCCTCCAAACGCGACCTTTGAATGCGCCCTTCTTTTACAGGAATTCGGAGTGTGCATTATGTGCATCCTTCACTGCTGCAGATAACCCACAATTCTTTGCGTCGCTGTTAACAACAGTCATATTTTTTAAATATTATTTTAAAAAATGGCACCACCACCAAGTTATAAATAATTTTCATTCATATAACTGGCATGAGAGCGCAATGAGGCTGAACATGTTGGCATAGCAAAGTGATACTTCCTGCCTGTGTGTCCTACAAAGGACGTCTCGTTTAATTCTGATTGAGGACACTCCATATCCTGCATCCTTCACAGGATGTATCCTCCGGAGGACGCAGCCGTCGATATTAAATGAAATGAGACACAGTTTAAGTTTGGTCTGAATAAGTGTTACGGAGATATAGCCTCGTATCAAATTTGGCGTGCTCTCTGTTAAAAATTTGTTGCACGTTAATCGAGAACGGTTGATTTTATCAAAAAGCTTTTGATAACTTTTTGGCAGCATGGCATGAAGATGATTCGCTTTTGGTGAAAATCAGACAAACTGTCCTTGAGCCAACATAAGAAAATAAGAACTTTGTTTCTATCTCTTATGGTTCACAAGTTATTAAAATAGTGCAAGTGAAAATTTGGAGGTGCTAGAGGGATTGAGGGAAACCAGTACAATAGGTGCCATCGCACCATTCGGTGCTTGGACTGTAATAAAACATATGTCCTTCCTTTAATTGCAACGAATCAGATTTTAATGAGGTTATCTGCTTATGAAAATGTTGTAAAACTTAAGCTTTGCACCTTGTATATCTTTATATTATGATACTTTTCGATTGATAGACTCACAGTAAACACCAGATTTTAAACCTCATGCAAACTAATTAAACATTTCTGAGTGACAGCTTCTCATATTAATGGTAAATAAATATTATTAAATGGCTCATTCAGACTATTAGGCTAGTCCAAGTTAACATGCATGGCTTCATAAATGTTTCATTTAGGGCAAAAAAACAATTTATACAAAGCAAATGTCATTTTGTTAGAAGTATTTAATAAGATATTGTTCTTAATAGCAGTAATAAATGGCACACTTTTATAACAATCTCAAATTAATATAGATTTTGCTATTGTACCTCAATCAAAAGGCACAATAATACAAATTACTTCATTTCTCCCATAGATTTCCTTCCTGTCAGTTTAACTTCTAAGTTAAAATGTAAAAAACACTATATATAGAAAAAGAGCTCGTCCTTTATATTTACACAATGCATTTCTCATATACACATCGGATTCTATGCGGAAAAAAACAAACAAAAAAACACAATATAGCTTAATTTTATAACACTTCTGAAGACAACTACATTACAAAAGGAAACCGTCGCCTCTTCACTTCTGAAAAATACTTGTTTTATAACATTTGTAGCATCACAGTTTTGCGGTCTGTGCGTTAACATGCATTAAGGGAAAGACAACACCATGGTAAAGCTTTGTGACAAGCCCAACCAGGCGAGTTTAGGGTCTGAGGTCAAACATGCACAAGGCTCTCTTCACACTGCACTCAATGTGACATTCTGCAAGAGATGAAATCGGAAATTGGTTACAACTACTGACATATTGTACACTACTATTCAAATGTTTGAGGTCGGTTTAAAAAATAAAAAAAAAGTGACCACAAATATTTGAATGACTAATGAATGCAATCATGACGTTGCTTTAGACTTTAGAATCTGAGATTATTTAACAGGTCAGACTGAAGCATATTTATAATAATCTCCTATAAAATCATACAGATGTGGTTTAGAGATGGTTTATAAAAAGTCAAAATATTTTCAAACTCAGCATAAAGAGATTAGAGAAAGAGTTCACTTAATTATTCACTCTCATGTCGTTCCAAACCCGCATGACTTTCCTTCATCTTTTTGATGAAATCCGAGAGCTTTCAGTCCCTTCATTGGGAGCAACTCTGTTTACACATTCAAGGTCCAGAAAGACAGGAAATACATCATTAAAGTAATCATGACGTAATCAAAGTGGTTTAACCAAGCGGCAACTTCCCGCAGTCTCTCTTGAAGCCAATACAGAAGTGACATAAACTGCAGTTCATCGACTGACCACTAGAGACCGGCTCCAGAAGGGAGCAGAATCTCATGGAGCCCCATGTTAAAATGCCCAACTTTACAGCAGAATAAAACATGTTTACAGCCTGGGACAAATTGTGGTTTTGGTCTAAATGGCTAATTTTGCCCTTTATGACGACTGTGAGGGGGGTGAATTTTTTTCGTTTACATTATATAAAGTCTTAAAGTTCTGCATAATTAAGGGCGTGGCCACTTTGAGTGGCAGGTGGATAGCCGTTCTTCTGTCTGTTAGTCATCACGTCACCTCAGCTCCGCCCACGTCCCACCTCTTTGCCAATTTTCAGTTATCCGGGAGTGACGCACGATGACAAGCTGCCAAGATGGCAACGGCCAGCTTGTCTCTACTTTACGCTTCAAAACTGCTCTTCAGAATCCTATGGGTGACGTCACGGACACTACGCTTTATTTACAAAAATATGCATGCGTGTTGTGTTGACTCAAGATTGGATAAAATTTAGTAAATTTAGAGATAAATAGGTTTTTTTGTGCAAACAAAGCACTGGTGACGCTTCATAAAGTTGAGGCTAAACCACTAGAGTCACATGATTACTTTAATGATGTCTTTCCTGTCGCTCTGGAAACTGAATGTGTAAATTACGTTGCTCCAATAGAGGGACGGAAAGCTCTCAGATTTCATCAAAAAGATCTTCATTTGTGTTCAGAAGATGAACGAAGGTCTTATGGGTGTGGAATGACATGAGGGATGAACTTTTTTAGATGAACTATCCCGTTAATATACAGAAGCATTCATGCGTTTATTCCTCTGTAAAGTGTAACAGCGTCTCTGCGGTGCTTTTAAAACGTTGATCTGTATGCTTGCGTATGCCGTCATGCCCATCACAATGACATTAACTCAAACGATGGTGTGAGTTTGGCACTGTTTCTCTGACCATGTTCAGTTTGTTGATGGAAGTGGCACAGAAAAGACACTGTAGTAGGACACCACCAAAAAAGGTCAATTTTCTGATGCATTTTAAATTCATGCAGCTCTCCATCAGAGCAGACGTGTCGTGTCATTAGATGTTTGCTGCGTCCCCGTCACGTCCCCAACCGTTTCGCCACTGTCCTGTTCCAAGAGTCTGTGATTCAATAGTGGTGTGTCAACAGCAGTTCTCGCCGCATGGTCCCCCGTGGATATGACAACAACGTAACGGTCGTCCTCTGCGTCTGTGCTCTCGTGAACGTCCGCCTTCACTACTGACGTGTCTGTGGTTTGACGACTGCATGAGGGTGAGGATGTCAGCACAGGGCCCTCCGTCTCCATGCCGGGTAACTCGCGGTCTTCCTCCTCAGGGAAGCTGGTGTTGATATAGATGATGTCCCTCCTGTTAGAAACCGGAGGAAGTTTCCCTGCCAGATGCTCCAGCCGCATCCTGACCTGTGTGAAGTCGGGTCGGTCCACCGGATCTGCGCTCCAGCAGCTGAACATGATATCATACCTGAAACACCAGAGCACAAGGATAGTTGGATCAGATTTACTTAAAGGGATCCTATTGTGCTTTTTCACTTGTTCAACATTAGTGTAATGTTGCTGTTTGAGCAGAACAAAAATCGGCAAGGTTTCAAAGCTCAAAATCCACTCTCAAAGAACTACAACACATTTTTTAAGGGTTTTGAGAAGTCACATACAAAAAAAGGGTGCGAGGCCTGGTTGAGCTGCTTTAGAAAAGACTTGTCGCTTTGGTTTTTTTCAACATTTCCAAAACTCATTTGTTTGCCCGTCCTTCGTCTGATGAACTTAGAGTGGTTAATTTATTTTAAACGCTATTCCTGAACATTATAACCCCAACGTTTATCTGTGTGATGCACATTTTACAGAGAACAGCTTCCAGAAACTAAGAGAGTAACGCCGGCTAAACACAAAAACTTCTCCAGCAATGGAGCAGTTCCCACTTTGATGGGACAATCTGTTGTTTATGGATCACAACTTGTATGTCTTATTATTTGTAGTTGTTTTTTTCTATTAACTTTTATATAATGTAAACAAAGGGCAAAGCTTTGCCTCTGCTAGCCCACATTAGTGTTGATGCAGTGTTTCCTGTTGCTTTTGTAAGCTCTCGCTCTTGTAAGACGGTTCGCCGCCCCTTAGAAAAATTAACATGGTTTTGTGATAGATTACTGTTTGTATTACCATAGTTTTCTAACAAGTGTATACAAAACTCTGCAACTTCCTGTGAAATCCGTGCTTGCAAAGTCCATGCATGAAATCCATTCTGGATGATCCTCTTGTTCATTAACATTGTCAGAGTCTGAATCAGGCTTGAAATTGATGCCATCCTTAATATTTACATCCAAGTAGATCTCGTGGTTACGGTAAGGGGCGGGACATTTCCAATCAAACACACCGGGTCAGCTAACCAATCACAGAACATTTCGTAATTTGAAAGGGACAAAATGGGGAGAGAGGATCTGTAATAATGTAAAATATGTGAAAAATAATGTGCTTTTTCTCAGCTTTTTTACACACTGCATGAAAGCATAGTAGAGGCACTTTAAACAAGATCAATTTACCTGAGAAGCAAAACGATGAAGATTTATTTTCAAAAGAATGCAAACAAAGTTGTTTCTGGTGCATAAATATGTTATATTTTGATAACGAACAAACTTTATTGTCTTTTAGAAAAATATACTAATGAATTATGCACATTAACACATGAGGTAAAGTAACGCATATAAAAAAAAATGTTGGTTAAATCGGTTAAATTTTTATTTCATGTTAACTAACAGTTTTGGACTGGATACAAGTTTTGTCCAAGAAAAAGAAAGTAATGCATGCAGGATAGCCACAGACATTTTAAAAACTCACAGTTCATCAAGACAGTCGTTCGGTTGTTTCAGTCGGTTTCCTTCAAGGAGATAATCGTAGATCTCATGGTTTTGCACTCCAGGGTATGGGGTCATGCCTCGAGTGGCTATTTCCCACATGGTCACTCCAAATGCCCACTAAACAGGACATTAAGAGATAATAAAAATTAACAACTGAACATCAACAAACATCAAAAATCCTGACTATGGTCTAAAGCTTATCAATGAGAGGTCTGTGTCATATGAACAGACTTTCCTGTACCAAAGATACAGTTAAAAGTTCAGGTCAGTAAGATTGTTATACTTTTATTCAGCAAGGATGCATTAAATTGATCAAAAGTGACATTTATAATGTTACAAAAGATTTCTACTTCAAATAAATGCTGTTCTTTCAGTTTCCACAAAAATATGAAGCAGCACGACTGCTTCAACACTGATAAATCCTCATATTAGAATGAAACATATTTAAAACATATTTAAATAGAAACTGTTAATTTAACCACTTCAGCTCTGCAGCATTTTTCGAATAATTATGACGTATGCAAATTTGGACCCAAATGTGGTTAAAGTGGTTAAATAGTAATAATATTTCAGAATATTACTGTTTTTACTGTACTTTTAATTAATTAAATTTGGCTTCTTTCAAAGCCATTTTTAAAAAATATGAACGTGCAATAAAAGGAACTACCGTATTTTCCGCACTATAAGGCGCAGGATTATAAAACGCACCTTCAATGAATGGCCTATTTTAGAACTGTTTTCATAGGGCGCACCGGATTATAGGGCGCATTTAATAGAAGATACTGCAGTCAAGCGTTTAACTGGGTTTGCGTTATGCAGCCTCTAGATGGAGCTGTGCTAAAGGGAATGTCAACAAAACAGTCAGATAAAGTCCAACTTTATTAAGCGTTCTGACAACTCCGTTCAATCTCGTGGTAACGTTGTTCAAACGTTGATGTGCATATAAACAATATCTCCCAGCCTTGCTAACTTTTCTCCCAAACATGGAGGGGAACTTTTCCTTAATTCAGTAAACACGTAGTAAAAGAAACAGTCGGATACCACTAAATCAAACGTTAGTGCATAACTCCACATTGTTCAGTTACGTATAACACGTAAAGCTCACTTTTTCAGTTCATTCCCCATCCACGAATCCCTCGAATTCTTCTTCAGTGTCCGAATTGAACAGTTGGGCGACTACGGCATCCGACCTGCCCGGCTCCCTCTCGTCATTATCCGAAAGCACAGTACCGGTGTTTACTGACTACGGTAGCCGTAATGCTGCAAGCGGTGCGGCTTTGTAGTTTACCAGTCGGACTGAAACATTTTATTATTATTTAATTGTTTTTATTGGTTTTTCATACTGAAACATTTTGACACAGCGCCTCGATCCATATATAAGGCGCTCCGGATAAGACGTTTTTTGAAAAAATGAAAGGCTTTTAAGTGCGCCTTATAGTACGGAAAATACGGTACAAAGTTACAAGCAGCTGTGGAGACTAAAAACAGCACATCCTCTCATGACTTTGAATAAACCAGAGCTAAGAAGAGGCTGTGACGACAGTTCTTACCACATCACTTTTCACTGTGAAGACTCTGTCAGCGAGGCTTTCAACTGCGATCCATTTGACAGGCATCTTGGCTATCCGGCCCTGTCTGTAATAGTCACCACTGTAGATTTTCTTTGACAGACCAAAATCAGCAACACACACACTCATGTCCTCACGCAACCTGGATGGAACAAAAAACATAAATCGTTTAAAACAAACACTGAGAGTAAGGTTCAAATAAACTAATAAAATACACTACCATTAAAATTTTGGGGGTCATAAGATTTTTAATGAAACGGTAATAAGAACAGTAATATTGTGAAATATTTTTACAATTTAATATAACTGTTTTCTATGTGAATATATGTTAAAATGTAATTTATTCCTGTGATCAAAGCGGAATTACTCCAGTCTTAAGTTTCACATGATCCTACAGAAATCATTCTAATATGAGGATTTGATGCTCAAAAAACATTTTTATTATCAATGTTGAAAACAGTTGTGCTGCTTCATATGAAGAGCTCTTTTCCAAAACGCGATCAATGCCAAATTTAAAGAAAAGGAGTTTGTCATGCCATTGAGCTGTGTACTGAACCTATTCTCTATTCCATCGATCTTAAGTGCCAAATCGTATTATTTCCTTGTTTAAATGTACTGCAAGATGCAGTTTCTTTCTAAACCGCGATAAGCGCCGAGCCTGTTTTTAGCCTAATTGCGATATATCGTCTCGTCTCGAGCCCCTGCCCCTTTGAAATTGAAAGTGACCTTTTCGATCGCACTGCGGTGTCCCTGCGAACGCGATCCCGGCCGGAACAAAATCCCGTCTGATACGCAATTCTTCCCGGCAATCTACGATACCCCTTCCCATTGGAACGTGATTCTTACCGCCAATATATGACACCCAACCCCGATTACGGTTGTAATCGCAATCGTTTTGACCCCTGATGTCATATGCTGCATGTGGCATGAGTTGCTTTGTTGTTGTTGCTTTTACAGACATAAACCAACTACATATAAAAAAGGATGGATTTGTAGCATTATGAAACAAACAAAAAAATAACTTTGAATTTATAATCAACAATGTTGTTCATTTAACAATCATTGATTAACATATTCAGACTGAGCCAATAGACCATTTTAACAGGATAAATCGAATATTAACAAAATGTATGGGTGTAGGTAAAAAAATTACTTTTCATGAAAACTATTAAAATGGATTTATAGCATTTTGGAAAAGAGCTCCTCATATATTTGTGGAAACCAGAATAGAAAGCTGAAAAGAACAGCATTTATTTGAAATAGAAACCTTTAAACATTACTGACTAATCTCGCTCACCAAGTTTAGTTTCACTGGTTAACATTAATTGAAAGCTGGATTTAAAAGGTAACTAAGTTCAGGACTCGTACATGCAGTTGCGTGCTGCCAGGTCCCGGTGTAGGAAGCTTCTGTTGCTGAGATACTCCATTCCCAGAGCGATGTCAATCATAAACTTCAGGAGCATCTGCGTAGGGAGAAACTGGAAATACAACACAGAATCCTGTTAGACCATGATAACGTCACAGTCTGGCTCATGCATGTAGATGAATAATAATGCTGCTTGTTTGGCATCTTACCACACCATCTTCCTCGAGACGCGAGCGGAGGAGGAAACTATGCAAGTCTCCGTACTCCATAAAGGGGAGCACGACCATTGGTTTAGGAAAGTGTCCTGATCCCACCTCTAAACAAACACCTACAAGAACAAATCAACATTATAGCAATAGATAAAGAATGAGGGATTTGCTTCGTCATGAACATATGGATTTAAACATGACAGATTATTAATATCAGAATGTATTTACTCTATTTGATAATAATGAGTATTTCTAGTGTACTCAGTAATGCATGTTTCTTACCCAAGAGTCTTATGACATTAGGATGGTGAAAATCCTTCATGCAAGCAGCTTCATTCAGAAACTCTTCAATCTCTCTATGGGAGAAGTTATCCACTGAAAGAGGTCAAAATTAATGCTTCATTTCATATTTTATTTGATTCTCTTCTCGTTATATAGATATCACATACAATATAAGCTTAGTGCCTTTCCAGATCATTGTAAAGACCTGATAAGATAATAAACAACAACTATATATCTGGGTGCAAATACAGTAATAACAAAAACAGTAAAAAATTAAAATGTGCAATAATAAAATACAAAAAATAAATAAAATACAATACTACTACTACTAATATGCTTAAATTGTTTTACTTAAAATAATAATTAAAATATGTAATACTTTTAAAATAAAATAAATATTATTCATAATAAATGTAATATTTTTCCAAATAATAAAATAAAATAAAAAAATATATATATATATATATATATATATATATATATATATATATATATATATATATATATATATATATATATATATATATATATATATATATATAAATAATAATAATAAAATCAAATAAAATAATTATTTTACAATTTAATAAAAATAAATATAATATAATAATAAAAATTAAATTTTTGTAATAATTTTCAATGTAAAACGTAAATATTTTATTATTATTAATAATACTAATAACAACAATAAATACAATTGTAATACTTTTTCAAAATAATTTTAAATAAAATATGTATAACTTAAATATTTGTAGGAATACTACTAATAATAAGTACATGTAATACTTAATAAAAAAAAAATACATCATTTTAAATTAAACACTTAATAAAACCATCCACTTCATCTTAATCTGAAGCAAATAAATATGCAAATTAAAATGTTCTCCTTTGAAATCCCAAACTTACATTTCATGGTCTTTACAGCAACTTTTTCAGAGGTCCCATCAGGCTGTCTGAGATGCCCCTCCATCACAGACCCAAACTCGCCTAAAGAAGAGACGTCAGGTCATTCAATCCATCTGACATGAGCTGCAACACAACACCAGACTGCATCCTCACCTTCCCCGAGGACTTTACCGATGGCCAGCAGGTTCCTTAAGATCATCACGTCCTGGAGTTTGGCCTGAAGCTCACTGCTAAT
Organism: Gobiocypris rarus; assembly: GCA_023029165.1. NCBI lineage: Eukaryota > Metazoa > Chordata > Actinopteri > Cypriniformes > Gobionidae > Gobiocypris > Gobiocypris rarus. Next base: position 36,621,384 of record CM040927.1, on the reverse strand, counting down.
GCCCAGATTGGCAACTAAAACAAAGAAATGCTTTATACTCTATAATACTTTAAATCTTTAAGTGTTTGGAAAATATGCTACCAATGCTTGACATACGTGTGATTTCGATGGCTGAGCGGTTGTAGGATCTCTGAGGTCTGTACTCAACGTTAGGAGTGAGTTTGTCATCAGCACCAAACAAACACCTGTAGAGGGCGCCAGTGATATATTTATACATAAACATGACAGCCACACAGTACACAAACAAAAATCATTCATTTAGAGTCACAATTTGCTAATTTCCCCACAACAAATCACTAATTATTAACAGTGACATGGATTTCATGACGTTTCAGGCTGAAAAGCTGACATTGCAGTAAATCTGTTGAAATAGCTGACCCTGAACGGCACAAAACCAGCAGGAACTCCTCGGTCAACCGGCATCTAGTGCTAGTCGACTAATGTAAAACAGCCAGCTATATCAGCACAAAACCAGTACTACTAACCAGCAAAATAACCTTGATGCTGGTCTAAGCTGGTCTTTTCAGCAATGGAGGAGCTACAGACTACACATACACAAAGAAAGGACTGGATCCTAAAATGCAATAGAAATGAGATGCAGTTTAGTGCTGAATTGAAGCATTTCTTCCTAGTTTATTTTGCCTCACTTTTGGATTAATTGACTATAAAATTCAGTATTAATTACAACAAAACTCTCTTATGAAAGCTGACCTTTAACGAGATATTTTAGACTATGTGCACCAATAATGTAATTTTTCCAATGATCAGTCAGGACTTAAATCGCAGTAAGATGTTTACATGACAAGCAAACCTTTTCACTGCCGTTTACATGCAATTTTCATCAAGAATTGTGGGTATTTTTACCACTATTATTCACATATTACAATGCAGAGAACAAATAAACAGTTAGCCTTTTCATTAACCCTGGTTTGTCTAAATATATGCTAGTTTTCCTGTCTGTTTTCAATGCAGATTAGACTTCAACTTAAATTGTAGTAATTTTAGATGCAGACTGGCGTCCTGAAAAAGCACATTGAATAGTTAACATTTGGTTAGTAACTTAGTGGATCTTTAACTGCAATGCTACCACAACCCCCACTGCACATTATCAGTAAAGTCAGCCAGAGGCTGTTCAAGGATTCCAGAGTATGATGAAAACGGGATGTTGTTGTTAGTCTCCCTTGAAAACAACCAGAAGTAATTTGAAGCTCTTTGCTCAGCACTGCTTTGGTTAACTCTGTCCTCCATAATTTTGTTTTACTAAGAAGCCATGCTGTTTTTACAGACCAAGCACTGCAACCTTCCCCCTACTTTTCTTTCCTGAAGCCTGCAATTTCTGGTCCCAAGTACATTAATAAGATGAACATACTCTGGTACCTAAAATAGCCCTTGTTTTTCAGATTTGGAAAAGACGTCTGAAAATTGCACAGCAGAATAAGATTTAACAACAATTACAGCAAGTAAAATCAAGAGGGAAAAAAATGAAGTGCTAAATGGTTGCAAAATGCCTTTTGAAACATAATAACAAGACAACAAAACGCATATGGACGGTGAAAAGTAAACAAAATAACATTAGCCAACTAAAAAGTTAAAAATAAATTAAGATGGGACTGAGAAATTCTGAGAAAAAAACTCTATGTTAGTTTACACCTTGCAATTTTGACTTTTTCTCAGAATAGTGAGAGATAAACATGCAAATTGCAAGATATTATAAGACAAAAACTCACAAATTGCAAGATATTATAAGACAAAAACTCACAAATTGAGAGGGAAAGAAGTCAGAATTGTGAGGTACAGTAAAAAGTTGGTTACCTTTTTTATTTATCATTCTGTGATGGAAACAAGCTTCCAAATTACACTAATCAGACATAACATTATGACCAATATTACACCCTAATATTGTATTGGTTCCGCCTTCTTCCCATAGTGCATCCTGGTGCCATGTGTTTCCCAGGTAAGCGATACACATGCCCCCGACCATCCACATGATATAAAAGAAAACATGATTCATCAGACCAGGCCACCTTCTTCTATTGCTACAGTAGCTCGTCTGTTTGATCGGACCAAACGGGCCAGCCTTCGCTCCCCATGTGCATCAATGAGGCCATGACCCTGTGGCCGGTTTACCACTGTTCCTTCCTTGGAGCACTTTTGATAGATCCTGACCACTGCAGACCGGGAACACCCCACAAGAGCTGCAGTTTTGGAGATGCTCTGACCCAGTCGTCTAGCCATCACAATTTGGCTCTTGTCAAACTTGCTCAAATCCTTACACTTGCCCATCTTTCCTGCTTCTAACACATCAACTTTGAGGACAAAATTTTCACTTGCTGCCTAATACATCCCACCCACTAACAGGAGCCGTGATGAAGAGAGTCACCTGTCAGTGGTCATAATGTTATGCCCGAATGGTGTAAACAGCTATTTCATTATGAAACTAACAATGACAAAATAGTTTTTCTTTGTAATAACATGCACTAATGAATCACGCACAATAAGAACAGGAAATTGTGTTCAAGTAATCTAAATCGATTTTGATTTCATGTTGACTGTAAAAAAAAAAAAAAAAAAAAAAAGGAGAAATGACAAACTTACGGCAAAAAATAGTGACTGCGCAACCACACGACGGCAAACATCACTATCATCAACAGACAGAAACCGCAAACCACTCCAAGCACAATGTACACGGAGTCATGACGATTGGGAACGGGCGTCGAGGACGGAGACTCAGGCGATTCTGAAAGCAAAACACACATGCATGCAAAAGCATAAAAAAATAAGGCAGGCATATGTACTATTAACAAAGATCAGCAGAATACTAAACAATATAGTTGCATTAATATTATCCTCTATTCTTTGGATCTCTCTAATGGCATTTTAGCCCAGAGTTGAGTTCAGCAGCTTGCGTTTAGTTCCTCTCGTCATTCATCAAACGGGTGATGATGTGTCCTTTGTTCATGACCCTCTTTGGTTCTCCAAAATGTTGAGATCACACAAAAGCGATGTAACTTCATTAGTGTTTGGTTCTTTCCCAACAAATATCCCTCCTGACTGCTGCAAAACTATTTTGATTTAATCACCTACATTTTTTAAAGAGGTTTTAAACTTTATAACCAAGTTTCTTATGGGTTTCTTATGTAATCGTTCAGCGGGTTGCCTTCCAGAAAGAAGCTGTTTGCTCTAATTCAGGTTTACTGCAGTGCTTTTAAATATCAAAAATATATTTCATTAAAACTGATTCCAGGAAATGTATTAGAATTGCAATGAGCTATATTTTTAGACTGGTAATTAAGGTCCTTCTTAAGAATTAAAACACATATATATATAGAGCACAATCTTTCAATGATTAATCATTGAAAACTCTGTTACATGGGACAATAGTTAATTATACAGTTTAGTGGTCATTATATGGGGCTGGTCAGTACCATTTTTTGAGCTTCGAAGCTTTGGGAGTAATCAACAGCGAATATTCGGAGAGAGGGGCTGAACATATTCTTCTCTCTAATAAAGGCAGGAATCGTGAGATTCTCAGCGGCGCGCCTCACGCGGGCAGAGAACGGACTGCACTAGTGATACAAAACACACAGGTCTGTTACGCCCCAGTGACAAGCTCCTAAATTTCACAGTAGATTCATTTAGATTAAAGATAATGGGTTATATTAGATAGTGGGTGTTACAGGTGTCCATCACTTGCCCACCGGGGTTCCGTCGTTTTGATATTTTATAGTAGTAAAATGTTTAGTTCAGTTTGAACTAAAATGTATGTGATGAACAGATTAACTACAATTAAAAACTGAACGTGCAGCAAGAGCCGAACGAGGATCGCAGCACAAACTACAGCAGGAGTCAGATCTCATTCATCACGAGCGTGAGAAGCTGAATGACGAGATGATCGCAGATGATTTGGTTTCAAAGCGAAAAGTAAAAGCGCTTATTTGAGGGAGTCTGTCATTGTACTGTTTTGTTGTTGTGTTTTTTATTAAGAATAGTAGGCTAATGAACCCACAATTCAAGCAACCCGCCCCCAGATTAGCAAACCGAAAATAAACGCGCACGGCCGTATAGGCACAAGCATGTGATGGTGAGGGAAAATATTCTCACCGTCACATCCCTAACAGATAAAGGCTAATACATTTTGATTCTGTTATTCTATTTCTCACAATGTCAAACGAGCGCAGCTTAACCCAAAAGTCAAGCTCATGCATGCGCTTCTTCCATATAAGCTCGTGCAGCTGCGCGCTCTAGAGAGAGAATATACTCCATTGCAGGGAACGCTAAGAAGCAGCAAATATATTTATTAACTATAACGAGGTTGGGTTCCTATTCAACTGTCCATCCTATTAAAAACGGCTAAAAAGAGTATTGTATTTCGGCAGGTTTTACAGTGTAAGCATATGCAAGCGTGAATGAGAAACGTTCCGATTGGGATGCCAGGTGTGTGGAAAAACAAAACAAAAAACAAAATTGAAATTCGAATACCAACCCATGAAACGAATATTTTAATATTCTAGTCCAGCTCTAGTCATTATACAAACTTATACTACAGGGCCGTTGAATGCTTGAATCTGATTGGCTGATGAAGGTTCTGAGGTGTGCAATTATTTTCTGGGAAACGCACAGTGAGCGAACGTAGTTCCAGGCAGCTCTCTTGACCGCATTACAGTTCCATATCACTTCGCATAGTTAACTGTAATAATGGATATAAAAGGACTAAAAAAAAAACAACAACATGAGAGACGATTTTACTAAAGTAAATTTTTATATTTACAGGGAATAACTTTCAACAACTGGGGAGGTAATAACAGCGCTGTTTAGAGACGCACAGAGGTAGCCTAATACACACAAGCGCTCTCTCTCTCTCTCTCTCTCTCTCTGTGTCTCCATTTGTGTGTCTCTGTCGCTCTCGCTCTGTTTCTAATAATTTCATTAATAACTGCAGTAGAATGCTATCAACAGCTCAAGCCTCCGTTACCAGCTTTAAAATGACATTTCAGAACTAGCAAAAGAGCCGTTGGATGAGATGCGGAAGAAATAGTCCCACTCACAATAGCGATTTAAGTACAAAAATCAGACGAATCCCTTTAAATATATCATCGGATCGATGTCTTGAGGTGTGGTTACCGTAGTATAAGCGGAACAATTGATGGGTGTGCATTATTTCTCTAATAATTCAACGGCCCGTCGTCAGTTATTCCTTACATATTTACCCGCTGAATGTCACCATTAACTAATAGTTTGACTAGAATTCCAGAAATCACTAAAACAAACAAAACAAAAAGTACAGCATAACCAAATACTTCAAAGACAGGTAATCACTACTAACTTTTCCCCCCAGTGTGACTGTATTGCAATATTTAATGACATCTGACTAATGGTAAAACCCTGAGGAATGTTCTATCATCTGCTCACCAGTGTCTGGTACAAAGAGCCAGTAGCGTGACCTTTTGGTCCCGCAGCCGCTCTGTGTGCAGGCCACGACCTCCACACTGTATGTGGTGTTGAACGCCTGCAGCATCACTGAGGCCTCTGTGGTGATGCTGTGAATCTGAAACACACATTCACACAGATTTAGAACAAAATAAGAATTTTTTTTAAATCATTGTATTGTCAAAAGTCTAACATAGACCGGTGGGCATCTCCATGCTGGTCCAAAGCTGGATAGCGATGTGATGCTCGACACAGACACGTCGAAGCTTGTTTAAATAAAAAAAAAAGATCTCACAGTGAAGCACTGTATCAGCGCTTGATTCGTTTTGCCATAACCATGTGCTCTGTGACATATGAAGGTTCGTTTTCACACACAACCACGTGATTGCTTCGTATTCTGATTCAAATAACACAAACCTCTTGCACAACAATGTACAGTTAATAAAACAAAGTGTTTTTTTGAACAGTCAAGTATGAAAACCTGTTCTAGTAGGGCCCAAAACTTTGAAAAAGGGCATAATAGGTCCTCTTTAAAAAAAAAAAAAAAGAAAGGTTGTATTATGCAAATGTAGTTTAGCATTGCAGGAAAGAAACAACTTTTATATGAAATCAACAGCGTAAAAACAAAACTAGGCTGGATGGAAAAGAGAAGTTTTTTTTATTTTTGAGTGGTGAGCATGAGGACATGGGGAGGTTAACACATGACACATGTGACATCGATGTGCTGATTGCGTAAAGTTGTCACTTCTGTTTCAAACATATCAGACATGCTGACACTTACACTAAAACGGAGTCAGTGAAAAATGTGGAAAAACTGCATCTGCAGATTTCGAAACAAGAAGTGATTCGTTCTACAGGTCCTGAGAAGCAAGCAATTCATTTCTGCAAGTAAATGTTTATTCTTTTTAAAAATAGTACTTGTTTATCTAACTAAATGAATTTGCATGCCCTATTAAGTGCACATTTCTGCAGACCATGCATGAGAATCAACACAATACATTATGGTTAAATAGATGTTAGAAAGAAAAACAAACCCAAAATAAAAAAATGTACCCTGCCCAGCCACTGCGATAAGCCATTTCTGGTCGTCTAGTGCACACAATAGCTTCCGGTTTTTTACTGGTCCTGAAGTTTTTCAATCTTTGCCCTCTATTTGTTTTTAGGAACCCTCGGATTACGGTCAGAAAAGCCAACTACGCAGTTATATTTAACCCAAGCTTAAAACAACAAGCTTTTCAAAACACACCAACTCTAATTCTTACACACTTAGCAGATACTGACTTACTAAAACATATACTCATTAACTGAAAAACCTTCTGCAATGCATTACTGTCTGGATCAGCTAAGGTTCTGTAGTGCACCGAATGAGAACTCATAATACAATTAATAAGTAAATATTTATTTGGACTTCTTCAAGGGTTTAACAAACAATAAGTAACCCCATTATTGGAAATGTACCTGTGAAAAAACTATTTTATTGAAATATTAATTGAACTATTCCAGTAACTGCATTAGAATTGGCACAGGCTAAAATAAAATAAAAATAATAAAAATCTAATCAAGTAAAACATAAAAAATAAAATTAAATATATAATAAAATAAAAATATATAAAATAAAATAAGATAATGGTTACAATGCAAAAAAAATCCTGCAGAAAGTAAAGGCAGCAAAACACTTAATTTGTGTTAATTGAATTTTTTTAATTATTATTAATAATAATATATATTTAAGATGAAAAACTTAGACTAAACAAAAATGAGAAATGTTGCCTTGCCAACTAACTGACATAAAAAGCACTAAAATGTCTAACTGGAAACAAATAAACTAAAAAATGAAATAAAAATAGAAATAAATTAAACCTAAATATTAATAATAAAATATAAAAAAATGACAAAAGCATAAAAAAACATTTCAAATATAAATATAAAAGCTAATTCAAAATATGAATATAATGCAAATAACACTGCCCTGTTAAAGCTCTTGACAGGTTTCATGAGATTAAAACTAGTGTTTAAACACTTATATATGCTGTGATAAGTGTTTGCCAAACTCCCAAACATAAATGTAGATCAAATGAATTCACTCTTCCATGAGCAGATGTTACTCGATGAACTACAAGCTCATTCTGTTGATGGAGAGCAACAGGTGTCGGTCTAAGACCAGCTGTGAGTGTGAGTGCATGGCTCTCATTTCCAGTTACTGTTGTTTTCACACAGGTCAGTCACGGCTATAGAATACAGCAGATTGTTAATCGCAGACATTGACGTGTCGTCATGAACTCCAGGTCACTCACTGGTGAGTCACGATAGACAGACAATAACAAACGACTTCTCCACACACTAGGTTTCCTGTGACTAGCACAGAAACAGGAAGTACACCATTGTGCCAGGAGAGAAATAAATGCCATGCTGTTACAAAACCACTCCCATATGATCGGTCACTGGCCATTGACAAACACCACACAGGGCCTTCAGAGGTGATAGACTATGAGAATGTCCTCAGTTTATTTTAACAGTGATAATGCTCAAGACTTCTTAAAGACTTCTACTAAATAAGTGCAGCTATTAGAAATGTGAATTTTCACTTGCCTCACAATTTGATCTGATTCAGAGGGCAAGGATTTGATTATAAAGTGTTTCTGTAAAGTGTTTTTATCTATTTAAAGCCACAATATGTAATTTTTCGCCGTTAGAGATCGCTTATTCAAAACAAAGGCTTATCTTAATGCCGCCTTGATTTCGCAGAGCTTTTATTATGCCACAGTTGGCACTTCCGCTCATGCGTATGTTGAGTAAAGCCCAAAGTATACTTCGGCTGCCCGCGTTTGAGCACCGTCCGCGTGACGTAATTTTCATCATCGCGAGCACCCCCACTGCCGTCTGTGTGTAGCCCAATTTTTGAAACCATGCGTACTGTCTGCGTACAACAGCGCATGCACAAGAAAGGCAGCCCAATTTGAGACTGCGCGGCCGGTGCATGTACAACAGCGCATGCGCCAGAAAGTCAGAAAAATCACAAAAATTGACCGGTCGCAAAAAGACCAGCCCCCTTTAGTTACTGTTGCTATGTCTGACAAGCCACACACGTTCTCACGCAGTGTAAAACACATCGCAGAGCAAAGAAGATACTGACAACGCACTGACAGACAGGACAGAGCAGGGTACTTTTAATATGAAACTAAGTCTCAACTCTTTAACTCTTTCCCGCCAAACACAACATTTTCAGTTATTTGTGAGAAAACTCTTCCAGGCCAAACACGGAATATTCTGTGTTTCTACTGTTAGACGCTAGGGGAGCGCTATTACGCATCTTCTGAATGAGTACTGAATCTCCAGATCAAAACACACGCGAGTAAGACGGAGTAAAGCAAGTGCTCGCATGTAAGCAGATGCATATGAAAAATAACATCATTGTCAACATTAAACATCAAAATCTATCTAATGTTACTGAGTGAAATGTGGACCCAGGACGAGCTACAGGACTGTGCAAGCATTAGGGGTGTTGATGGACTCGATCTCCTCCATCTGTGTGTGATCATCGCTCTGAATCTCATCTGGATACAGACTTTCACAAAAACATGATTTTCTCAGCTTTTTGCTCAAAATGTTGCTTTTTTTATGAAACGTACCCATATTCAAGAGTTGATAAAAAAATAATGCATGAAGCTAGAAGAAAACAGTTTTTTTTGTTTAAAAGAAGAGAGTCTTTTTTTTTTTAAACGCAGGCGGGAAAGAGTTAAATGTAAACAATAAAGGCTTAGCGCAGTGCTGTTTTCTCATATTAGATACATTTGAGTGAGTTGAGAGTTATTATGTTATAATGCTACTCTGTGCATTTGCTCGGCGGCTACTATGAGACACTTGTTGCACTGCAGTGAGCTAGATCCATATTAGGTAAACTATGGTACTCTCTGTAAATCAAGAAAAACAGATTTAACTTAAAATAATTAAATTAATTAATTAAAATAACCTCCCTCTTGAGGTGACATCTCTTCTCTAATGAAGCATATACTGGCTTCTCTAACAAGAGAAAATCTACAACATCTAGCCCCGCCTCCTACATCTTCTCTTGTTAGAGAAGCCGTTTCATTGGGATATCGTCATAATGAAGACATTTGCTTAAGGGCTATTCAATAATACAGCTGAACTCAAGCAGGCTGCCATGCCGAAAGAAACAAAAACATTACGATCTCAGACTGTAGCTTTCATCTTAGAAACAAGAACAGCTGTTTTATTTTAATGGCTCTAGCCAATTTCCTCACAGCTGGTGAAAATCTCATGTCTGAAGAGCAATTCTGAGCAAAATGCCGCTCTGGGCAACTTTGGAGAAGTAGATGAACTGAGTAATAAACATAATTGGTTACATACAGGATATCTAGATACTATAAAGTGTATTCAGGGGGTTTGCTCTTATTTTGTGTGCCACAGAACAGATGTGTGGATGTTTACTTCAGTTGTAACTAGTGTTATTTTAGTATTAGTGATATACTATTCTAGTTTTTGTTAATATTTAGAATTACATTTTATTTTTTTTATAGGATATTTGTTTTCATTTTCATTTTTAAAACATTGTCATAAAATCATATCATATCAAACAAAACCTAAAATCTTGACCCTGAATAAAAAAAGTTTCAAACATATTCTTTGAGAGAATCTTGAAATAACCATTTAACTAATTCAGCAAAGTTTCTTAAAGAGCATTCCTATATGCTGGGACAACTTTGGAAATTTGCAATGCCACTGAAAATCTGTATTATCCCAGATTGTTGAGAGTGAAAAGACAGAATTTTGTTTCTCAGCGATTGCCAATTATTAAATTCAATTGTGTTAGTACACAAAACACAATAGGCGAACCCAACTACTAACCTTGTTCGTACGTGAGCCGTGTTTAATAGTGACATCATATCCTTGCAAGATTCCATTCAACTTGTCAGGGGGCGGAGCTTCCCATCGGATCATCAACATGGAGTTGTTCACATAAACGGTGACGTTTTGGGGGGCCTCCAATGGAACTGACAATAATACAAGTAAAAAGTAAAATTACACTCATTTCGAGCAACGTGTAAAAATGAAAATATTGTTTCAAATATTAACAAACATGTAAAATACTGACCAAAGACAAACCAAAGGACTACTTTAAAACCAACACAAGCAGTAATTCCAGACTGTATTACATTAGAAGTTTGGTAAACCAACAAACCAAAATGCTTATCAGGAACTAAAAATATCCATCACAGTTCTTTTAGGAATACAGAGGAAATCCTTTATGGACACACCCATAAGAAAGCATTTCTAACTGCCAGTCACTCCCATTCCCATTTGGAAAACTCTTGGATATCAAAGACATAATTGCATACTATAGGAATTATCTTCTAGTCTTTCTTCTATTAGCAAAATGTAATTCTCATATTGCACTCAACCACATCTTCCATTTCCAGTGTGCAGATTGAATGGGAAATTATGTGACTTTAATTTTACTTGTTATTTGATAACAAAAAAGAGAAGCTTTTCCTTACAAGATAATAGAATGCACTCATATGTGATATCATTTGACAAAGTAGCATATCAATGTTTAACATGTTTATAGTTGCAAATGCATATCCTTTTTCTTCCTATTTTTTAAAAAGAGTGAGTGTGCTATGCAGTACAGTCTACACTACGTAGTAAGCTTGTGTTTAGTTTTGAACATACACGCATTCAAAAGTTTGGGGCGTGTATGTTTTTTTAAAGAAATTGTTCGGTAAGGATGCATTCAATTACAGCTGTACAATTAATCGTTAAAAGACAGCGATCTCCATTCACATCCAGGCGATCTTATTCATAAATGACAAAGATTTAGCTCAATTAAACCTTTGACAAAACGATCACTGCAAACATTCAGATCTGCGTTGGCGCTGCTAATGACCCAGAGAGAGAGCAGTTGTCATGTTTGGATATGAAACAGCCACTCAGGATAATTATTTCAGTCTTACAACAATTCATAATTAAAATCACAGAAGAACTAGGATAAAAGTTTATAGTTCAGATATAAACACTGATGTCTGTGGTAGTGATCAAAATATTGAAACTTGATGCTTCATTTAAAGATTGTATCAATTACATCATTACACCAGTAGGTGGCGACAAGTGACAAAATGCATTTGTTATTGAATCATTCATTCAAGAGATTCGATAAAAAACAGATTCATCCAGTAATGAAACAAGTGAAGTCTTTGAGCGAGTCATTGAATCATTCATTCAATCAGATGAAAAACATTTATAATTTAAATTAAATATTTTTTAATTGACTATTTTGTATAGTTGTCTGTTCTGAATATTTACTGAATCATGCAACTCTACATTAAAATGATCAAAAGTGACGGTCAAGACATTTATAATATTACAAAAGAAAACATTCATTATGGTTTCTGCAAAAATATGAAGCAGCACAACTGTTTTCAACATTGACAATAAAGCAAATAATATAATGATTTCTGAAGGATCATGTGACACTGAAGGCTGGAGTAATGATGCAGCTTTGATCACAGAAGTTGTATTTTTGATCAAATAAATGCAACCTTGTTGCACACATGTCAAAAACTGTAGGCATGAAATCAAATTTTACAATTCATATTTTTATATGTAATATTGTATTGTTTACTATAAATGATTTATCTGTGCACTTCATTAATTAAAAGAAAATTCATTTACCCTTATAATCTTTAATCAAATACATTATCCTCCCCTCCCCCCTCCAAACGACTTCTCTTCCCTCCCGGTCATGTGGGCTATCGCGCTCTATCTCGTTTCTGCACCGGCTCTCAGGCACCTGTCGCTGACATGGGTCACTGATCGCAGCAACGTTCGCCCAACTTCCTACAATCCAATCAATTCCCGAAGGATGAAATCAAGCCTCGCCCTACATTTTTTACTAATTTCAGAGGCCGTTTCACTCGGATATGCGTCAAAATAAGGAGAAAAAGACGATCTCAACTTCCGTTTTATGCCGACTTTAAATGTAAATCTTTTGAATGGTTATGTACCCAGTGGCTCAATGTTTTTTTATTCACAGAAAGTCCAGGAAGTTGCTCCAGGAATCTGACTCACCGCCCTCTGTAGTGTTGCTCTGAACCCAAGCGCTTTGCGGTGACGACCCGATCTCATTGGTGCAGGACACACTCATGTTGTACCAGGTCATGGCTTTGAGGTTGCTGATTTCATACTGGAACGGAGGCACTTGTGTGGCGTGTGCGGCAGTAGGATTCCCCGACTCACGGCCGAGCTCTCGCACCTACAACACATGATGTAGGGCATTTATGATTCATTACAAAAAGATCAGAATCATCTGAACCGAAACTTTCAGTGGTGTTACTTTACCAACTGAACAGAACTACGATTCGAAATAAATCACAGAAAAAAGAAATCACCCTGAACAGAACGGCATGTTCCTCAGAGGAATCATCACAACACAATAACCTTGTACAATGTTCATTCATTTTGTCCCTCTTACCGTGATGTAGCACGAGATGAGAGGAGAGAAGCCATCGTGTCCCGGAATCCAGCTCAAGAGGAGTTTGTTGGACTCACGTTTTACTACAGTGACTTTTGACACTTTGTCAGGAAGCTCTGGAAATACATTAATCATGCATGTGTGTTAGAGCCATAAACGACATTAAGAATTTTGTTATATTTTTCTTTATATTAAAAGGCACAATATGTAGTTTTTCACCACTAAAGTACTTCTATTCAAAACAAAGGCATAGTTTGATGATGCCAAGAATGAGTGCTCATGGGAGATGTCATCTTCACCTCACAGCCGGTGGAGAATCGGGACGGGACTCGGGCAGAAATCACGTTAATGGATAAGATTATTAACGTTACTGTAGTATAAAGCAGAGTAGGACCGAGTGCTGGAGCGATTGCTAATGACAGACGAGCACGACACACGGCTCGACAGCAGCGGAGCTTTTATTAAGCCACAGTTGCCGCTTCCGCTTCTTACGCTCATGCGTATGTGGGGTAACGCAGACCTGTTTTATCATATTAGATACATTTGAGCATGGGCGTCGAAAGCAAATAAAAATGTGGGTGGGTCCTCTCTCAGAATTGTTTTTTTAGTAACATTAGAGGCCATTTACATAAAATACAAATATACTGCCATTTACTAAACGATTGATTGGGATAGACAAAATTACGGAAATCACCAAATCATTCACCGTGGCAATGGTGTAGGGGTAAGTCGCATGGGATCAAGAGGTTCGAATCCGGCTTTTGCCGAACTCGCTCTACTCCCTTTTACCGTCACATATCAGATCGGAAAGGCATTTATTTTAAATAAAACTGAAGAAAATATTAGAAAAGTGGAAATAAAGCGTCTAACATGTGTTCACTATTAGTGTTTATCGGTTATTGGTATGGGTAAACAGACATGTGCTGAATTAGAGACGATAAAAGTGAGCGGGTCCAGTATCATTGGTCGTAAAAAGTGGGTGGGTCTTGTCCCACCCACACACAATGGTTCCGACGCCCATGCATTTGAGTGTGTTGAAAATGATGTTATAACGTTAACGCTGCTATGAAACACTGCAGTGAGCTAGATTGATATTACAATATCATATTAATAAATGCTGGATGACTTGTGCAACTAAATAGCATGCAATTAATTTTAAAACATATTGTATGATGTAGAAAATGCTGTATTACTGTACAATAATTAATTTTCTGTCTATAAATATATCCAAACAGTTGTCTAATAAAACATATATTAAACCGTCTTTGGTGTTTCCATGGTTTCTACAAAATCGAGGGTAACGTGGTTATGATGTCATTGATGGGTGTCCTGGATAAAAAGGCTTATTTCTCTGGATTTAAACATTCTTGGAAACATCTGGAATAAATGTAAGTACACAAAATATATAACATTGTTCTAGTGGTTTTTGAATATTTGAATCCAAAAATTGTACATAGTGTGCCTTTAAGAGTAATTTTTTGTTAAATGTATATTTTATTTTGTGTTATTTGTATTCTAACATGTGACTTTGGCTAGTTTTACATGCGTTACGTATGCTTTACAATTTGAGGAAGAATAAGGAAGGAGGAAGTGTTTTGTGCTAGACAGTCTTTTGAAAATGCTAAAATTCATGCCTTTGGAACTTGATTCCAAAGTGTAAAGTAGTTTTTGAGTTAGATTTCTCTTATAATTTAACTTGTCATGTAAAGGTTAAACTTTTTCTTTGTTAAGTTATGGATGTCAAATCTTTTGTGCAACACCCTTGTGCAGAAGATTGAAAAATGGCTCAGATCACCATTACAATATGAAAAAATTACATAGAGGAGAAAAACATAATAATTCTCACACAGTTTTGTTAGTAGTAACTAAAACTATTTTTAACAAATCGCTTTCGTTGGTAATAAAAAAACAACTGAAATACAATAATATATAAATATTTGATGAAGAACTGGATGAAGAAAAATGTTGCCATGGCAGCTAACTGTAATAATATAAAAGTTTAAGATGAAGTAAGAAATAGCTTAACTAAAACGAACATAAATATAAACTTAAGCTAAATAGAAGTATTAAAAAAACGTATACAACTGGCAAACGCACATTAGAAAAGTACTAAAACTCAACTAAACCGAACACTGAAAATATAAAAAATAATATAGTATATAAATGATACTAAATATAACACTGTCCTCGGGTTCAGCACCTTTGATATTGACGTGAGCTTCTCTGGAGACTGTGAGGCCCTTCTCGTTGTGAGCTTCACAGCTGTACTGGGTGGGAGCATCGACACCTGCAGACAACAGAAAAATAAAACATTTACTATCTCACTCTAATATGCAGAAACAATGGAAGATGGGAGCCTGTTTGGGAACAATCAGTGGTGCTTGCTAACTATTATTATTATTATAATATTTTCAAAAGTTTGAGGTCAGTATGATTTTTTTTTTTACAAATTAATAATTGTTTTCCACAAGGATGCATTCAATTCATCAAAAGTGACAGTAAATACATTTATAAATTTTACAAAGATTTCTATTTCAAATAAATGCTGTTCTTTTGAACTTATATTCAAAGAATCCTGGAAAAAAAATGTATTAGTTTGCACAAAAGTTAAAAGCGGATAAATGGCTGTCTTTCAAACTCCCTCTGCACGCAATTGGATAGCGCTACAACCAACCAGAGCAAAGAAGAAGCTGACGTAGTTAGAGCTCTCAGTTATTTGCTCTTTTTTCAACGAAAAGCTTAACTTTAAATCTTTCAGAGTCGCGGCCAAAGCAGATTCGAAAGACCGCTGTTCGCCAACATCTCCAGCCGCCACCATCTCCTTTGTTTTCAAGCAGCAGGAACCGTCGCAACTCTGCCGTCATTACGTTAAGCCCGCCCACCGACTCTATACACGATGTGATTGGCCTGTCCAGAGTTAGGCTTTTCCAGCTCAGAAGGGTATTGAGAGCTGCTAAACGACACTCGCGGGCAGATTAAATTTGCTGCCGCTAGGGTGCGTCTAGATTTCTAGGCTAGAAGACTGGAGTAATGCTGCTGAAAATACAGATTTGATCACAGGAATAAATTACACTTTACAATATATTCAAATAGAAAACAGTTATTTGAAATTATAATAATATTTCAGAATATTTTACTTTATTTTTGGATTAAATAAATGCAGCCTTAGTGAGCATCGACTTTTTTTAAAAACATCTTACACACATACATAGCAACACATTAAAAGGACTAACAAATTTTGAAAGTGATCTGGACACCATCCACAGCAGCCTACAATTTTGACTGTGAGTTTTGCACAATTAAGCATCACTTACATTTTTTCAAAGAATAAAATAGATATTATTTTTTGGTGCCACAAACGGTGTTTAAAATCAAAATAATAGTGATGCGAGTGTCCAGGTTTGCATCAGGTTTGCATCAATGGTGGAGGTCGAGCACATGCAGGACTGCGTAACTTTCACCGCCAACGTGTCTCACAGAACGAGTCTTTCAGTGCCACTCCACGCCAACACTCCAGCCCCACTCTGACACAAGCCCAACCATAATATCCCTTTTGTGCGAGAGCATTTCTGCCCATACCCAGAGACTCTGTCACAAAGGACACATTGCTTCCCCCATTGGCGCTGACAGGAAGCTACTTGTTTGGTTGTTGACATGTTTCTGAGTATCAAACGTGTCTATCTCTGACTGTCAGTGGGACAGATCGTGCCTCCGTTTTCAAGCGCCACAGTGACTGAACTATGCTATTGAAATGCCGTCTGGATAAAAAGATGAAAGTTTAAATAATAGACGACAGTATTTGATTCACTGCAGGAATGATTATAGGTTCAGTCTGGACTTGGAAAAGCAAGGTTTCTTGAATATAAACACTCCAGTCTTTCTAAATGATACCTAATTTAGTGAAACCAACTCGCAGCGATTGCACTGATTATTATTTTTCATCAAGAAGACAATAAACGGTCAGACATTTACCCTTTATCGCTCTTGAAGATTTATGCCGTTTACACCTGGTATTAAAGGAACACTCTACTGTTTTTAGAAATAGGGCTAATTCAACATCTTTCCTACATAGTAAAAGTGATAATTATTAGTATACAAATAGATGCAGATTAAGACTAGGTAGATATTGACTTGGGACTATATTAGGGTGAAGCACAGACGAAGCACTGCTACTTGGGTGCAGATATCATGCATACCCTATCTCTGTACCCAAGTGCTTCGTCTGTGCTTCACCCTAATATAGTCCCAAGTCAATATCTACCTAGTCTTAATCTGCATCGCTATTTGTATACGTTATGAATAAGCAGGCCACAAGAAGTAATTAGGTGGGGTTTTTCAGACCAAATAACATCGGTACTAGAGAGTACCGATTCACATTAATCCAATCGGTACCACATCTCGGTACCTGAGAACGCATCTGGTGATATAGACTAGTGTCTGTGAATTTAAAGATGTTATTTAAATACGAATCCTGCGTGTTTGTGTGAATGAATGGCGCTGACCTGCAGTTTATTTACCTCACACACACACAGAATTGCACGTGACAATCACGTGTTTCCATCTCATACGAGGACATAAAAGCATGTCCGTCATCTCCAGAGACGCTCTGAGTCACACTTCGTAAGCATTTTACCGTTTCATTTGAGAAAAACTACCGACATGTCAAACACAGAAACTCAAAAGGTATTCACGGCAACCCGTCAAAATAAAAGTTTTTGGTTTAACTAATATATTTAAATATATTAGTTGTACAGTAGAATTTAGATACGTCTCAATGTAATAATAATACTAATACTAATGTAATAATTATGAACTATCAAACATTTATTTTTTTAGTAATAAAAAACAAATTTTCTTCTGTTTTAATTTTAACAGTATAATGCTCAGTATAAGCTCAAATACAATTTGTTTGACAAAAAAGTTTAATTAAATTAAAGTTTCTCATTTGATAACCAGAAATTGCACAACAAAGAATTTATGTAATAATAATAATAATAATAATAATATGGTTGTTTTTATGAATTCAATTAATTAAGTAGCTATAGCCTACTATTTACTAATAAATATTACAGTGAACAAACGTCACAGACAATGGCAGCTCTGGCATAATGTCAATAACACCTCTATGAATGACTTACAGTTTTTTTACAGTTATTGATGTATCTCTTAAGTACCAAAAAAGGTACCGGTACCGGTTAAAATGTGAACGGTACCCAACCCTAATCACAATGCTCTGCTCTCCGTATGTTTTTCTGTCATCTCCGGTGCGTTCATATGTAAATATTGTGAGCTTATTTTGTCCAGTAGATTGAAGATCTGAAAGCCCATATATTTATATACCCTCCCATAGACCCTTCCATCAAAGAAATAAGGACAGAAGTGGTTGAAAGTGGACAAAAGACACCAGATCTCCTTTTCTATTTATTATCTGATCAACCAAAATGTATCTTAATACCAGGTGTAAACAGGGCATTAAAAAAAAAGCCCAAGCGAGGTACAATATACAACATTCAAACATAATATTTCAATAAATCATTCCTTAGAAACTAATTATTGGCAGAGAGTTCCTTTATATGAGCATGGTTTTGAAAACCAAATGAACTTTAAAAGAAACATTGTCAGCCAAATCCAATGCCAGATACGAAGTTCATATTTTTAGCTTCAGTTCAACTAAAAAATGGCTGAACAGAAAGTACACAAATGGAGTCTCTCCACACAAAAAAGCATGCAAGTAGGCTGGACAGATTGCAAGTTGTACACGTGCCAGGAAGTGTATGCTACATTTCTGACGGCCTGTAATTATTGGGTTTGGAGAACAGCCATGCTAGCAAGCTCTGCATACGGATCCAGCAGAATCTGGTACAGGGTCTACTACAACAACACCAACAAAAGTACCAGAAAGAAGTTTTTTGATGTACCATGGTCATTCCTACATAATTACCTTAAAAACACGAAGTAAATAGCATGGTATTATCTATCTAATCTGCCAAACAACACCCAGGCATCTAGGACTGCTAAATGAATCAAAATAAAACCGTAATCCCATCATGGCTTTTCGGATTATCAAATCACAGACGCTGCGATATAATTCAAAGTGTTATTTTACACACGAGCAGCGTTTTCAGTGTTCACAGTAAATGCAGCTCCACATGAACTCATCTCTAAATCTGCTCTGAGTTTGGGTCGCTTATAACATGCAGTTGGAAACACAACATGCACCAACCGTCTTCTCATACTTGTAACAAGAAGCGCTACCAAACGGTCACAAATTGTGAATTTCTCTGGATTTAAACATTTTTGGAAAGGTTTGGGTTGATGTACACAGATCAGGCATAACATTATGACCTGATATTGTGTTGGTCCCCCTTTTGCTGCCAAAAAAGCCCTGACCCTTCGAGGAATGGACTCAACTAGACCCCTGAAGGTGTGCTGTGGTATCGGGCACCAAGATGTTAGCAGCAGATCCTTTAAGTCCTGAAAGTTGAGGTGGTGCCTCCATGGATTGGACTTGTTTGTTCAGCACATCCCACAGATGCTCGATTGGATTGAGATCTGGGGAATTTGGAGGCCAAGTCAACACCTTAAACTCGTTGTTGTGCTCCACAAACCATTTCTGAAACAACAATTTTTGCTTTGTGGCAGGCGTTATCCTGACACTAGGGATGTCACGGTACCAAAATTCCAGTAGTCGGTACCAATACATACAAATTTTACGGTACTCGGTACCAATTTCGGTACCACAGCAAAATGTTTATTTTTATTTTATTTAACTATTTTTTTATTATTTATGATGATAATCATTATAAGTAAATAATACATAAACATTTAAAGGCTGTATGCTGTTTAAAAGTAAACATTGTTTATAAAAAAAGATCAAGTGAAAAATAAGCAACGAACTAGGCATAATTATTATTATTATTATTAGTAGTAGTAGTAGAGGCGTATTATTATTACATAGAGACGTGGCTAAATCTATTGTGCAACAGTGGCCTAATATATTCTGTCAATTTCTTCACGTTAAACCAAACTTTTATTTTGACGGGTTGCCGTGAAGACCTTTGAGTGTTTTCTCAAATGAAACAGTAAATGCTCATGAAGTGACGGTTTATGCATTCGTGTCCTCATGTACTGACACAAGAAAGAGACTACAAAGATAGCGAGTGTCACGGCGTGTGGCGCCACCACAAGCATCAGCGCCAAATCATTCACACAAAGATCCAGAACATGTAGGAGTAATATTTAAATAGTATTTTGCAATTTAATATTCACAAACACTAGTATATATATTCGGCTACAGTCTGGAGCCCTGCGCTTAGATTAACATGGAAGCGACTGAACGCAGCTGCGGGTACCGGATATTACCGGTACTACCGATACTACAGAAATGCTGGTATGGTCACATTTTTTAAATTTCAGTACCGATTTGGTACCGAAGTACCAGTACTTGTGACATCACTACCGGACACCTTTCAATCCAAACCAGCATTAACTTCTTGAGCAATTTGAGCTCCAGTAGCTCATCTGTTTGATCAGACCACATAGAGCAGCCTTCGCTCCCCACGTGCATCAATGAGCCATGGCCGCCCATGAACCTGTGGCCGGTTCACCACTGCTCCCTCCTTAGACCACTTTTAATAGATACTGACCACTGCAGTCAGTATCTATCACAAGAACGTTCCCAAACTACTTTTGTGATTTGATAATTTTATGCCTGATCGATACAAGTACATAAGTGAACCAAATATATAACACTGTGCTAGTGGTTTTTGGACATTTTAATGTAAAAATCTTACGAGAGTACGAGAATGAATGTAACATTATGTTCTTGTAAAACGTATTTCAATCATCTTCGTTTTATTTAAAACTTCTAAAAATCATTTATCCACCCAAAATACAAAATGTTTGGAATATGAAAACTGTTGGGGTTTTGAAAATCTTGTTTATTTGTTATTATGAGAAAGTGATGCATCTTTTTTTTTTTTTTTGAGTCCGCATTGAGCATATAATTGCATTCAAACAAGTGTGTCCAGTGTATAGCATGTTCTGAATGATTAAGCACATTCGCAGTGGCTGAAGTTTCATAATGGCTTTACTGATCTCAGCATTCATGTGGAAATTTTTGTAACTTGAGCAGTAATTACTGACTATTCTTAACGTGAGAAACCGTCATATCCAGCTCTAACTAGTTCCCTCTTAATGGAAACACACATCACAGCATCCAGAGAGAGAAAGAAAGTGTTTGTGTGTGCATTACGTAATGCATCCATTGTGCGAAGAAGGACAGTGAGCCAGAGTTCAACATGGAAAATCCGAGACTTTCTGTGTTCACATTGTTTGATTCAATTCCAGTAAGAACGGCACTTTAAAGGAGAAGTGGTTTTACCGCAATCTTAGAGTTTTTTGTGAGATGAAACATGCACTTTTTAAACAAAGAAATGGGCGTATCTGATCTAGATCTTCAAACAAGATCTACAAACTGAATTGATGCTTTTGAACAAGCTGTCAGATCTGATGATGCGTTTACTGGCGTGAGGGCGGGGTAACCCGTCAATCGAAATCCACCAATAGCAAACCACAACCATTCAGTCAACTTCCCATGGACAAAACCAGTCCCGCCCTAAATTTGTATCTTGTTAGAGAAGCCGTTTGACTCTGATATACATCACAATAGGGATAAAAAGACTATTGCAACTTCAGTTTCATGCTAACTTTAACCTTCAAAAACCGTAATCAACATTACCTGTATTTACAACTAAAAGTCCCTGATAAGGAGAGTATTTTTTGTTGAACATACAGTGCAGCAAAGAACCATTTACGTCTTTATTTCAAAGAGCGCAGGTCTCGGCTCAAGCCCCTTAAAGTTAGATCTGTCCGTTCTTTACAAGGCTCTCTGCAGGGACGCCGGTTTCCCCTGAATGAGGCTTTTGTGTGTGTGATATCAGCACTCTCGCCCTATAGCACCGGGTGAATAAACTTTAACCATAAAACTCCTGCTTTCACAATAACTCAGGTTTAGGCTTGTTGCCAAGAAACTGATTACCATACCAAAGAGATTAACCACAAAACCATTTTCTGAAACCGTGAGTGGTGTTTTCCACTGCAAAACTCACTGTCTGCTACCATGACACGCTTTCAGAATGCTTTATAGAACTTTAATAAGGTTCTGTCAGACACTTCATACAACCTTTTAGGGGTTCCATAAAGGGATTTAATTTAAATGAATTCACTGTTTATTTTACACTGTGTTTATTTTTATGAACAGCTCATAAATGTACTTTATCACAAAAAAAAAACCCAAATTGAAATAACCTGTTAAACATGAAAGCATTATGCAATCATTTGAGGCAGGGTCGTCAAACTCAATTCACTGTCCTGAAGGGTTTTGCTCCAATCCTAATTAAACACCTGAACCAGCTAATCAAGGTCTTCAGGTTTACTAGAAACTTCCATCCAGGTGTTTTGGAGCTGGTTTGAGCTTAGGACAGTGGCCCCACAGAAACCATTTTTGAAACATGTGATTAAAGGGTTCACCCAAAAATGAAAAATATCCCATGATTTACTCATGGTGTATATGGATGTATATGACATTCTTCCTTCAGACAAATAAAATCAGTTATATAAAATGCTGCTTTATAATGGCAGTGACTGTTGGGTCATTTTTTCAAGTCCATAAAGGTGCATCGATCCAACATATAACGTGCTCCACACAGCTTTGTGATGCGTTTGTTTAAGAAAAATATCCATCTTTAAAACTTTATAAAGTAAATTATCTAGCTTCCGGCGAATCGCCTTCCGTATTCAACTTACAGAAAAAGTGTAGCACCTCTCTCAGATCAAAATGCTTACATGAGACGTAAGCATTAAGCGTAAGCAATCTTTTTTCTAGGAGTGTAGGGTATTCTGGGTGAATGTGTTTGCAAGAGTTTCTGGGTGGTTGCAGACTAGCCAAGTCAAAAGAGAGGATGGGAATTTCAAAGTAATAATAAATAATTAAGAAAACTAACACAAATCTCATTTAACAAGACATGCAATTTAAGGTAGCATAGTGTGGGATGAGTTATGATGAGCTTAAGGTCCCCCAGTGGTGAAAATCAAGTTTTTAATGTTGTTTATATGTCTATGTTGTGTTTTTAATATGCTTTAAGACATACAATGTTCAAATTCATAAGTCAACACCATTGCTGAGTATTTTCTGCTTAAAACTGCAGTGAAACAAAGACTCGCGGCTTAAAATCGTTGGTGTTTCTGACGTCACAAACTACCTTGTAACCAATCACATCAGTGTGTGATCGTCAACAAGTGGATCTCTAAACTGGTGTGAGTGAGTGGAGGCGGGGCTAATTTGCATATTCATAAAACTGTGTGTACTAAATAAGGCAAGGTTGTAGAGTTACATTCAAGCTATTTTAATGCATTAATAAATAAAGGAAGAAAAACGTTTAAATTCATTTTGGTTTTACATTTTGAGTTTTAAGGGATACACTCTAAAAAATGCTGGGTTGTTTTAACCCAATGTTGGGTCAAATATGGACTAACCCAGCGACTGAGTTGTTTTAACCCAGCAGTTGGGTTAAATATTTGCTTAAGACAACCCAATCGCTGGGTTAGTCCATATTTGACCCAACATTGGGTTTTTTTCTACCCAGAATTTTTTTAAGTGAAAAAATGATTGACTACATGGGGGACTTTAATAAATCACAATAAAAGTCATGTAAAAAGTAATTTGGATGTCTAATCAGAGATTAAATACTAAACATGTACAGATGAATCATTCACATAAGATCAAAAGCACGCATTTATAAAACAGGATAAATCTTCATTTCATCAATCAAGTGACTGAAAAAGATTCAATTATACCACTTGATATAAACAAAAAAGAAAATGACCCACAGTTTAAAGTCACTGTATCCAGTGTTATCCGACTGCTCAATTATCAGAGTAAACTGTGTGTCATCAGAAGATTTTATCTCACTGTATAAACAGAAAAAAAAAACACACAGAAGTGATTTTCATGTAGTTTCTCCCTCTCAAAGTTCACCTCTAAATACCAGCTTTAACCGATTAATCAGAGTTGGTTTGCTTTCACTTAACGTTTCCAAATCCACAAAACTGTGAGCAGAAACTAAACTTACAAGCCAGCTTGAGCAGCTTTCTGCGAGCTCCGTCACATTTCACAATATCGGTTATGTGCACATTTTCCATAACTGGAGAAAACAAAATGTGCCGGATGATCTCAGCTAGGGGACTTTGAGGGGATACACGACCCTGCTCGGAATGTGAAACAGATTACTTTAGAGGAAAATGGGAAATTACAATCACTAGGCAATAAAACTAGATTTAAGAGGTTTTATGACATCAACGGTTTGGAAAGTAAATGGATAATAGAGCTGAAGAGTTCAGGTTTTCTGTGCTGTGCATTGCTATTGAAATAAGTGCAGTGATGTTATTGTATAAGTGAAACAAAACTGAAATATGCAATTAAAATATAAGATGAAACACTTAAACTTAATTAGGAATGTTTTTTTGGCAACTAACTTAAATAAGTTTAAATACTAAAATTAAAACTGAATTAAAAAATAAATGAAAGCTAAATATTTACATAGAAAAATTACTAAACCTTAAACTGAAAAAATAAAAATAAATATTATAATAGTATATAAATAAAAAATAATATACCCTGAATGGTCTCATTTTTTTGTGAGGCACAAAGCAATTTATTAACAACAGAAAGGATAGCCCTTAGATATTTTTTTCATCTCTGGAAATCTAAATTTGGTTTCTATTGTTTCCTGTTTTTCAAAGTTTCGGCGACTACTGTTTCCCTGTATTAAGGATGTCCTGATTGACCAGAGGAACAGTTTGTCATGATTGTTGTCAGCTGGACCCCAGGGTACTGAACAGTCATTTAATGTCAACAGGCACTTAGGAATCGACAGCCTTGTAGTAGACCTTATACCACAAATAAAATCCAGAGGACAGCAAATAAACCTAAACAAAATCTTCCATTCTTTTTAAATTCAGAGATTTTTTTTCTGCTAGATATCACTTTAAAGACCTATTGATTCTCTGCACTGTATACTGACAACAAGATGTTAAAGGTGCCATATGTAGAATTCAGAAACCGTTGTTATTAGTGACACCAGTGGCCATTAAATGAACTGCAGCCAGCAATTTATTGCTCATGCTCACACTCCTGCGCGCATTTCCTCTCAATAACAAAATAAACCCAACAACAATGACAACGATGAGAAAACAGCAGTTAAGAAAGTATCTAATCATAGCAATGTGAATATGTTTGCACAAGCTCTGCAATTCACCGGTATTTATTTAACGTATTTACTTAAGACTATAGACTATACAGATTTAATCCCTTTTCTTTGCATGGTACATTGACATTAATGACACTTTCGGGTTTATCATGAACATTGTATAAGCATTTATTTCATGCGTCAATTTATTTGACCTTCTTGAATCATTCCAGATTTTAAAAATGGTTGCTGTCTCTTTTACTGTGAAACAGCAAAAAAAATATATATATTTGCAGTTGTTTATGTTATTGATCTCGAAGCTTGCACAGTGTAGAGCAGGGGTCTCCAACCTTTTTTAATTTGAGAACTACTTTTTAAAAACAAAAGTCGCCGAGAGCTACTCATGTTATACAATACATAAATAACTCTTAAATAATGCATCACAATTCTCATATTAACAACTATCCAACTGTTAACTGTTTTACACCAGAAAGAGTGTAGTAGTAGTTCCAGTAATCTGTACCAATTCCATAATTTTTTTTACAATAGCTAATCTGTACTAATTTTGGTAGCCTACCACAGCAAAATATTTTTTTATTTTTATATTTAACAATTTTTTTTAATTCATTGAGTTTATTATTTATGATGATAAGCATTATAAGTCATTCACACAGAGATGCTGAACATGCTGGAGTAACATTTAAATAGTACTTTGCAGTTTAATATTCACAGACACTATTATATATTCGGCCCTGCGCTTAGCGACTGAACACCAACCATGTTGGTGACCCCTGGTGTAGAGAATGAAGAAGAGGCTCTCGGGAATGTGCATAAACATCACATCCATTCCTGGCAAGAACTAATTTAAGACCTATTTATAAAAAAAAAAAATCAGTCTACAGGCTTTCACACACAACTTAGGAAGTCCAGGAAGGTCTCACTTTTTTAAAGTTTTGTTACAAGCTGTTCATACATTGGCAATAAAACAAACACATGAAAATTCTTACATACAGCCCCTTTAATAAACCAAATCATTTTAATCTACAGCTAAATTAAAGAATCGGGGCAGTTCAAAAACAGCACTGAGGACCATATAAAAAGCCAGCGCGCTCACCTTCAACAGTGATGGTGCTGGAGGACTCGTTGCGTTCTACAAATCTCTTGCCTTTGTGAAGCCACTTAATGGTAACAGGGTTCGGGGGACCGACCGCCTCACAGGTCAAACTGAAGGGCGTGTTTCTCGTGATGTTCACGTCACTCGGCTGTATAGTGAAGGTCGGCAGGCCTATATTTGAGTAAAATGTGGCAGAATATCAAAATCTCTAAAATGCATAAGCAAATGTTTTTGTCGCTGGGTTTGAAGATTTACTTACCTTCCACCTCTAAAATGATGGGGTTTGACTCAATGATCTTGTTAATAGCGCTAAGCCTGCAGTGATATTCCCCAGCATCTGATCTCTGGACACTTTTCATGCTGAAAGAAGATGTCAAAGAAAAATAAATATTTTTTTTACAACAAAAAATTAAAAGATTTGATTTTACAACTTTGAGGAAAATTTTTTTGCATGAAATTTTACCCGTAGCAGTTGACCGGTTTGCAAATTAATGATATAGTGCAGATATTCCTAAAAACTTATCATAGGTAAGCGCTTGAAATATGAAAAATGACATTCATTTAATTGAGATTTGTTTTGAGATATATTTTTGAAATAAAAAATATTTAAAAAATGAATTAAGTGTTCAAGGAACAGATTTCCTTAACATTCACAACACTTTTAAAATACAAAAAAAATACAAAATTATCCAGTGACAAACCCATTGGTAGACGTTGAAACTAAGAACATTTTTAATGTGAATAGGCAGACTGGTTATCTGCCAATAACATAATCAGACAGATTAGGGCTGCACGATTAATCGCAACCGATTTGGTCTCAAAAATCCTTATGCTTGCACATTTTTCCTGCTCCTAAACAACTTTGAGGAAAAAATGTCACTTGCTGCCTAATAAATACCACTCACTAACAGGTGCCGTGATGAAGAGATAGAGTGTTATTCACTTCACTGGTTATAATGTTATGCCTGATCGGTGTATTTATCAAATAAATGTTAAAAAAAATTCACAGCCTTTGCAAAATCACGTTTGTTTTCGATTAGTAGTGCAGCCCTAAGACAGATAATGGCTGTAACTGAATGGCTGTTTTTCAGCTGTAATATGTCTTCTTACCTTATAGCGGACAGCAAGATGCAAGTCTGTTGTATGTAGATCTGTGTCTGCAAGCTATCAGGGATTTCCTTACCGTCCTTAAACCACAGAATATTCAGATCCTGTGCCTGGCTCACATTATTGAGGTCTATGGAGCAGTTAAATGTGACCTCTGCCCCCTCTGACCGCTGGATTGTGCCCGCAGTGGGTTTGAAGCGCAGCTTCTGGATCTCTTTCTGGGAGAGATGTACACTGGAGGCTCGTCCTGGGACAATCAACGGTTCTGTTGCCTGCGTTGGACGGAGAGAACGTCCCTGTCTCACCCACTGGGGTGAACCTCCATGGTGGACGACAGCGAGGGGATGCTTCCAACTGGCAGCTGTTTTGAGGAGATCAGCGTTTTCGTCAATATAAACATATCACAACAGCGAAGATGCATACGATATACTAAAAATGCCTATATTTAAATATAAAAATAAATAAGGGCCTGGTATGCCGCATCTAAAGTCTGCAGCTAATCTAGTATCTAAACGTGGCAACTATTGCATAGGAACAAAACTTACACCCGTTTCACACATACTCCGTCTGCAGTGCATATGCGGTGCGTGTTGCTGTGCGTATGCGGTGCAGGAACCGCACGCCCTGTTGTGCTTTCACATATGCTGCGTTTGCAGTGCGCAACTGATCCGCTGTTGTATACCACAAACACAGCATTTATTCATTATTTTTTATTTCAAATACAAAAGTTGTTACGGAACATGGCTCGTCAGAATTGCAATTCTCTTCATTTACACTTTCATAGATGTCAGGTTTAAACGTACTACATTTAAACAACGTTTTATTCAATTGATTAATTCATATTT
Organism: Gobiocypris rarus; assembly: GCA_023029165.1. NCBI lineage: Eukaryota > Metazoa > Chordata > Actinopteri > Cypriniformes > Gobionidae > Gobiocypris > Gobiocypris rarus. The sequence continues at coordinate 36,593,154 of CM040927.1, read as the reverse complement.
ATATTGCCTAGTACTTTAGATTTAGCTCACACAATTGTAAAACATTTAAACATAGGTTATAGCCTAAAATCATTTTAAATTAGAAACTTAGGCCTACAATAGGCTATTCAAAAGCAGCCGACTCTCATCTTTTCTTTCGTTTTTAAACCCTTTTAAAAGAAATCCTGCAGGTCATAAAGAACTTTGATTTTCCACCTCAAAGAAAGGACGAGTGCTGTCCATTATGTCACTTTTTTTCTTTTCTTTTTTACCTAAATGCCAGATAAGGTGTCGTTTCCTTGCTTTCCCCCGAGAAAAAAAACCCATGTGTTTATTTTGAAACAAGAGTATATTTTAAATTATATGCATCTGTGGTGAAATTATTAGATTTTCGCGTCAGTACATGTTTATTTTAATGCGAACAACGTTCTGTCACTTTAATGCAGCAGTGCAGCACAGCAAAAAATAGACTCGGTACGGAAACGATCGCCGCACTACTGTATACACACCGCACCTGGAACGGACTGACGGACAGCATCCGCGTGCAGTGTGAAAGCTGTAATCCGTTAACATGGGTGCGGAAAAAAATACGCACCGCATACGGAGTATGTGTGAAACGGTCGTTAAACTGAATTGAGCTTAATGACTGTTTTCTGTAGAGCTGCTTTATAGATGATTTGACTTTGTAGCAAAATTCGTCTATTATGAAACATCGACACTGTTACTGAACTGAATCAACTTTGAACTGAACAATTACAATGTCTTTTTAGAGCTGCTTCACAGCAGAATTGAATTGTTTTCACTAGGGCTGTGCGATATTGAAGAAAAATGCGATATGCAATATCTTGTTCAATAATGCGATATTCGATATGCGATACGATATTGCTATTAGTGTGTAAAATCTTTTTTAAATTATATTTAAAAAAATATTTAAAAACTGAGAATGATACCATTTATGTGTTTCACATTCTTTCTAGGAAAAGAAAGCATCGCTACAACTTCTGAAAGTGACCAGCAGTGTTTTAGCAAAAATTAATGTCACAAATAGACTTAATGCACGGATCCTGATGACACACATTCAGTTTCTTTGCCCAACTGATATCATTTACTTAAAGGGGTACTTCAGCGCTGGGAAGATGAATCTGCATTTAAACTGGGTCATTAATGTAGCAGAAATGTGAAATTATTTTTGAATTTGGTGCCTTCTAGACTGAGAAAACACAGAAAATTTATTTTTGTCTCATGGGGATGAAAGACAACAATTCCCAGAATGCACTGCTTCACTGCCCTACTCTAGGCACGGCTAGTCGGCTACTGGATTACTGGATCACTTGCCCACTGCGTTCATTTTCAGAAGATCAGTTGAGTTAGAGACACTGCAATTAAAAACTGAACGTGTCTGTTCAATATAATGCGAGTGAGGCGATTGAGCGTCACGGCACAAAAGCAGCAGGATCGGATTACATTCATCACATGAGCTGAGGTAAGCGCGGGATTTGCGGCTGCATTCACAGCGCATGATCAGTCTGGCGCGTGTTCAGGTCATGTCTTTGGAAGCTTAACTTTCATAGGAAGTTCATTTTAAAAGTTGAAACACTCACTTTGCTCTCCACCGCTCCGTTTACATGAATCTCCGCAGCTCCGCGAGCCGAGTGCTGTGAGTGCGATGTTGAAAACATGTGGAAATAGCGCCTCCTGCTGGCTGTAGTCTTCAGCCTCTGGACAAAAACTCCTCCGATGACGCAAAATGACGATATTTGCGTCATCGGAGGAATTTTTCCAGAAATAAAATACATAATTCTCTCATCTCAGGGTCATATGAGGGGGGAAAGTACGATAATTTGAATATACTCCTGGGTTTCTACTGATACAAAGCTTAATGCTAATCACTGAAGTAACCCTTTAAAGCATAACGCCTGTGTTTACATGAATCCTCCTCAAGACAGCCATTTTGACATAATTGTGTGTGTTTTGGAGAAGTTTGAGTGTGTAGCACGAAACAAAACTGAAGGGATCACACTTTCTGAGAGGCAGCTTGTGCGCAGGTTTCAGTGTTCGTGTGGCCGTCAGCGCGAGGCGGCAAGGAGTTGTTTTTCTTAAGTTATTGCATTTAATAACTCTTTTAAACGTCAAGCAAGTCACATAAGTAACAGTCGTGTGCCTAGTCTATTCTCTGCTATACGCGTCGACCTAAAACATACACTTTTCACAATGTTGAAGTAGCCTATTAAAACCATTCAGATATTGCGATATTGTACATTTGCGATATTTCGATATATTGCGCAGCCCTAGTTTTCACTGTAAAGCTGCTTTAAAATAATCTGTTTTGTATAAAGCGCTATATAAATAAAGGCGACTTGATACTACTACCATGCATCTTTTGAATTATAATGCAAATATGTACAGTATATGTAATCAATTTGTTTCATGAAATATGGTAAACATGGCTCAGCCGCTTTTCAGTGAGGGAAATCCCTGTTATTTAGATACATATTGCGTGACTCAGCTCTGGCATTGCTTCAGAAATGCAGTGGAAAACCAGCATCCTGTTCTCCAAGAGCAAAAGGAAATTCTTTCTCTAAAGGAATCTGTTATCAAAGGAAGCATACGCAGCTCTTATTGAGAGAGCCTTTTATATATACTACAACAAGATTCACGAAACTAGAAACTAGGTACAGCACGTTCAACTCGTATTGCACCATTTACATGCACAATTAGGCTAAATGATCAGTTGTTGTAGTGTAGATCAATTCTTTAGTGATTGAAATCTATTTTGTTTGTCAGTAAACTCTGCCAAGAAGAGCTAGAATGTAACGAACACATGTTTCCATGCACGGGTAATTAACTTATAACACTAAGCACTTGCACTTGCTTGTTAGTATTATAAACAGATCCAGGTTTTATAGAAAATTCCAAGTCTTATAAACTGGTTTTCACAATCCCAGCATTGATGAGATTTCAGATACATGATCAGCACGAAATGTTTATTTTTAGTAAATATAGATTTCTACATTATAGTTGTCACCATACTGGAACTTCAATACCCTGAAAAATATTAATATTCAATACTACGGGGAAAACAGCCATATAAAAAATGTTATTTTAATTCAGGTGGGTCTAGAAATGAAAGTAATCAAATGTAAAATAACACTGTATAGTTTTCTTTATAAAAATGAAATACAGATTAATGCTTACGAAGTTACAAATGATTTGTTCTTTGATTAACATGACATGAGGAATATTAGGCGGCTGTCACTTTAAGAGCCTATGCGCGGATCCAATATACTGTTACACAACATGCGTTTTCTCTCAAATAAAAAGCTTAGTATGCATGAAACAGCATTTCACCCCCCCTTTAACGTTTCCAAAACTGACTGTATTTACCTGAACACACATCAAGATGGGCATTTGACATCATTGTGTATGTATTTGGCAGTTTAAGCGCAATAAGCCACGAAAAATAAGTCAATTTGTTTCTCTTGAACTGTTTGAGAGGCTTTTTAAAGACATTTTTTATTAAGATCAGTGGTGCGCGCGCTTTTGGTGTGAGAGCGAAACCTGCAGGAATTATTGAAATTATGTACAATACAAACACTATTCAACCAAAGCGAATTATTGAGTGAGAAGAGAGAGTGAGAACGCACAGCTGGTATCGGTGACACTGCAGAAAAGGAGTACTGGAACACATATTTCAGTACTGATATACGTATCGAAATATCTAGATTTTTGACTGCTACATTATAAAAATCAAACATAGTTTTGCTTCATTTAATCATCAATTATAAATTCTAGGTAACACTTTACAATAAGGTCTCATATGTTAACATTAGTTTATGTATTATTAACATGAATTACAATCAGTAATACATTTGTTAGCCTACTGTATGCTATTTATTAATCTTTGTTAATGTTAGTTAATTGTTTCTTCATGTTAGTTGTGCAATAACTAATGTTAATAAATGCTGAAGAAATATTGTTCATTCTCACTTTAAAAACACTCAATATGGTCAAATATGGACATAACCCAAATTTTGACATTACATTTTTAAACCAACGATTGGGTTTGTTGTTCATATTTAACCCAAACAAGGTTGAAAAAAACAGCATTTTTTTATATGAATCATATGATTGTCAGTTTATCAAACCTATTCATAAGCTTCATTAAGATTTGACTCGATATTTAACTAAAATATAAACATCAACAACTGTACTATATGACAAACTCTTATTGGAATAATTCAGTAAAATCTCATATTTTGACCACATTAACTAAACAGAGTCATAGAGCAGCGATATTTACGGTAACGTAGTTTCTAAACCGTTAGCGCGGTATTATTTCAGCAGTGTAAGCCTATAAACTTCACCGTGAATTCCAACGATCTTTTATGTCTGAAAATGTAATGTCATATTAATGATATGAATATAATTAAGTTGAGTATGCTTCAATTTCACTCTAAAAATGCTGGGTTGTTTCAACCCATGGTTGGGTCAAATATGGACAAATCCAACCGTTGGTTTAAATTGTTAAATCCAACCGTTCATTTTTTTTAATTAAATTTTGAAACCCAACGGTTGGGTCTGTCCATATTTGACCCAAACGTGGGTTGAAATAACCCAGCATTCAGTTGTGTAGGTTCTGTAAAGCACACTATTATGTGCTTTACACATAAGGAAAAGGAAACTAAAATAAAGTAACGTTTTTTTATGTAGAAAAGCAATTTTCCACCTAAAGAACCTGCGCATAAATCGGTTCCATATGACATAAACAAAGCAAAATGCCATTTTAAACGGCACACGACACATCTCATCACATGCACACGTTTTATTAAAACTTTTTTTAACCATAAACTTTTTAAGGTTGCTGATTAAGGTCATCCACAAAGAGATCAAAGTTTAATGAAAGCACACATCTTACCAGTTGTCACTGTGACTGACTGTGAAAACAATCCGACGAGCAGCAGTGGAAGTAAAAAGCGCAACATCGCAGAGAAACTTTTGCTTGGAAGAAACCCCATAGCGTTTTCTTTTCTTTTTCCTCTCGTATGAATGTGTCAGACGAATACACACACGAAGCAGAGTTTGTGCAGATCAAACAACATCTTCTTTTCTATTTACTCGCGGTCATTTAACACACGAAGGAATGTGTGTGTGTGTGTGTGTGTGTGTATGTGTGTGTGGTCGTGACGAATCTAGCTGACTCCAGGCGCGCTCTCGCTGGAGGAACGCGGTCCCTCGCATGACGTCACACCAGCAGGTTGGTAACGGATGCGCGCTTCTCACAAATTCACTACCACGATGTTTTGTTTTATATATTGTATGTTTTGACGTATATTTGTTATTTAACACATTTTTATTTATTTATTTAATCTTTCATATTGTATGTTTATTTCACATATTATTTATTTACCACTTATTTTACTGTTTGTAAATATTTTATAATTATTTTTTCATGACTATTTTTAATAGCTAAAGTCCCATTTACACCAAGAACTATAAAGATGACTACAATAGTGTCCACACCAACGGACGATGTCGTTTTGCGTGTTTTCTGCCGCTTTAAATGCTCGAGCTCTTCACAGCAGGATGGATTCTGATTGGCTGACAATGTTTTTACCGTTCATCAACATAAAATAGTTCAGATTTTTTTTAATTTAACAAATTTGTATTTAATTTAATTTAATCTTTCATCTTGTATTTGTTTTATTTCACATATTCTACATGTGCTACTTCTTATTTTAAATTGACTGTTTGTTAATATTTTATAATTAATACTTTCATGCTTAAAAGGCCCGTTCACACCAAGAACGATAACAGCAGGGTGGATTTTGATTGGCTGACAATGTTTTTATTGTCCATCAACATAAAATCGTTCTGAAAGTGATTCCAATAATATCGTTTCTCTATTTCATTATCGTTATAGCTGTGGTGTGAACTATTATTTAGTTATAGTTACTATTTAGCTATTCTTTAATACTGAGATCGATTTTTTTTTTAGAACTATATCTTATTTTGGTGTGAACGGGCCTTATTGTTGACAAATATACATTTCATTGTCCAAGTACTGCACTTGCTGTGTTGTTGTTTTACATTCTCCTCCATTTCCTTCATTCAGATATTGTTTAGGTCTGCTATACTTTTAATATATATATATATATATATATATATATATATATATATATATATATATATATATATATATATATATATATATATATATATATAAAGCAGGATGCTTCAATGCGCTAAATAAAAATCTGAAAAGCTCTATACAAATAACAAATGACCTGACTACTAAACAGAGTCAAATATACTATATGGGTTAATCTATTATGTCAAGTACATAATGAAAGACTGCAATTACATTTTGCTTTCATTTTATTCGATTTCAAATACTACATGGTAATAAAAAAATTCATTTGTCATGTTTTCAGAACAATAATTGGATTTGTCCACAAAGTGGCGCTATCCCATGGTGTAAAACAGTTCTGGGGTATGTTCTTCAAACATCAGTGATTGCAACTAGTTAAGTTATAACTTAAAAAAGAACACTCCTTTTTTCCACATTAAAAAGCCTTACATTGACAAATTTGACAGCAATTATTCAATGATCAGGTTGAATTCTGACACTAAAAGGCTAAAATGCATGCAAAGAGTAACTGAAAATGACTAATGCTTCCCGCCTCACAGTCACTATCTGTAAAACATCTTGTAGAAATTGTGACATAATGTGGCCTGCTGCTTTTTGATGCATTTACCCATTAACAATAGCCTCTTTGAGCACTACATTCGCTCTCAAAAGACCTGTGCATCTTCTGAACTATAAGTCAATGCATTGAGAGATAAGAGTGAAAATGAGTTGCAAAATGATTCCTTTGAAAATGGTACCATCTTCCCCGAGTCTCTTAGATAAGATTCAGCAAAGTTCAAGGGCAGAACACCAAGTCTGAATGTCTCCGTTTCCCTAGACCTTTTGCAAATGCGGTCGAGGTGTTAGATGGGAAAAGGTGGACATCCACATGACCGCACGAGGGGCTTTGGAGTTCGCATGGGAGCCGGAGCTGCTTTTGCTTCGGTTGATGTTCTCCGAGCAGTACGTCTTCATCCGATACAAGTTAGCTTTGCTCTCACAGCAGCCCATGGAGCTCAGCAGGATGCATGCATCTTTCCTGAAGGCCCTGGTGAAGATGGCATAGAGGAAAGGGTTGGCGCACGAGTTGATGGGGTAGAAGAGCACCAGGAGGATCTTAGAGTTGGTCACCGTGATGAGCGGGACTTTGAAGGCCGCGGAGATTGCGAAAAACGAGATGGGCGCCATGCACAGGAAGTCAGTGAAGATCAGCACGGCCATGCGCTTGGCGATCTTGGCATCTGCGGCGCGTCCCGGGAACTCTGGATTGCGGACGGCCGTGTAAATGCACACGTAGCAGCCGCAGATCACCAGAAAAGCGCCCACGTTGAAAAGCAGCAGGAGGATGATGTAGGCTTGGGATAACGGCGTCTCGATGTCCATCGGCAAACACATGCTGACCTTGTTGTAGCTGCTGACGCCTATCAAGGGCAGCAGCGCCATTGCTAGACAGAGCAGCCATCCGCCGACCATTATCGCAGAAGCGTGGCTCAATCCCAGACGTCGCTCCAACCGGAGAGCGTGCGTGATCGTGTGCCAGCGCTCGACGGTAATAGTGGACAGTGTGTAGACGGACAACTCGCCACCGAAAACGGACAGAAACCCGGCGATGCCGCATCCCACTCCTGTTTGCCACTCGATAGCGTGCTCACTGTAGTGTCCACGTGTCCTGAGGTCCACGGTGGCAATCATAAGGAGATACGCGCCTATACAGAGGTCAGCGAAGGCCAGGTGGCACATGAGGAACCTCGGGACGGTCAGTTTGCAGCGGCTTGTAAATATCACAAGCAGCACCGTTAGGTTACCGGCAATGGCAAGGACGTTGATGAACCAAATGGCCACCCGCAAGAACCCGAAGCCGGCGATGTCCTCGCAGGGGTTGAAGGCGTCGGCCTCGGGGCTGCACTGCAGGGCTGGCTGCGCCTGACATCGGTCTAGCTCTGGGTAATCGAACTCTATTACATTTCCAAAAGTGTTCTCTGCAGATGCAAGAGGACCGTCCAGCATTAGAGAATCGTCGATCTCAGATGGACTGAGAAAGGAAATGGTGAAAAAGGTCAATGTCGCAGTATTGTTAAATATAGATGCGCGCCAAGCCTGCATTTATTTGATCAAAAATACAGAAAAAACTGTAATATTGTGAAACGTTATTACAATTTTAATTAGTTTTCTATTTTAATTTATATCTTTTTTTACTTTTTATTCATCAATGAATCCTGAAAAAGGTATCACAGGTTATAAAAAGTATAAATAATAAATCATCATATTAGAATGATTTCTGAAGACTGGAGTAATGATGCTGAAAATTCAGCTTTGCATCACATAAATAAATTATAATTTTAAGTATTTTTAAATAGAAACACTGTTATTTGAAATGGTAATACTATTTCACAATATTACTGTTTTTTTCTGTGTTTTTGATCAAATAAATGAAGGCTTTATGCGCATACAAGACTTTCAAAAACATTAAAAATAGAAATGTTTCCAAACTTTTGATAACTCAAACTAAAACTAAATAAAAACTATACGGAAATAAAAAAATAAAATAAAATAAAATAAATGATAATCACAAAACCGGCAAATAATTACTAAAACTTTGAAATGAACAAAATTCAAATATTACTAAAAACTATAATAGTATGTCAGTGATGCTAAAATTAGAAAGGTTAAACTTAGGAGACTTAATGGAATTGTCGTGTCATTTTTAGAATCATCTGAAACATTGTAACCGTTTTTTCATTTAAAATTATTTAACAGTTATAAAAATGATTTATTATTATTAATAGTTTTTCTTTGAGTAAAGAGCTGTAAAATTCATATGGATTGCATAACTTAATTTGGTCTGAATACCAAGTTCATTTTATGATCTCAGACTTGATTGCAGACTTTGGTTTCATGTAATCGGATTACAGCTGGAGGCTGTTTTGTTGAAAATTAGAGAGGATACAAATCTCCTTTTCTTCATGACAAAATATGAGAAGCAGAAGACTAAATTTGTCTTGAAGTCTCCATTTGGTCTTATTGGTTGCTGGTTACCAGCTGACATATTAAAAACATTTAATTTAGAAAATCTATTTCTTGCTGAATCTATAAAGACTTTTATAATTACTTATTTAGAGCTACAAAAATAGAACAAAACACATGTCAAAACTACATCACACTAACAAAACATACTCATCCAGTGGGCTGTTGTCACCGCAGTGTGATGATCCGTTTCTCAATGCAGCAATAACCGAACCCTCCCTATATAAGAACGGGAAAATAAAGGCATTGAATTATGCTGACGATCCTCTGCTTTGAATTTAAACAGTTAATCATAATATCAAAGATAAATGTCAGGTTCTTTTATTTTATGATGTTCACTGAGGGAGATGTGCTAGTGATGCTCATTTAAAATGTCAATGAATAAGATGGCACATAAACTGATGGCGTGTTTGGTTTGTTGACCTGTTGGCGTCCCAGCTGAGCAGGGCGCAGCAGTGGCTGGGATACGTGAGCTGTGCATCTCTCAGGCTCTTCAGTCCCTTCAGTGGAGGCAGTCTCTTCAGAGCGAACGCTGAGCGAGCCACCAGCATCAGCACAGACTCCAGACCATGAGAGGGCAGCGTCTCCAATGCTGTTGACGAAACATCCCTGGTGAACAACAGAGTGAAAATGCTGAAGTTGGCATGAAATGGAAGCTGTGATTAGTCTTTTCTTCCCTACTGTGATGTAATTTGTGAGTAAAATGTCTTCTCACACAAGAAAAAATGTAGGGCAGGACTTTGACCATGAGGAATTGATGGTTGTGATTTGTTATTGGAGTATCTCATGAGTGACAGGTTGTCCCGGCCTCACGAGAGAGGCCTCAAGGCCCAGAGAGGTAGGAAAGATGTCGAAAAAATAGTCCATGTGTCTACAGTGGTTCAACCTTAATGTTATGAAGCGACAAGAATACTTTTGTGCGACTTTATTCAACAATCTCTTCTCGTCTGTGTCAGTCTCGTGTAAACAGTGCAGCTCTTTCTAGTTCTTCGGCTCACCATTGGCCAGCTCCTGCGTCAGCATCACACGCATGTGTCGTTGTGCTTACGTGAACAGCGTCTGCCAATGGTGAGCCGTCGTTCTGATGAAGCGATTTGAAAGCGATCCACTGTATTTACTACGTCAACAGAGTAGGCGACTGATACAGACGAGAAGAGATTCTTGAATAAAGTTGTTATTTTTGCACACAAAAGGTATTCTCGTTGCTTCATAGCATTAAGATTGAACCACTGGAGTCACATGGACTATTTTAACAACATCTTTACTATAATTCATTCCTTTGGAGGGGTCAGAGAGCTCGTCGATTTCATCAAAAATATCTTAATTTGTGTTCTGAAGATGAGCGAAGGTCTTAAGTGTCATTTGTCACGATAAGTGTCACGACAGCTACAGATAAAGCCACAATAATCCTGCGACGTGATCTTGTCAATCCATTCTGATGGATGACGCAGAGAATGTAAACAGGTAAACTTTGACCAATGAGAGGACATGCGGGTGCACAATGCACATACACTCTGCTTATTACACACACAGGGATGCGCAGCAGCACACACATTTTTAGGTTTTAAAAATAAAAGGATTTCTCTCGGGAGAAGTATACAGTCTTTCTGCTGCAAATTCTGCCATGTTAATAGCGAATCCGCCATGGTGCAAGCGCAACTGGCTTTTAAAGGGAATGGGAGATGAGACTCTTATTGTTTTATTGTACATTACGCCCAAAACACACCCATGACTCATTAAGAGACTAGGGACAACCCTTTAGGACCATGCACCTGGCGTGACAACCGTTTTTTTCCGTCGTTAAACTAGCAAAAGTGGATTCGGACACACCCTAAGTGCACCTGCGCCTTGCGCTCAGATCGTTAAATTAGGATGTGAATCGAAAAGTTTTATAAACTCGCATATAAACTTTTGAACAGTATTGTTACAAAAGATTTCTATTTGAAACTGTATGTGAATTCTGACACACCCCTGGGAGGTGCTCAATCCTGCTCCTCAAGTCCTTGCATCATACTGAAATCTTTCACACCTGATTATGGTCTTCAGGTTTTCCTAAAAGCTAAAGGTAGGTGTGGCAACGCTCTAGTCTAGAGTAAGGTAATGCACCCCAGGTTTAGTGATTTACATTGACAGCTGATAAGACCCGACACAAAGCACAAAATGAACGGTGAAATGAGCTCTTCACAGTGAAGAGACAGAATTTGCAAGAGAAAGGGTTGTCTTGGCAGGAGTATTTAATTGTGGTATCACTTACAGCGAAGTGGGGCCAAATGCTTTTTTAAAAGCATCTTCATGGATCAAACGCAGATCTTTGTTGTTCTTTAATACTCTGCAAAACAAACAGATTATACCGTGATCATACAGCACACATACCGGAGATAAATAACATGATTAAAGCAGAACTGAATAGAGATTAGTGCATTTATAATTTGTAAATACTTACAGTTTATCTATTATAGTTCCATTGAAGGCATGGCTTTCTATTTCTTGAAATCCATTATTAAAGAGATTCCTGAAGAGAGAGAAAGAGAGAGAGAAGCGTTTATTAGCAGATAATTACTTAAATATCATCCAAATTCTATGGTTGTATTGAATATATTATTTCAAGTACATAATGTTTGGTTTAAAAACTGTTGCCGATTATATCTACAAAAGTATGCGTGCTTCAGGAAGTGTTTGTGATTAAAAGCTGTGCTATCTTGTTTGCATACAGATACAGAGATTGAAGGTTGCGTGTCTTGTACACTTACGTAGACTAAGCAAAGATTTGATTAATAGCACTATCATCTAAGAGGATGGGGCCTGTAACCCCATAAAATTGATTTCGATCTTGCTTTTGTACACCAATAAAATATTCCTTGTTTTGTTCAACATGTTTATTATAAGAGTCATATCATGGGGAGTCAGTGCAAAAAGAGCATTTATTGAAATTAAAAAAATGCATTATAACTTAACTTCAAGAACGTAACCCTGATCGTTTCATTCTGATCTTAATGGTTTGAGGAGCAGTGGTTTTATGGATCTGTCACAATGGTGATGCAAAGAGGCTGTTATTCCAAAAGCCAATCCACAGCTCACAAATAAGAGTTGCACAGCGACAGAGCATTTAAATCATCTATGCAAAGAGTCTCTTTATTTCTTAGGTTCAGATAGAGGGTGGAAAACAGTGCTAATTTTGCCATATTTCTCAGCAACAAAATTTTTTCACTGATGAAAACAAGACAATAACTATATAAAAATCAGTTTTTGATGACAAAAACTATAACGGAAATCTATTGACCTTTTTGTCAAGGAATAAGAACAAGACAAAAATGTTAGGGAGAAACGTTTTGAGAAGAGATTCAATCAGTTAATCGTAACAATCTATGGGAAAACACAAAATGTACAATACAATACAGGGCTTGACAATAAGGACTGCACAATGGGCAGTTACATTTTTGTGGAAACCATTTTTTCAGGATTTTGATAATTGATGTATAGTAAATTCAAAAGAACCGCATTTATTAGAAATATAATTGTCTGTAGCATTATAAATGTCTTTGCAATCACTTTTGATTTTAATGCATCCTTGCTGAATAAAAGTATTAACTTCTTACTGACCCACAGTAGTGTACCTGCATGTCATGTGACCATTTACCAACATCAGAAAACCCTAAACATGCAATCGAGTTGTTAAATTATTGAAATATTAACTTAAAATGTCAGGTGGCGCATCAAGCTAATATTTTACAGCAGGCTGAAGAGGTTCGGCCGACCAAAAAGTTAGTGATCTCCTGGTGTGTGGAGATAGCCATAGTGCACAGCCATAGTGTGAGATACTAACATTGTGGTGAATTCACTCGTCATTCCACTGAAAGCATTCGGTGGGACTGAACGCAGGTTGAGGTTATCACAAATATCCCTAAAAAAGAACAAAATTACTTTAGTATTTTAAACAATAAGTTGCAAAAACAAAACTCATTGACAAAAACATATTAGTCACCTAATCTAATACACCTGTGCTTTTCTTATCCAGTGATCTGACTCATCGGTCTCTGAGAGTATATATCTGTCTCTTTCAAAGCATCCCATTTTCTGTCAGCTTGAAAAGGATAACAGATGGTAGCGTGCTCGCATTATAGCTTCACTATTACTTTCCATCATTCGTTCTCACTCACACCATCTCTCAAACAGACGAATCCGCAGGGTAAACTCACAGTGTGAAATAGGGCTCCAGGGAGAAGATGGAGGTCATGTCAGGGAATACACTTATGCCAGTGTTGGAAATGCTCCTGTAGAAATACAAAGCAAGAGGAACTGGGTCTTGACCTGTGCAAGAAAACGTAACCAACAGAACACAGGCACGTCTTAATCATCTCCCGAGCACGTGAATCAGTGTATCGTGCACATGAATCCGGGCACTGCAAGCACCCTGGTTCAGATCTGACGTAAAGTCGAATGTGACGGACTTATAGGGAATGTCTTAGTTACTAATGTAACCCCCATTCCCGTAAAGGGATAGTTCACCCAAAAATGAAAATTACCCCACAATTTACTCACCCTAAAGCCATCCTAGGTGTATATGACTTTCTTCTTTCAGATGAATACAATTGGAGATATATATATTAAAAAAGTATTAAAAAAGCTTTATAATGGCAGTGAATGGCTGTTTTGAAGTCCATAAAAGTGCATCTATCCATTATAAAAGTACTCCACACGGCTCCGGGGGGGTTAATAAAGGCCTCCTGAAGCGAATCGATGGGTTTGTGTAAGAAAAATATTCATATTTAAAACTTTAAAAACTAAAATAACTAGCTTTCGACAGACGGCCATACGCATTGATTTACAGCGAAAGAGTAACCCCTGACCTGACGCATGACGTAGAGGATAGAGCAAAACAAAACACTGGTCACAAATTAGGAGTCTAAAACGAGAGTTTTTGAAGAGAAATGCAATAGGATTTCGATATAAGAGAAGAGGAGCTTGAGTTTGTTGTCCAGCCCAATCCACGAGAGGTGTCAAAGCTTGCAATACTCCCACATCCTGCGTATTGCGTCAGGAGTTATTCATTTGCCGTAAGTCGACTTGCGTAGGCTGTCTGCCGGGAGCTAGTTATTTTAGTTTTTAAAGTTTTAAATATGGATGTTTCGTGTGAAGCACTTTTATAATGGATAGATGCACTTTTATGGACTTCAAAACAGAAACAGCCATTCACTGCCATTGTAAAGCTGGGAAGAGCCAGGACATTGTTTTATATAACTCAGATAGTATTCTAGTATTCAGATAGCTTTGTATCAGTAGAAACCCAGGAGTATGGGGTCCCCCCCCCCCCATATGACTCTGAGACGAGAGAATTATGTATTTTATTTCTGGAAAAATTCCTCCGATGATGCAAATATCGTCATTTTGCGTATTCTTGTAGTTTTTGGCCAGAGGCTGAAGACTACAGCCAGCAGGAGGCGCTATTTCCACATGTTTTAAACATCACACTCACAGCACTCGGCTCGGGCAGCGGAGATTCATGTAAACGGAGCGGTGGAGAGCAAAGTGAGTGTTTCAACTTTTCAAATGAATTTCTATGAAAGTTAAGCTTCCAAAGACATGAACTGAACACGCGCATGACTGATCACGGGCTGTGAATGCAGCTGCAAATCCCACGATTACCTCAGCTCATGTGATGAATGTAATCCGATCCTGCTGTGACGCTCAATCAGCTCACTCATAATATATCGAACAGACACGTTTCTAACAGAACTGATTTTATGAAAATGAACGTGGTGGGCAAGTAAACCATGTCGTGCCAAGCGTAGGGCAGCGAAGTGCATTCTGGGAATTGTTGTCTTTCATCCCCATGAGACAAAAATACATTTCTACTACATTAATGACCCAGTTTAAATACGGATTCATCTTCCCAGCGCTGAAGTACCCTTTAAGGGTTTAAGTTTACATCCATTTGAAACTATTTTAAGTGTTACCATAACTTGAATTTGTTTCCTTTTAAAAAGAGATTTCTGTCTTGCAATTTACATTTTACATTTACCTGATTGTAATAAATTGTTACATTTTGATCCTTTCTGAATTACTCTGTAATTATTAACTATCTCCAATATGGAATGGTATAATTGCAACAAAAGGTTAAAACGGAATGATTAAATGTATGATTAACTATCAAATATAAATGACCAAACAACCAATTGGCATTCTCTTCTAAATTCGAGAACTATGATAAATGGAGTTAAATCCATTTTGCCCAGCTGAAACACTGAACGCGCATGCAACCTTCACCGCGGTTCGTTACCGATCATTGGAGCGAATTCAGCGGTCTTACATGAGAGTTCCTGGGTGAATATTTTAATATTAACATGAGCGGAGTGGAATAAAGAAAGTGATCAGCAGGATTGATATTCAAAAAGGTAAGCGCGTGCTGATTTGTTTAGAGCTCTGCAGCCTGGAGAGTTGGTTTCCCTTTTAAATGACGAATATATCTGCAGAAATAGACTAGCTGGCAGTCTCTCTGTGTATTCAAGTGCAGCTTTTTGGCCCAGACGCGGCCGATGAGAGGCGACAACACTGTCGGCTTTTGTCGCTGCTAGTTTTTTGACGTTGAGTTGGTGTGTCCCGGCTTTTAAAGCAGAGGCTCTGTTCTTTCTTTGATATGTTCAGATCACTGTAAACCCTAACACTCAAAATAATGAACTGGTTTGAGTAGAGCCAACTCAAATGAAACAAATTAGTTCAATAAAATTATTATTTTTTTGATTATTTAGAACTTTCTTTTTCTTTTGAGTTCACAAAACTGACACATTTTAAGCAATCTGAGAAGTTTCATTGTTTTATTAACTTGTTTCTTTTAATTTAGACTAACTTAAATTTAACTGAAACTTATATTTCCCAGCATGTTTTGCCATGACACTCAAAAGGGAGAGTAAATGCTAAAATTAAGTGTTATATAATGTTTGTTTTGTTTTTTTTTGTGCAAGATTAACGTTAAGTGGAAGATTTAGTTTAGTTATGTTGGCGTTTTTGTAAGTGCTTTCAAAGCATTGTGTTACCAATTGGCAAGGTATCATTTATTGCATTAGCTAGTTAAAGCTAGCCAATTGTCCACTACTAAAAATATTTAAGTTCATTTTAATTTAAATGTATGAATTAGCTTACTCAAATATTTTGTAAAAATAACTGATGTAACTGATTGCCTCAACTTATTTGAGTTTACAGTGTACAACAAAATATCCTGGAAATGATCAAAAACACTGCTGGTTTCTGGCAACTTATTAAAAAACATGCTGGCGGGGAAAAAGTTAAAATGTGATTGCTGTAGAAAAACAGAGATGAAGAAGAAGAATATGTGCTGCTTACAGATATCTCAGCTTGGGAAGGTGGTTGAACGCTCGCCGGTGGATGTGAACCAGACTCCGTGTGTTCTGGATTGAGCTGTGATACAAATTCTTGCATGAGAAATCACAAACAAATGACACATTACTTTGAAAAGACTCTGTGAGAGGAGATTCTGTTCCAGTCGGTTATTATTACGGACAGTAATTAAATACAGTCATTAAGACAGGCACGCAAATCAATTATCCATTAAGCACTTTCATTGTTCCTTGAGTGGTTTCTTACATTTCTGAGAGATTCAGGAGGCTGTTGAATGCTTCTGTCTCTATGGTCTCCAATGATATGCTCTGGGTGATTTCTCTGGGTGAAAAAACAACAACAGATGAATGCAATCCAGAGGTAAAATGCATTTATAATAAATGAATCATGCACCATCAGAAACTTGGATGGATGAAGCCTACAGAGCATGCATGTACATTTTTGACTATAATTTGAAATGTACCACATTTTCTTCTCATTATTAATGCTGAAATTAAAATATTTTTTAACAATTAAAATGTCTTTACTTAACACAGGTAAAATGACATTTAGTATAATAATGGGTTTATGTGAAGATTGTTCACGTAAAGTTAAAGGCCTATAAATGTTGACACTGATACAGCTTTCAGTTATACTGTAATGTCTATCATTAATGTTTCAAAAATATATATTTTTTAATAGAGACATCAGTAGCAGTATTAGTATCAGCCTTCGTTCATAAAAAGATGTCATTACAACAAATATAAAAAATTAAAAAAAAACTTTAATTTGTTTCTGAGAGTAACTGTGAAATTATTACGATATTAAAAAACTCCAATGTTTTTAATTGTGATTAATTACAGAAAAAAATGTGATTAGTTAGTACATTTTTTTAATCGATTTGACACATTTGATTAATTTAATGCATGCTTGCTTGCTTAAAAAAACATTACATTTCTTTTTTTAATTAAAAAATTTGAACAGTAGTACAATAATAATCATATTCAATGTACAAATACCTATGAATTCTATTGAGATGGCATTGCACTCAATGAGAGAACATTGTGAAGAATATTAGACTTTTCATAAAATGTTTACATAAATTACAATTCTGCTTTCTATTATAAATAAAAGTTTTCACTGTTATGTTCATGTAAATAAGCATGTCTAATTGCATTGCATTTTTTCATATTTTAATTCATGCTGTGGTTTCATTAGAAAGTTTTGCATTTTAGATTGAAAAATATTTATAAAGGTGAGTATACATTTTTGGTTACACTTTATTTTAAGGTGTCATTGTTACATCCTAATTATATATTTAAGCAGAGATGGGACCAAGTCACACACGTGCAAGTCTCAAGTAAGTCTCAAGTCTGAACCTTCAAGTCTCAAGTAAGTCCCAATTATTTTTTTCTTGGGCAAGTCAAGTCACAGGCTATGTGAAGTCAAGTCAAGTCAAGTCCTGTAGTAGGTCAAGTCAAGTCCAACTCAAGTCACCTTATTATTGTAATTTTACCTGAAGAATCCACTAGATGGCTATAGTACTCAATGGCTGCATATAGGCTGAACTATATGAACCACTGTATAAAACGAATTTGACCTCATACGTTTTTGACTATCACAAGTTAAAATTGTAATTTAAAAAACATATCTGTTAGGTGAGAATATACAAAGATGCCAAAATATGCTTAGATAAATATCACCATGCTATAAGGAAAATACAAAGGACGTAGTAAATAATTTATCATTTATTAAAAAAAAATTTCAATAACTAATTGGTACCAAATGGGTAAGAATGTTGCATGCCTTGCAACGTGCTGTTCGTCTTTTGCCATCTTGCGAATAATTGTTGAAGCCGAAAGCGATGACCCTCGGTACCTCCGCTGACATGTTGATGTGATATATGATCTAAGTGGGCGTGGTGTGCGTAATGTAAGAGAGGGCATGACTGATGATAGTATCGCGATCCAGTCATGACAATGCTATTCTCAACCTGCGCTCATGCTGGGTCAACTTTATTTTTTAAAATAATTTATATATTTTATATTCAAACTGAAAACATGATGTGATTAACACTCAAGTCATTCAAGTCATCGTGTCTCAAGTCAAGTCAAGTCCCGAGTCTTTAACTTCCAAGTCCAAGTCAAGTCTCAAGTATTTTATTTTTTGTCAAGTCAAGTCACAAGTCATAAAAATAGCGACTCAAGTCGACTCGAGTCCAAGTCACCAAGTCTCAAGTCCCCATGTCTGTATTTAAGTACTATGAACATGTACTTATATGGTTAGGGTAGGATTAAGGTTTGGTTGAGGGTTAGTTGCATGTAATTATGCATCATTTATTGTTATTAATATGGTAAGCGTATGTAACAAGGCCATTGTAAAATAAAATGAATTTTTCAATGTAAGCCCCATAAAAACCTTTTCTGAGGCCATTCCTTGGGATAGAAATACTTCTTTTTGATACAGAAATTCAATCCAAAGAGAGAAAGATTCTTGATATTGTGTGATATTAAAACTGTCACTGAGAAAATACTGTTCCTCCTAACTTGGATGTCCTGAGCCTTTTCAAAGAGCTGCAGGGGAAAACTGGCATGTTCTGAAAGAGGGAGTGAACATCAAAAATGCTCTTCCCAGGCTCATGTGGAGATGAGCCTATCGTTCGGAGGGGAGTGATGATGGATGGCATTTCCCTTCATGCTAAACATCTGGTTATCTGTCAACATTTTCTTAAAAAAAACTAAAGACTACTCACATTGTTTTTACTCCTCTCAGGCGGTCGAAACTGCGACTGCTGATGGTTCTCAGAGAGATGTAATTCAAAACTCTGAAATTGAGATGCACAGGATGAATGAATAATAATTTCACACCCAGTCACAATGTGAATAATCTGAATAAACCCCGATCCTGAAAAGCAACCAGCAACATCTATTTCTGAAAACCTTTGCAAATCACATTTTCTTTAGAAAGTGTAAAAACTAGTGCTGTCAAAATTAGCGTGTTAACGCATGCGATTCATTTCTTCAGTTTAACACTTAAAAAATATTTAACACGATTAATGCAGCATCCATGTTTCTGTCATCCTTTGGCTACACTCTAAAAAATGCTTTGTAAAAAACAACCCAAATGTTGGGTCAAATATGGACTAACCCAACATTGGTTTGTTTTAACCCAGCGATTGGGTTGTCTTAAGCAAACATTTAACCCAACAGCGGGGTTAAAACAACCCAACTGCTGGGTTAGTCCACATTTGACCCAACGTTGGGTTAAAACAACCCAGCATTTTTTAGAGTGTAGCGTTACATTATGATCACACTCTTAGTCATGCATATGCTTTTGAACCATTCAAGCGCGACAGGACAAAAGAGAATTTGTGAATCTCCTGACTACACTATAAAAAATGCTGGGTTGTTTTAACCCAATGTTGGGTCAAATATGGACTAACCCAGCAGCTAGGTTTTAACCCAATGTTGGGTCAAATATGGACTAACCCAGCAGCTGGGTTGTTTTAACCCAATGTTGGGTCAAATATGGACTAACCCAGCAGCTGGGTTGTTTTAACCCAATGTTGGGTCAAATATGGACTAACCCAGCAGCTGGGTTGTTTTAACCCAATTTTGGGTCAAATATGGACTAACCCAGCAGCTGGGTTGTTTTAACCCAATGTTGGGTCAAATATGGACTAACCCTCCGGTTGGGTTAACTGTTTGCTTAAGACAACCCAATCGCTGGGTTAAAACAATCCAATTTTTTTGAGTATATGTGACACACAACGATGCACAGAAAGACGTGAACAGTATCACACGCACAGACAGTGCACCAGAATCAAGTTCTCTTTCGCTCTTCAACAAGCAATAACACAGATTTATGCCAAAATACCAGTTTTGTCAAGCATTCTCATAAGAGCAGTTTTAAATGAATTAAATAACTTCTTTAAGGGAACTTTAAGGGCCCTATTTTAATGATCTGAGAGCATGGTGTGATGGCGCAGGTGCACTTAGGGCGTGTCCGAATCCACTTTTGCTAGTTTAACGACGATCGTCACACCAGGCACATGGTCCAAAAGGGTTGTCCCTAGTCTCTTAATGAGTCATGGGTGTGTTTTGGGCATAACGTGCAATAAACCAATCAGAGTCTTCCATTCCCTTTGAAAGCCAGTTGAGCTTGCACCATGGCGGATTCACTATTTACATCTGTGAGCTGAAAGACTGAACGCTTCTCCAGAGAGGAATCCTTTTATTTTAATATTTAAAAATGTATGTGTGCTGCTGCATCTCCCTGTGTGTGTAATAAGCAGAGTGTACACGTTGTGCATATTACTAACACACCCTTTAAATAACACAAAAAAATACTGCACTATTGACTTTAAACCAGGTTTTTGTTTTTGCATCCTGGGAAGAAAAAAAAATCTTCTGTGGAAAATCTGGTTAAAATAACAGATTATTAAAATGTTGGATAAGTCTCAAGGAAGTTTTACGTCAGCAAAGCACTTCCACTCTGAGACAAAGCAGATAAAAGCTCATTTAGCAAGGACTAAAATCTCAAACGAATGACCTTCCTTTAACCCTGCACTACTCTGTGCCACTATATGCCATTTCTGTAGTGCTGCAATTCCAAATTCAAGTTGTGTTAACGAGTATTTTGAGTCTCTGTCTGTATTATTTGCCGCAACATTAATTTCACCCTTAATTATCAAAACAACACTCAAATTTTCCAATGCACTGCTAAAAATAACCATGCAAATTGCAAGTAATTACACCACATTATGTCTTACATGGCTGGGTCGAGTTTCATTTAAGAGTTTGGAACCTTTGCACTTGGATAATTATCACGTAGTTTTGTTTTTGAGAGGAGGTCACAGTGCTCTTAGAGTTTGTAATTGTGAAGCACTGCTTGATTCATCTCTTCCAGTGCAGGTCTAATGATGTGAGTGTGGAGTAACCGCCTGATTCTTGTTAGCGCTCGTATGCCTCTCGGTTCGGCAGGAGAGGAGGCGGTCATATTTCCCAGCCTCCCTGTGCTGACCTCACATCAGGCATCAGCAAAGCTGCTAGAAATTACAGAAGCCTCAAAGCATGTTTAAGTGCTAAAAAAAGTATTGTTTTTTAATTATTTATCCTGAAAAGAATGCTAATCATTAAATGCCATTTGTTTTGATATTTAATGGTATTTTTGAAGGAAGGAATTGAACAAACTCGTTTTAAAATGAAAAAAGTTCTTAAAGGTTCTTTATTGACTGATGATTCCATGAAAAGCCTTGGAATCTTTCAACAATCTTTGCATAAAAGGTTTCTTAGATTATAAAAAAATGTTCTTCACACTAAGAAGAAAATATTTAAAACTGTTATTTGGGGAACCAACAATGGTTTAATACGTCTGAGAAAACCTATGGAAGCTTGTTTCTGTCAAGGAATAATTAAAGATAATTGCTACTTTTTATCTCACAATTGCAAGTTTATATCCTGTAATTCTGACTTTATATATGCAATATTATGAGAAAATGTTTAATTTTAATTATGAGAAAAAAGTCAGAATTGCAGGAAATAAACTCGCAATCGTGCAAAGTCAGAATTGTGAGATTTAAACTCTTGCGATTTATAAAGTACAATTCTGAGGGAAAAAGATCCTTCAGAATAGCAGGTTTATATCTCACAATTCTGACTTTATATCTCGCAAAAAAAAAAAAGAAAATAAACCTTTTTCTTTCCATGGCGGACAAGAAGCTTCCAAAAAACTCCCATTTTGGAACCTTAATTTAAAGAGTGTATGAATTAAAGGGAAAGTTCACCCAAAAATGAAAATGATCCCATGATTTACTCCTCAAGCCATCCTAGGTGTATATGACAAAAAAAAAGTTATATTAAAAAATATCCTGGCTCTTCCAAGCTTTATAATGCGAGTGAATGGTTTTTGAAGCCCCAAAAAGCGCATCCATCCATCATAACAGTAATCCACACAGCTCCGGGGGGTGAATAAAGGTAACATGTTATTATGGGAAGAAGTAAAATCGGCA
The DNA here is from genome assembly GCA_023029165.1 of Gobiocypris rarus. NCBI lineage: Eukaryota > Metazoa > Chordata > Actinopteri > Cypriniformes > Gobionidae > Gobiocypris > Gobiocypris rarus. The sequence goes on along the minus strand of CM040927.1, from coordinate 36,570,682 downwards.
GCCCCTCACGGACGACTGCCACACACACACATCATAAAACATAAAAACCACATGTAAATTCCAGGCCTGGTCCTCTCTCATCCTTTCCTGTCGTCACTCCTTCTTTTATGCTTCCGAAGCTCCTCCGTGAGACACTCAGGACCGGTGTAGCACGCAGGAGACGCTCCTTAGCAATCACGCTAGGCAGGCGCCTTTGACAAAGGGGACAGGGGGGTCATGGCTCATAGCCTGCGCGATTCGCTAACTAAGACTTCGTACTGCGAACATCACATTAATTGTAATTCAAGCCATACAAAATTTATCAAAGTAGAATTGTTCAAGGTTGAAAGTTGAGACATCCCACATGAAAGGCTGGTCTATGGGGAACAGATTTGGCATTCTGCAGACATTTTGTTCATCCATAAGTTTTGATTATTCATATCTACTATTCATATGTAATAATAATCAATATTATTCTATTACAATATGTCCTCCAACCAATACGCCTATATAGGTCATTTGTCGTTTACTAAAGTTACAGCGCTATCGACAATTCATGAAATACGACCCATAGGAGCGTTTTCTAAAGTTGTGCTCCTATTGACAATAGGACACTTTCATTTTAAAGCATTTTTCCCTTTTATCTGCATAGTATTTCAGGTTTTGCGTAGCTCAATTGGTAAAGCATTGCAATATACAACAACATGTGAACATGCAATCTTGAGTTGGAGCCCAGGGAACGCATGTGCTCATAAAGTGTGTATGCACTATAAATCACTGGGTAGGTTTAGGGATGGGGTGGGTGTAGTTGTAAATAAAAAAATATATTTTTGATAAATGGAAATATGACAAAGGGTGGTAAAAAGTCATTGCATTAAAATAAACATGCATTGTGATTATTTTATTTTCACTTGGAAAATTTCTCGTGCACCCCTGGCTCTCGGCCTCATCCTGCTTGTCACAAAAGGAATTCTGAAACGATGCAATGGTTTTTGTAAGAAAAATATCCTTATTTATAACTTTATAAACTATAATCATGGCTTCTGGTAACGGCCGTATGTGAGCCTTGTTCCGGTGGATGAGTGACCTCTGACCCGACACATGATGTAGGAGTATCGTAAGCTTAGTTGCGAGTAGACGCCTCTCACGGTTCAGACATATAGGGCTGGGCAACAAACTCAAGCTCTTCCCACATTTCTCTTTAAAAACTCTCGTTTTGACTTCTAATTTGTTAACGTTGTGCTTCTGCGTTCATCAATACGTCATGTGTCGGGTCCGCTGGACTAGACTCACGTACACCTGTTTCTAGTTATAAATTAGTTATAAATATGGATATTTTTCACACAGATGCATAGCTTCACTTCAGAAGGCCTTTATTATCCCACTGAAGTTGTATGGATTACTTTTATAATTGATGAATGCACTTTTTTTAGGCTTTTAAAATCTCAGGTACAATTCACTCCCATTATAAAGCATGGAAGAGCCAGGATATTTTTTATGTAACTCCGATTGTGTTCGGCTGAAAGAAGAAAGTCATATACATCTAGGATGGCTTGAGGAGAGTAAATCATGGGGTAATTTCCATTTTTGGGTGAACTATCCCTTTAAGCAGTGAATCATTTATCCTGTAGTGGCTAATGTAGGGCCCAATGTTTTATACAATGCGGAAAACGTGGATGGAGTTGACTGCACAATGCTGACTTGATTTGATAAATCACAAACAAAGCTGTACAATTAATCAGATTCAAAATTATTCTACCATTCAGAGTCAACCTGCCAAAATAAAAGTCTGGTTTAACTGGAATAAAGTAAACTCAAAATAATAAATAATATTATTATTGTTGTATTATTATTCATTAAAATTATTTTAAATATTAATTAATATTATAAAATATTATTGTTATTTAAAATGTGAAAATCTAGGGTATTTTAACTAGTGTAATGACATTTTATGAGTGTGTCTTACGTATCCAAATAATGTCTGGAGCCACTGTAAAAATACATCCAAAACTGTATGAGTTATATCTGCCTCATATTGGTCTCAAACCCAGTGGAAATAAGCACATAAATGACTAAACAAGTAGAAATGAAGTGGGTGAGTGATTATACAGTTCTGAATGCTTTTCCTTACTTTTAAGGACATTTTTCATTTATCTCATGTCCTTGATTGCATGCAACTCTTATCAGGGCTCAAGGTTTCAGTTGAGGAAGAAGATGATTTCAAGGCCTCAAGGACATTAGGCAGACTCTTTTAACGCGTTCAGCTCAGCGGGCGCGATGGCTAACCGAGACCCGTCAGTCAGACAAAACTACTTGACCTGCCTATTTCGGATAGTACTTTCCTCCAGCTTGTCACATGTCAACAACTCCCCCATTGCTTTTTTCAGAAAAGGTAGAGGTGTCATGCGTAAGCAGGACTATAATGAGAAGTGAATGGTGCATCACAACTGCTCCTTAACATCTGTTAACAGGCCTGTTAGTGTATTCAGAGCCAAAAGAAATCATTCTAGCATGCTGGATGCGCTAGAAAACTGAATGGGAGAAATTGCAACTAGGAAATTAGTCAGTCCCGTTTTGATAGAGGCCTTTTTTAAAACTTGCATTAGCTGAAAATACAGTTTTTAGTGTTATTTGTGAAAAACGAACAACCAGTAGAGGCCAAAAGTGATGTCTGGAGGGGATATTTGTTTTAAATGACCATGCATATTTTAAACTTTTTAAATAGTTTAAATATGAGGGAAGAACAAAACAACATTATTTGACAAAACAAATGACAAAGCTGCCAGTTTTGTTTTAATATGCAAATAAAAAAATGCATTAAGCATACATTGACTGTGTTATTAATATTTTGTTGGTTCTCTCTTGTTTTTGCATGTGTTCATAATTTCTTGGGCCTGACCAAAAATGACGTCACAATTCATTGTTTTTTAATTTAATCACAAATAAAACAATTGACTCCAAGCTCAACTATACATAATATAATCACAAAATCTTTAACAAAGTTGTAATAAAGGGTGAAGATGTCAATTTTCCTAGGCTGGGCATCACTTTTGGCCACTATGATATAATTGTTGTCAGATTTTATTGGTGATTTGAAAGATATTTTTAAAATACAATAGTTCTGTAGATTCAGCCTTTCCTCATTTAAGCAGATGGAGCTGTAGTTGCATGCCTATTTCTATATGTTCTTAATAGCCAAGGGATCTGGCCTGCCTTAAAGGGACATTGGGTGGATAAAAGAAAATATTATGCATAAAACGATATAATTACATGCAGCCGATGAAATGAACACTTGACATGTTGTTTACTCAAAATGCACTGAATTAAATTTAAATATATTTTGTTTCTTGTCAAAGCACAATACTTCTAATACATACATTTCTTGCTTTTTATGTAGCTGAAACCAATATGCTTTTGTGAATAAATGCAAAATGAATCAGTCTCACATTAGTCATGTAAGAGGTTTGCTAAAAAATAACTAAAAACGTTAAGTTTAACTCAAGATCCAACCTTATTTAAATAATATACTTCAGCAAATACAATACAAAATAAGACTTGTGTGTGCAAATACTTTTTGCCACTGTACATATAATAATGCATTCATGCCTAACACCTCATCGGACCAGTCAGACCTGTTCTTTATACATTTTGCAGATAATAAATGGGTCTCAATAGATAACTAATTATTTACTATTCAGATAACTAAATGGGTCATATGTGTTTAGACTATATTTGTGATGATTATTTATGAAACAGAGCCAGATAAGCGCATCCACTGTTGTTATGTGTTGGTTGTTAGACGTCCACACGCCTTTAGAAATGAACAATGAGAAGAAAACTGAACAGAGACACACACTTTGTCCAGAGAAGAGGGAGTGGCACACCAAATCACACATTAAAATAAAATATGTTGTCATATTTAACATTCTGTACTACATTGCAAACATTATTATGAAATAATTGAGATGACTTGTCAACTTGAGAGATTTGGGTGTGTGAGATGTGGTGTGTGGTTTACGTGTTCATGTGCATAATATTCAAAAGGTTTATTATCACAGTGAATCACTGCCGACACACTATTTTTTATTTCACAGTCCCTATTTTTAGTCAGATTAATCAAGAAATAATTAACTTAATGACCACTAATGGACTTCATGTACTGTACTTGAGGTGCAACTGCTTTTGAACAGCTTTTATTATAATAAATAACTATAGTGACATATAATAAGGCATATTTTTACTCCAGTGAATGTGTCAAAGTCAATTCTGAGGCTGATACAAACCTTAAAGTCACACACACACACACACACACACACACACACACACACACACACACACACACACACACACACACACACACACACACACACACACACACACACACACACACACACATGTTGTGTCAAGTCAATTCTGAGGCTGATACAAATAAAGTACACACACACACACACACACACACACACACACACACACACACACACACACACACACA